>JAVRXN010000005.1:27430004-28030004 GCA_033556935.1 Timema podura
GGATGAATCAAATGTGGTGTTAACTCCGCGTGATCCGTCCTTCTGGTCACGCAAACCCACATTTTGCGTACTTTCACATGACTGTCAGTGGTTTAAGAAGTAATAAGGAGGGGGTTTGGGGGGGGGGACGATAGGGTGCCGCTTAGAAACCCCCCCCCCATCAATCACACGGTAACAGGGTAAAAGGAGAAATAATAGGATCACCCAATCTTAGATCCGCCCTCTTTCTGCTCCTCGTCTTATACATACCCCCTCCTCCCACCTCCCGTCCAAATTTCATCACCACTCACAAATTTTTCCCCGTTACTTTGAGGAACCGAATTTACTTTAAGGGGTTTCTTTCCCCCCCCCCCCCCCCCCCCCCGTGTAGCTTATATAGGGCAGCTATCTTTTCATAACCTCATTTTGTATTTTTATTTACGTTTTCTTCATCTCAAAAGTACGGTTAAAAAAATGATGTAGACTGAAATATATATTACCTTAATATAATATAAAGATGTCTTGAAAACAATAGAAAGATAAAGAGACCAGAAAAACAGGCGCTTTGCTGCTGTCATCAATGTATCATTTTTAAAGTCTTTCTTTTCCACTGTTATGTGTGCCTTTTTTCTGACAGTTGAAACTACACTAACCCACTACAATGGTGGAATTTTATAAGGCGTCACTCTCGCAATAGACTGCACAGTCGATAATGAGGTTTATAAGGTTCAAATACCGGTCGGTAACTAGTTTTCCACGCCATCTACACGAATATTCGCGTACGATTCCTCTAAATTTAACCAACCTTCTTCCTTAACACATTAGCGTAACTAGTTCATAAGTGAATACAATCGATCGGTAGTAAGACACGGTGAAAAAAAAAAAAGAACGTTCTTTCATAATTTCTCTTTGATAACAAAGTCTTGGCTGGTCTGCTGAAGACAGAGAGATCTAGTTCAAATCCTGGTCTATTCTACTGAGGGTGGTGTTTCTTAAATGATTTCCCACTCTCATTCCACGCAAATGTGATTATATTATCTTTAAAAAGTTTCCTTTTTCATCCCTAACTCATTAGTGTAATCGTAATATTATATGCGTATAACCTTAACAGGTATTGTATACCCTGATTTCCTGTTGTATGAACAGTCGAGATAATTCAAACCTATTTCTTTGGGCTAGTACTGATAACATTTCTTTATATAATGTTATTTTATAGGTATTGATAATACATTTCAAAAGTGACAGCTGCAGATAACAAGTTTATGACTATATTAAAACTGTCTTTGTGAATTTATTAACAAAATTTAACGGTTCTTTTTTTTTTTTATTTAATTTTTTTAAAAGTAAAGCTTGATGATAGGAAAATCAGTCTTGACAAAACTTTACTTTTGAACCATTCCCACACCCTCGCTATCCATTTGACCAACCACTCACGATATTATGTTTTGAAAGAATTTATGTCTATCTTCTTCAAAGAGTAAGTTTGATACTGAATGTGAAGGAAATGTTTACCAGTCCAGATCTGTCAAGGTTTACTTGCCTTGATAACAACCCACAAACCTGACTACCATATTCAATATTAATACAAATATGTTTGTTCACTTAATGTGACATTCTTTAAATTGAAAATGTTACCTGTACATGGGAATCGAGCCCGGCACCTTTGATATAATACACCAATGTTCTAACAACCGAGCTATCCAGAAGTTGTCCCGTGCCCAGGGACATTATTCAATTTAAAGAATATGACACTTAGATGCTGCTATAACCGTAACTAACAAATTTAATATCGTGTTTATTCATCGAACATGATATGTACGTTCGTACCATTGTAATTGTACATATGGCCGCATAGAGCCCTCTCGAGTCCAAGGTGGCTGCGCTATCTGATAGCTCGTGATCTTAATTTTTCTTTGCCACTGCGTCTTACTACCCGCTAGGGTTATACGCTTATTTAATAATTACACTAATGAGTTAGAGATTATAAGGGCTTAATTTAGAGTAAATACACCTACATTTGCGTGGAGGGAGAGTGGAAAGCCATTTAGGGAAACAACACTCAATGCATCCGACCGGGATCGAACCCTGATCTCCCAGTCTTCATCATTCTAGTCCAACATGAGAGAAGCGAGTTAGACTACGCGGTCATCGAAGCAGGTTTAATTCCCTTAATGTGAGATATATTGACACAATTTGTCAAAGTGATAAACATTTTTGAAAACGTATGTTTACAGAACTATCTTTTTCAAACCACATTCTGTTAGAAAAGGATAAAGTTATCGTGAACCAGCTTTAGGTGTGTGGATTTGTTAATACATTCTATATAACAGTCATCATGTGTGGAACGATTGATTAACTGTCACAGAGCAGTAATATATTTTGAGCCGAGTGTAAGTTAATTCCCGATAAACGCTATATCCCTTTATCCTCCATGAGGGAACGTTTAACATCTCAATTCATCGCTCGCACCTTTAATGGTCTGATGAAATAAATAATATTCATAATAGGATTATGATAAAATTAACAAGGAATTTAACTAATTTGTGTTTCCTGCCCTCACTAAATATTGTTATTAAGGCGATTGGCCCTTTTCATTCGGCATGGAAATTGAGAGCCATGGGAACAAACGGTTATCTTCAAGAATTTCTTATTGTTTTGCAATTTTCTTTTCGGAAACGGTTTGTTCAAGAAGAGAAGCATGTTGATAAAGTCATGCTTTATATACACACCTCCTCTATAATTTTAACGGTGATCAAATATCTATAAAATTGACATTTTTCAATAGAAAACTGCCGGCTTCATAACGAAAAATAAGAAAATTTAACCATTCATAAACATTGATACATTATCTCAGAAGGGTTGTTGAAAATATTAATATAAAAATTTCACTCGTTCTCGAGAAAATTGATATTTCCAAACGTATGACTTTTCCCCTAGACTTGTCCGGTAGCTAGCGCCATCATCGGTTTCCAGATAATCTGTTCTTGTTGGCGCGGAAGGATACTTTGGTAGGTTGTGAAGCTACGCCACGCCTTTCACCCTCCCACCCATCATCCCACGAAATAGGTTTTAGACTTGTATTCAACAGGGCCAAGGGCCTTAAGATCTTTAAACGGCTGGCCTTTTGGTCTAGTGGTCAACATTCCTGACTACTTATCTAGAGGTCAAGAGTTCGATTCGAAGCGTTACAATAGGTATTTTTTCACTGTTGGTAATTGTTCCTGTGGTTACCATGGTCTGATAAATAGGTTTAAGACATCTTCCGGTAGCGCATAATCATCATCATTATCATCACATCATCTCGCTGGGACGTAGAAAACAGCACCTACAAGGTGGCACAACCTCAGACGATGGTACATATCCGCCACTGCCAGTAAAGGACAAGGATAAATGACAAACCCTAATGGCATAAGCTGTATAAAAAAAGGTATTTTTTACATAAATAGAATTGCGAGAAAACATTTGACAAATGTTTACATTGGAAAAAAATACTCCGATGGCCGCATGGTCTAAGGCGGCTGTATTAAAAATTGTTTTTTCGCGTTCCCCATATATAATTTCTTTACAACATTATATCCCCAAAGTTGTGGGTGCATAATCCAAGTTATATATATTCTATAATATAGATCTAAAATAAGACAGATACTTCCAGATCGCATGTCCTTAATATCAGGGTCTTTTGTGACGTACCGTAAATCCGGCCCTGATGATTCATTGTTTATCGTGAATTAATAAACATACATATTTACTTTACGTACCCCAAGTTAAAACCATTGGTTTTATACATCACTCTCACAATAAACTAAACTACCGATGGCAGGAAGATCAACGTTCTAATCCGATTACGTGTATTGAGGTTTGATATTCCTAAATATTTTACCACTCTCCCTCCAAGCAAATCTGGGTACACTTCATTTAAATTCAACCTTAATCATCCCTTACACAAAGTCGTCATTTGTACATCTGCATATAATCCGAAAGGGTAGTAATATGTATAGCTAAAAAATCTCAGAAAAATATAAGACCAAAATAAGAAGGTAGGCCCAATAATAATAGAGGAATCCTCTCAGGAGCTTTTTATGTTTTCTGCGTTCATTTTTTTAAATATTATACAGGTAATGTTTCAAATATTATTATTGGGGATAAAGGTATTGATAAGATTTTTAGTGTTTAATTTGTAATTCCATCCACATCATTTCTTATTAACCAGAACCTACTTTTATCAACCATATGCAAAGAAAACAAAGAAAATATAATATTTTTCTTGCACATAATATGAACACAAAGAGCACACTACATATGACGTCTAAAAATGTCCATAAACGTGTCGGTTTATGGTTTTAGATATAATAGTCTGTAGCGTTTATTGATATAACGCTACAAGAAATAATTAAATCAACGACTAGACACTGGTGAAATAAACAAGAGTGGACTCGCCATTAACCCGTTATATTATGTTGTGTTATTGCGCCTCCCGAGCGGGTCTCCCGCACTACGTTTCACTATAAACTTTGTGCTTAGACTAACTGAATGAAGCTCGTAGCGCGAGTCATCGCAAGGTATGATGGGAAAAAGGTGTGACGTATAGTGGCCGAGACGTCAGTGTGCTATAGAAACTTTTGTTCTGGATCTTTTTCTATACTTCTCAACTCTTCTCATCTATTCTTCAACCTTCTAGCTGTTCCATCCCTCTTTGTCATGTGTTGTTATTTTCCTTTGTTTTGGCGTACCCCTCCTCCCCCTCTCTGAGCTAGAATACTAGCATATATATTGATGTAGGATGCATTGAGCTTTACTCTTGTCTGGACTTCCTCCAAAAACACTTATTGGTGTTCAGAATGATCAAAAGGTATAAAAATTCCCTTTCGGTCAACAGTTTAAATTTTAATGATTTTCTGAACAGTTTATATATTTAAAAAGGACATACGATATTTTCTGTCGTGTTTTGTAGACACGAAGTCCCCTTCTGGGCGTATGTCTGTCAATATCATTGTTACATCATGGAGACGCCATGTTATTCACTACTTGTCAAATTTATAGCCTGTTCGGTATAAGAAACTAAGTTTGACTTGGAATAATTTTTTTTATAAATAATGGCTTTCGCATTATGTAAACTTAAAGTCCCTTCTGGGTTTTTGTAAATATTTAATATTTTCACATGTTATGGAAAAGTCATCCTTTGTATTGGAGAATTAACCTTATAGTCTGTCCGGCTAGGAAGCTATAATTTTAACTTGTCAATTTTTTGGTAAATTTCAACACTTAATCTTTTCTGTAAGTTGTTGGATAAGAGAAGGGAAAATGATGACTAGATTAAAGCTAGCGTTTAAAATCGCCGCTAGGCTGTTATTTGTTAAAGACCTTAAGTCTGCGGTTGGAGTTGGTTGTTTTTGAAAAGAGTTGTTTATACTTCAAAGTTATATTTTGTCATTATAGGACTAGATCGATCTTTGAGATAATTATTGAGACTTCAAATTATTGTTATTGTTATACTAAAATTTACATATATATTCCTTACTTTTGTGCCATATTTAAATATCTATATTTTATATCAATAAAATGACTATTACTAACATTACTTTTTTATGTTGTCACATAATTACCCTTTTTTTTTAATTGATGGGAAATTTTTCTTATATTTAATATTGAGATTTTTGTAGAGCGGGTTCGGAGAGGCAGAACGCAAATGGACATGAGTACGGTCTATTTGTTTTGTGATGGTCCTATCGGCTCCTCTGCAATTATTGTCTCTTTTTATCTTTTGAAAATTTTTGAAAATTTTTTTTTTGTGCACCGGCCTTAATTCATTGTTGAATTAAGGGGGTGTTTACAAGTCTATTTTGCATGTACAGTACTAAATATTAAATATCCAAACATTTTAAGAAATACCATAGAAATAATTATATTTTAAAGGCCAAATTGGTAGCTGTGTGGTTTTTATGCTTTATGCAGTTTTTTTTTTTGTGGTATCTTACTTACAAGCTTAATTATTTATACCCCAGGTTTGGTGATGTTTAAATCCAATTATAATCACTCTAGCCCTGTACTAAAAAAATTTATTAATGGTATTTTAGGCTTTGGTTTTTCTTTAGCACTAAGTATTACTTCCCGTTCAGGTTATACGCATATGTACCAAATACGCTAATGTGTTAAGATTCGGATGGACATCTCAAAGTTTTGCAAATCTCTCGTCCAAGTAGTTCCATGTATTATCACCTCACCAGAGGTGCGCTGCTGTAGTTATGGCAGTCACCCACCGACCCCTCTCACCCCCTCTATTTTAAACCCCTTATCAGAGTGTCCTTACATTCCACAGACAGACCCCCACCCCCAACCACCAATCCTTTCAACTATGTTACTTGCTACTCAACAAAAGACAATCTACGCCTGTTATTCTCTTCATGATGCCGGGTTTTTAGCCGATATCTCGGGGTCTGTAGAGTGACGTCCAAAGTCATAGGACTAGGGCTCGAACCCCTGTCAAAGTATAATGTTTCTGAGCTACCTTGGGAAATCATTATCTACAGTAAATTGTGACATTTTTATTTAGTTTATCTATTACCGTAGGAATATATAAATATATATTTTCTTCCCTATACTAAAAAATATATAGTCATTTCTTTTTGTTTTTTCAGTGACATAGTTTTTACGGTCACTACTTACGCTAATTATTTAAATACATGATATAAGGAGGTTAGAATTAAAATAAGTTCACCACAATTTGTTTGTACAGAAGATATAAAAACCAAAGTGAAAACCACACTTTGTTCTAGGTGATTGCCTGATAAAAAAAATTGGGAATATCGTTAAAAAAAATTATTGAGTTAGAAAAAAGGTGGCTAAGGTTGGTGAAAAATAGTAATTTTTCGCCAAAATTGGTGAAAAATTGTAATTTTTAAAATTTTTATTTCAATTAAATATAATTTACGTACTGTACGCCTACTTCACTTTACAAATAGGCCCTACTGTTAAATTTTTTTGAACACCATACTAACAAGAACATTGTATTTTATGATCTAAAAAAAAATCAAAATTAAATAAAGCTCACTAAACCATGTTTCCATTTAAAATTATTAATTTATTACTATAATATGATTATAACCCGTCCAAAACAAAGTCTTTTCTTTTTTATTGCTACGTTCAGAACACATGTTATTAACGGCTTAATCTGATTGGGTAGAGATAAGGAAGGTAGCTAAGAGGAAGTGAACCCGCATTTGCATGGAGTAAAGCTAGGAAAACCAGAGTGATAAATCACTTGTGGAAAACCGTTAAAGGTATATATATACATTTAACGGAAAAACCATCTCCAGTTCACGCAGAGGAGATTCGAACCTTGACCTCCCCATCAATGGCGATCAAACCAACGGCAAGCAACGGCTGTGGGTAACTAAACTTTGTAAACTAATATTTACTTTGTCTCGACCCCTTGGAGTGAAAATATTGTGATCATCAAAAATTCGAAACAGAGATTTTGAAAAATGTTGACGTTTCATAGCCCCCCGAAACAAAATGTTGTTTCCGCAAGGCCATCTGACTGTTTTTGTACCTTAGTTTGTGCTAGAACCGAAACCATTTTACCGTTTGGGCTAAAACTTTGTATCTGGGGTTTAAATAAGGCCCCCCCCCCCCGCCCCCGAGGGGTTTTTGAAATTAGATATCTAACCCTATATTTAAGGCTAGTTTATTGAAAGGCAAAAAGAGAATAAATCTATTTTATCGAAATTCACTCTAATGGTTTTGATTAAATTTGATATCTAAACATAGTTTATCATTATAAACAAGATGGACATTTTCATTTTCTCACGAACATGACTTTGAGGGTACTTTACATAGGACAGATTTTCAAATTTTCATCATTTCTCCGTAACTATTTGAGACTCGTAATATCTTATTATTTTAAAGTTGTAGTATACTATGAAATTAATTTTTTTTTATAAAACCAATAAGTTTTAAGCTATAAACAAAATATATATATATATATATATACTTTTTAATCAGGGGTGTAGTGGAGTGGGATCCCTGGTGAACGCCGTTCTGGCACTGCTTTTCGTGGCAAAATATTTAAAAAAAAGTTTAGTAAAGTTTTATACTTTGCAATTCCAAGTTAACTAATTGATTTTTATATCAATATTATGATAAAACTTTTTTCATACCATTAATTAATAAATTCTGATGAAATTAACAGTGCTCTATGCAAATTCCAGGAATTTTAGGGGAAGTGCGTTAAGTAAGTTTCTGCCTTAGTAATCATTAAAAGATGCTCCAAATAGCTTTTAGAGGCATTTATATTTGTGCAAGCCTTTCGCCTACGGCGATTGGGGGTCCCAAAACCCCACTTCAACTTTGGGGTTGCTACGACCTTGCGTTTCGGCACTGCTAAATTTACGACTACACCACTGTTTTTAATACAGGTTTTTGAAAATAAATTTGATTCTTATGCTCTTTGGTTGACAAAGATGTTTCTCTTTTACTAATTTTTTCTGTAACAGTGTTCCTTGTTCCTAATGCCATAGAGTCAGGGGCGGCCTGAGGTAAATTTCGCACCCAGGCGGTATTGCATTTTGGCACCTATTTACGTAATCGGTGGATAATATAATACATTCACCATAGGAGTGTAGGTAACTAACAGCTAGCAAAAGTTAGCAAATCAAATCTCATGTATCAATTTGCCAAACCATTTTATCTGCAATGACCATAATACTATGTTGATTTATTGTCATTTTTGGTAGTCAAAACTTTCACAAAACAATTTTATTTTTAATTTGGTTTTTATTTTGACAGTTCTTAAATCTTCTGCTAGCTGCCAGCTATCACATTTCTCATGGTGATTGTACTCTCGGAAAATATGAAAATAATCCACAAACCTAACAACTCCAAACCTAACGTAGCTTGGGTGTGATAGGAAAATAATCCACAAACCTAACAACTCCAAACCTAACGTAGCCTGGACGTGATAGGAAAATAATCCACAAACCTAACAACTTCAAACCTAACGTAAGCCTGGGCGTGATAGGAAAAAATGTGAAGGGGAAACTCTACAAATGTTAAACATACGTTAAACGTTTCACTTCGAGATTGTACAAAAACTGTTAGGATTACAAATAAAACTATAAGAACCTGTTTTGTAGACAATGTCATCCTCTATTTTTTATTATAAGTTTAACAAACACTTTGACATTATGAAAGGTTTATGTTATAATTGCAAAAAAAAAAGTTTAATGGCGCCATTATTTCAAGCTGGAAAATATAAAAATAACTTTTTAAGAGTGGCACTAGATTCTATTTTACTAACCACAAATTTTAAAAAATGTGTAAAATTTCATGTTAATATAAAAAATTGAACGATTGTTAAGCTTAGCAACTCCACTATCACCCCCTGTCTACGTTATGTTTGGAGTCGTTAGGTTTGGGGACTATTTTCATATCACAACCAGGCTACGTTAGGTTAGAAGTTATATATTTGGGGATTATTTTCATATCACGCCCAGGCTACGTTAGGTTTGAGGTTGTTATGTTTGTGGATTATTTTCATTTCACGCCCAGGTTACGTTAGGTTTGGGGACTATTTTCAGATCACACTCAGGCTACGTTAGGTTCGAAGTTGTTAGGTTTGGGGATTATTTTCATATCACGCCCAGATTATGTTAGGTTTGAAGATTATTTTAATATCACGCCCAGGCTACGTTTGATCATGTCTAGCTATGTTTGGCGCCCCGAGTAGCCGCCCGGTTCACACGGCCCTTGAGCCACCCTTACATAGAGTAAGTAACAGTGTATATTATTTCATTTCACAAATCCTAACGAGTTTTTAGTAAATGTATATTTCAAGATAAAAGCAAGAGAAAGTCTGTGTGGTGCACCGTACCATTTATTTTTTATTACTAAAATACAAAATTACCTTTACTTCTATGTGAGTAGGTTTGTGGACCTATAGTTTCCAAGACACTTTTATTTGTATTATAATTATTATTTGAGTTTACCGACGTATTGGCACAACTAGAGGTCATGTAACATCATTAAAATCATTCCACACATGTTAATGTGTACAACAAGATCCATAATTTCTGAACCCCATTTTTTTTAACAGCCTGTATATACGTGTGTGTGTGTGTAATTTCTCTAAAATAAAAGATGTATTAAACTAAAATAATTTAATGAATATTTTCAGGGGATAGAAATAATAGCTATGACACACATGCCCACCCTCCCCTATGTAAACTCCTGGATGCGCCACTGAATCTTAATACTTCAAAATTAAGTCTGCTATAAGTGGGAAAAGGTCTTGTTCGTCTATAAAACATGAATAAAACTATTTAGAGAAATCCTTTTCACCTCTCTTCTTACAAAACCAACGTTATACAAATAGGTTTTATCTAATCAAGGAAACACTGTTTATGCAAATTATTTATAAGGTAAAATAATCAAGTTTATTCTATAAAAAACTTTTAACCTAGATCATACAAATACATCACAGGGAACATTCTCAATAGCTCAGGTTTGGAGGTGGCAGACAATAATTAGTGTCCAGTCAAGGGTTTTACCTGAACAGGATATAAATAGTTCGACGGAAGGGGGAGTAGCGGGGTTTACATGGGGAAAAAAAGATGGTAAGAAAGAGAATGCCAAAAGGGGGTTTGGGGGGAGAGGGAGAGGTGCTTCCGAAGACAGAGCAATCTATCAAGAATCTACTGAACTTTTTCAACAGTTTAGACATGATTTAATTTGAAAATAACAAATTTTGTACCCGTTATTGTACTATAAATATTTGTCGTGTATGATAGAACATTATCTTATTCTCTATAATAATATGATAAATTCAAAACTATATTCTTGTATTTCATGTTTTATTTAATTTAAATTTAATTGAAATTACGTCTTATTGAAAAAAAGTAAATATTAACTTGTAACTTTTTTTATTAATATAGTTCATTTTAAATTTACAAGTTTAATGCAATGTAAAAAACCGCATGTTGTTAATATGCATATTTTTTAAGCAATGGCGGGCACAACTTTATCGTTCTTATATAGTAGGTGTCCATCCGAATCTTAAGGACGAGGAAGGATCAATTTAAAGAAAGTGTATATGAGTTTTCGTGGCAGGAGAGTGATAAAACCTTTAGGAAATCTCAGCTTAAGTACATACAACCTTGATTCGAACACATATCTATCCGTCAGAGGTAGTACAGTCTATTGCGCGAGTGACGCCTCAGGCCATTTGACCAAGGGATATGATCTGGTGTTTGATGCATCAGGTAAAGTAACAGTGATTTTTATACATCTGAATTTATGTTCATTATGCACCGAGATAGAACAAAAATATTCTTGAATACTAAATTAAGATTAATACAGTATATCCAAACCGTTTAGGTTTTACAAAATTGAACACTTTTTTTCTTTGCACCGCGATTTATTACTCGTTCGGATTATACGCTTATGTACTAATTACGCTAATATTTTTAGGAAGTTGGGAGTTATTATTTAAAGGAAGTGTACCCATACTTGCCGTGTGGGAAACCATTTAGGAAAAACCACCCTCAGTGTACCTGACAGATTCGAACCTTGATCCTCCAGTCATAAATAGTCTAGTATACTGCGATAGTAGAGCGTCCGACCACGTGGTCATTGGCGTGGGTTATTTTTTTATTGTTATTGTTTAGTTGAGGGAAAAATTAAAATAAAATTTTCATCATCATCTAAAGCATGTTTTTTTAAATGTATTTCAAAATATTTCTCTCTAACTTATTTCGTAATCACAAGAGAGTATAAATAAATGGAGAGTGTAAAAATATTTGTAAAATAAGACAAACAAGGACTCGGATGGTATTCATTCGCTTGTCATATCACAGAAGCCGGCATCCACACAACTCACAACAGTATCACATATCAGGAAAGACACATGGCGAGTTGACCTGTCTTCGCTTGAAGTTAAGCCGCTCAGCAAACAACCAACCGCCCCCTTCACTCTTGCTGACAAGAAGACAGCCAAGCTGCTGTGTTAGCGCTAGATGAGCGACTGGTAACACGGTAACTTACTTCTCACGTCAACAAATATGGCCGACAGCCGCAACCTGCTAACTAGTACTATAAGACTTTCTCTTTGACAGGGTTGTTTGGATGATATCGAATGTTTTAAGGCATTATGGTCTTGTTGATGTTTTGATGGGTTTCTATAGTTACGTGAGGTGACCTGGCGGTCCAGGGGTACGGTGTCAAACTTCTGTGCTGGGAGTCCGGGGTTCAATCCTCGGTCTCGGCACAGATTTTTATGATTGCCAAACCCTTCCTCTGACCTCTGATAAGACGTGTATTAATCACACCTTGTGTATGTGTGGAATGCCAGGCCTACACCGTGGTTCGGATTTCACATTAGACTGTAGGTCCTCCATTTCATTTCACAATCACCCTACCGTTACACATTAGCGTAAGTGCGTACAACCCGAACGGTTAGTATGACGTGGTGCTAATAATAATAATAATAATAATAATAATAATAATAATAATAATAATAATAATAATAATAATAATAATAATAATAATAATAATAATAATAATAATATAGTTACGTGGCATTACACAAGCAGTTTACTAGTTTTGCTTTCTAGTCATCAAAAATACCAATCAAGTAATGTACTCAGGAATATTCTTACGCTAGCTATAACTAAGTGATAACTTGCCGCATCGGTGGTCTCATGATTTAATGCGTCACTGTTTGACTGAATTACCGGTGAAAGGAAGGTCAAAACTCAAATCCTGGTAAGATGTACAGAGGGTGATTTTTCCTAAATGGTTTTACACTATTCCTCTACGTAAATGCTTGTACACTTTCTCTAAATTTAGCCTTTATTATTCCTAACACATTAGCGTAATTAGTTCATTTGCGTCCTGAACAGGTCATAAAATTTGGTGGCCAAAAAAATCTTTAATGAAATAGAAATGTCATTTTATAGAAGGTACGAGGTACCAATAATGCGCTGATTAACATAATTGTTTACAAAACCTTAAAAATAAAACTAATGATTATAATATAGTTAATTAATGACTACTAACCTCTATCCAACCATTATGATAGTAGTTCATTTTAAATTTCTACCAAACGAACAAGAGCTATTAGACAAGTCACCTAGATTAATTGAGTAGTACATATCACTGACACTGACACATGTGACATATATCTAAATCTTCAGCGACGTAAAATATTCACACACACTATGATGTGACAGTTTAACCTGAACACAATGAGTGTACACGATGTGATAGTGGTTTTTACGCCTAGACTTGTCTACAATGTTAATTTATGTCAAATTATGTAATTATGTCAATTAATCACAACAAGTTTCAGCGTAAAACCTACATAAGTCAAATAGCTGGAACAAAGTAGCTACCCGCATCGGTGAACACGCAGAACAGATGTTAGTTGTAGGGAGAAAGGGGGTATAAATTCTTGCCAGATGTGCCGAGGATTTTTTTTTTTTTACTTAATGGATTCTCCCACTCTCTCTGCATAAAGATGCGGCTACATTTCACCCTTAACCTGACTTACTCCTATATACCTCATAAGACTAATTAAAACTATTTAAAACCATGTCAGGTAGTAGTAATAGTAGCTATGTGGTCTAATATAAAAAAAAATTAGCACTGGGTCTTATTATCCGTTTGGGCTATACGCTAATGTATTAATTACAATAATGCTTTTAGGGATTAGGAAGGTTATATAAATATGAAATGTACCAAAATTTGCGTGGAGGCAGAGTGGAAAACAATTTTGGGAGAAATATCCCTTAGTACACCCGACCAAGACTCGAACATCGATCACCCCAACGTCGAAATTCTAGTTTTCCGCGAGGGTAGCGCGCTAGAACATGCGGCCACCGAAGCGAGTCATAAAAGGTTAATAAAAAGGAAAGTTGTGAATAATTTCACGATTGAGAGTATATTTTTATTTTTTATTCCGTCTACTTTGGTGGACAATCTTGTTTAAAATACCTTTTAGGACGCACTTCCGCTTATGAGTTTCCTTAACACATTTAATATGATTAAAAATTAATATAAAACAGATTTTATAAAAAGCTAACAGCGTGTATCAAATTTAATATTATACTGTTTATAAAGCCAAGTTGATATTCCGGTCTATGTTATAGTAAAATGTTAGCAATATTACATATTTTCTTATGAAATTGGGCTCTAGATGGATTTATAGCTATTTTTTATATATTTTATAACCATTTCAAAATACTTTTTTTCATATTCTCATCGGTGGCTGTATGTTCTAATACGTCTCTTTAATGTTTTATATTAACGGGTAGGTCCGAGTTCTAACGTTGTTCATTATGTACTGAGGATCTTTTTCCCCTAAATGAGTTCCCACTCTTGTTCCAAGCAAATAAGGCTATATTTTCTATAAGATTATACTTTTATTATCGGTTGTTGCCCCTAAGAGCACTGGTACAAAACAGCGCAGGTACATAACAGCACAGCCTAGTGGTCCCAAAATAGAGCAGGCACAAAATAGCGCAATTGTACAGTTGTACAGATAGCGCAAGTGTTTCGTGACCTTTTAGTGCCATCTTTCTTCTCCGAAACAGCACAAGGGGGTCTGTGTTTAACTGGGTAACAACTGTACAGATCACGTAATCAGCCTTAATGTGGCTTTCAAGTTCGTGTCATTGAGCTTTTAGGGTAGGGTAGGGTAGGCTAGGTTAGGTTAGGTTATGTTAGGTTAGGTTAGGTTAGGTTAGGTTAGGTTAGGTTAGGTTAGGCTATCTAAGGTTAAAGGACAATCAAGTTTCAAAGAGTAAAGTTGGACAGCTGTTAATTCCAGTAGCCTACGCATTTCTGCCACCAAACAAAAGAAAGGAAACAGACAGATGACTTTTTACGACAATTAAGAATTACGCTCTCTTGTACCTGCGTTCTTTTGTACCCCGATCGTTTGCACGATTTTGTACCCACTTTTAGCTTGTACTTTTATGTACCCCCGCGCTCTTCGGTAGCATATTCTTACTATCACTACGCTATTGAGGTGATTAATGTACTCAAGTAGCCCAAATCAGCACTAATATCTGGTGAATACTCTTTCATCTTATTAGAAATAGCAAACTATGTTGAGAGATATTGAAATTTGTACCTTGTTGTGTCAAAATATTGTTTTATAAAAACTATTGCGATGTATTTCAAATTTACCAAGAACGTTGTCTAAAATAATATTTTTCCCATTAAAGTCGGCGTCTGAATGGATTACCCCTTGAAGATATACTATTTTGTCCTTCAGCTATCTCATCTCTCACTGACAATAAGAACGCAAAATAAAAAATAAAATAAAAATTGCTCTAAAATCGATGGCAACAAAAAAGGGAAAGTAAAGTAATAGTTTTTCGTTCTCTTCGCAGATATTTCCCGTTAAGACTTCTCGGGTAAACTTCAGACGTGATACTGGCGACACTGATATTGGAAGATAACCCCTCCTCCCTTCATCTTTCTTCGCCCTCTAGTACGGTCTTTACAGCTCGTACTAGTCGTTACCATCACATGCTGCAGAAACTGGGTTTGACTCTTGCCCAAAAGTACTTCCTTCAAGACATATGGTTGGATAAAAATATTATCTCAGAGCTTGAGAAGAACATTTGCTCCAGGATTACTTTCATTGGATGTAATATAAGATGTTACCCGCTTCGGTGGCCGCACGGTCTAAGGAATCACTCTCGTGTTGGACTGCCGATGACAGAGAGATCAATATTTGAATCCCAGTCAGATGTAGTGAGATTTTATTTTACACACACAAACTCTCTCTCTCTCCAAGCAAATGCGTGTACACTTTTCTAAATTTGACCTCCTCTTCCCTATATCACTAGATTAATTAGTATATATGCGTATGACCTTAACAGGTAGTAAGACGTGGTGATAAATATGTGTATAGGTCTATATCAAATTTTTATTTGAAACGGATATATATATATATATTATATAAAACTTATATTTATAAATATGCATATAGTTGTCCTCTTAGATAGTGTCATGGTTTATGAGTGAAAAAGTAATTTTGAAAATGTATTCATAAAATTTGCCGCTTAAAATAAGACAAAAGAATTAATTAATATTTAAAAAGTGTAAACATACTGTTAGCTAAAAAAAAAAAAAGCGAGTATTGTTTCAAGAAAAATACGGACGCAAAAGATTTTCCTGACAAAATGTGTGATGGCTTAATGTTATGTTTTAACTTGGTGTATTTTTAAAACAAAAATATTAATACGAAATATTATAAAAAAACTATACTAGACATATTTTCCCCCTACGTGCAACACAGGATTTAAGCACCCACACAATTTTTTTTAACTAAAATTTGAAATTAAATTTATTTGAAAAAAATTAACTTAAATATAGCTATCTCAAATAGAGCCTAAAAATATATGAACCAAAATTAACAAACTAGTGAATGTAATTAAACATATTTAACATAAATTTCATACATTTTAGTAAATTTAAACAAAGATATATTTAATCATTAATAATTTTTTTTGTAAACTATTCGGTATAAAAGGTAAACAAGATATATAATTATATCTTGCTTATATCAGACCCAACATTATATTTTATGTAGTAACCGTTTGAACAAAATATTTGCATTCTTTGTTTTAGCTACACAAATTAAATTATCAAAACTTATTTTTAACTTTAAATAGTGTTTTGATAACCATAGACTATTGTTGTTACTCTTAAGACTGATACGATCAGCTAAGACCCATTAAACTCACATATATACTCAGCTCTGACCTAAGAGATATAGATACAGTTCGAATCTTGACTGGAGTTTTTTTTTATTTTTTTTTAGCACCGCGTCTTACTACCCGTCCGGGTTATACGCTTAAGTACTAATTACACTAATGGATTAGGAATTAGGAAGGTTGAATTTAGAGGAAGTGAACCCGCATTTGCGTGGAGGGAGAGTGGAAAACCATTTAGGAAAAACCACCCCCAGTTCACCCGACCGAGATTCGAACCTCGATCTCCCCGTCCTCAGTGGTCTGGCTCAACACGACTGGCTTTATTTTTATTATTTAGCACCGCGTCTTGCTATCCGTTTAGGCTATACGCTGACTGGAGTTAATTGGATTACTTTAAATAGCGTGAGTTGAGATTGCCCAAACAGGCATAAAATCATACAGCTCAATTTAAAGATTTATTTAAAAAAACAACTTTCTTTAGATTGTTTGGACTCTACAAATAAAACTAAACTTTTACTCTTTTTTTTTAACAAATACTAATTTGCTTGGAAGCTCCTAGCGAAGTTAAAAAAGTTGATTTATTTTAAATACCCATCCTTTAGTTGAATCGAAAGTTCCCAAGAAAACTGACACGGCTGCCTTCGAAAAGTCGAAACAGACGGTCAGCTTTGCTAAGTTCGGGGCACCGACCAGTAAATCTATTTAATGCTAGCCCCCCTCCCCTCCCACTAACGTTGTGGTCAGCCACAAGAGGGTCGTTTCCTACTTTCTATAAGCAGTGGTAAAACTCTCCAAGTCCAATTTTCAGTAAAATTCGGTTCAAATAATTGTTGTGCTTTGGAGGAATATTTCATTTTTATCTTTTTAGCACCGTGTCTTTTAATACCTTTTTGGGTCTCCGCATATAAAATGACTTGCTTATGGTAAGATAAAGGTTGAATTAAAGGAAATGTAACTGCATTTGCGTCATTAGAGAGTAAACAAACACTCAGCAAAAAAAAAAACTCGGTACACCCGACCGAGTTTCGAAGTCTGATCTCTCCATCTGACATCAAAAAGTCCAATCTATTGCGAAAGTGACGCATTAAACCACTGAAGTGAAGTTTTATTCAAATTGACAACAGCCCAATTCTCACTGTAGGGGCTTTTTAGAAATTACAGAACCTGTTTTTTTTCGGCCTTTAATGATTTTTCTTATAAACGTGTTTTTTTTTATAGATATTGGTGATATCTATCCAAAGGGATATTAGCAGATCACAATGATTGACGTATGACTACGTGAGAGTAGATCTAGTAGATTTTCTGGAATATTGATTAGATCCTTTCTATGTTAAAAGTTTTTGTCTACCTATGTATTTTATATACTTTAACACCAAAAATATCAATATTTACTTTTTTTGTTTTTCATTATCTATTTTTTTTCTAAATATTATAGAGTAAAAACGCTTTGACTTAGCATACATTATATTATTAGAATTTGTTTAAAAACTTCAATAAATTTATGCCAAATAGGGTATTAATTTTTATTTTTATCAGGCGTTACCCCTCCAAGCACGTAAATCCTCTTAACGAATCGACCAGTCAGTCCACCGCATATTCTGTAAAATTTCTACCTCCGGTCATACTTCATACAATGAAAAGGTACACAGCCGTACGTCATTTCCTGCTCATTACTTCCACCCTTACAGACTTTATGAAATAATTTGCATTCATGAAATAATTCAGTACCGCCCGGGAAAGGAAACTTTTTGTTTTTTTGAGGGTTATTTCAAGGAATGGTATTCTTGCCTCATTACATGAGTAACCTAGGTAACATATTTTTTTTTATCGAATTTGAATATTTACTTTTGATATCATCCGTTTTAATAAATTTTATAAACAAAGGAACTAAAGATAGTGTTTCATAAAACCACAAGACTATGTAATTCGTTTTTATAAAGAAAAAAAGGTTTGTGCATTATTAATTTTCTGAAAGGTTTCTTATCGATACTCACACTAACGTATACATTTTTCTAAGCTTTAACAATTATTTGGGAGCACACGATAAGGAAGGTTATTTTGAAATAAACCACACTGGTTATAGATTCGACACTGGAAAATTTGTATTTTATAGGGCCTACTAGGATTAGTGAAGTAAAGATGTATAAAGTTTGATTTTACACCATTTTAGTAAACGATTGGATTATGTGCCTACTTAGATAATTTTTACACTAGTGGAATAGGAATGAGGAATATATATAATTCGAGTGGGCTGCCGCTTCCAAAATTATCCACAGGGCTCAATGAATTCTCCTGGAATAGGAATGGAATATATAATTTGAGTGGCCTGCCACTTCCAAAATATCTACAGGGCTCATTGAATTTCTTTTGAGACATCTTAGTCTCATTCGTATGATCATTATATAATCAATTTATAATGATAATTAAATAAAGTACAAGGACTTAAGATCAAGCTCGTTTGGTTTGTCAGTGATAAGGTTAGGATTCAAAACTTGGGGTGATTTTTACTAACACGTTTTTTTCCTTCTCCCTCTACGAAAATAAAGGTACGTTTTCCTCTTAATTATGCATACATCACAAGTGTAAATAGTTGCGGATAGCCCAAAGGAGTTATAATATACAGTTAGAATATTAATTAAAAAACTGGAATATGAACACTTGTATTAAGGCTATCAAAACGCCGTGATGGTCTCAAAAACAATAAATGGTACGTACAGCACACAGATTTTCTCCCGCTTTTATCTAAGTTTAAGCCCTTCAGTAAACTACCTGTAAAATTTAGAGTTGAATATCTAATTCCAAATACCATGTGGACTTAGAAAACCCCAGATACCAAGCCCAATCGTAAATAGTTTCAGCTCTTTCCGAGAAGTACTGACAGACGGTCATTACGAAAAAACTTTTTGTTCGGTCATGAAAGTTCGACATCCCAAAATCTTGAGTTCGATATATAATGATCACAATACTTTCCTTTTGAGTGTCGAGAGAAAGTAACAAATGGAGTTAAGGTGCGGCGAAGGGAGCGCGAGTAATTTACAGTTTTTATAGCAATTAATTGTTTTGGCCAAAATAAATCAAATATTTACCCATAGCACATAGATTTAGCTTTCTGCACATTCTAATATCAACAGACCTTGATATCTGGCAAGGTGTCCTGGAATTATTTCAAAACTTTAAAAAAGAACACATTTTGACAAGTATCCAGGACACCTTTGGTCCCAATATTCAAGACATCTTGATATTAGCATGTGCAGAAAGCTAAAATATATGTTGCTACTAAAATTTGATTTAATTTGTCAAAAAGTGTTCGTGCTATAAAAACTGTAAAACACATTGCGCTCCCTTCGGGCGACTTAAACCCCCGCAAGACGCTAGAAACCACAGCATTAGAAATACAACTACTTATGTGTGCTCTATGGAGTTAATTTACTGAAAACAGAATAAATTAAGTTGATACCCTGATTCAGTAGGTTCAAGGCTCAATAATTAAGGATTAAAAGATGTAAGAGAACATTTGTAAATTTCTTCTCACGTAAAGAGATGCTCTGTCATGTGTAATATGTTTTAAAATATGAATAAAATATTTTTCCATTACGAATTACGTTTTAGAGCTTTGCATTTTTAGATGTAATCAAATTTCTATTTTTATCTTTACAAGTAAAACGACTAAGACAAATTACACCTAACATTTTCAAATCTTCTTAGATATAATAAATGGAGATGTGTTGCAATAATATCTTGGATAAATAGCTTCCAAATTGTTATACCAACATAAGTTCTCTCTTATCTAAAATCTCACATTAAATAGTAAGTGTAGGACTATCATAAAAAAAACGTTACGCCTTTATATGACACAGCACACATAGTTCTTTATTATTCTATAAGGAATCAAACCTTATTTTATTTTTCCAAGTAGGAAACAATTCGTTTTTTAACCTTTGAAAATATACATAGGAGCACCAATAAAACTGAAGGGCTGTCATTTAAGATCTGGAAACTTGAGTGAGTGTCCATCTTTCCAGCCTGTCGATTTATTGTCACCTTGTCTTCACAAGAAATGTATATTTTTCCATCTCTTTTTTTATTTTTCAATTCTTTCCTTTCCTTGTTTTTAATGTCAAGCTCTTTTTTTCAGTAAATCGTTGAGTATATCCGCTTCGTTGGCTACGTGTTAGGGCGCCAACTGGTGGCAGGGGAGCGAGCGCGTCGAGCGACTAATCTAATAGATCTGGTTGTAATGAGAGGTGCCAGACTGAGGCGCGAGCGAGCGAGCGGCGACTGGCGCGCGCGCTGAAAGATAGAATGTTCTATTTTCAAGCGCGCCGCTCGACCGTACGTCTAGTTTACAGGCGAGCATTTGTGTGTGTTCATCGAGTGCTAGAAAACTTCTCATTTGACATTTTATTAATTTTTATTCATCGATAGTTACACATTCTGAAATGAAAATCACCCTGACACGGAATCAAACGTACCTTTGCTTAGTACGTCATCTCTAAATGAGCTATCCAGATCGTCCGTGCCAGGGTATTCTCACTCATATTTTAAGCAGACCTAGATGAGTGCGAATCGTCACTACAAGTATGTGATAATTAATCACAGCTACTACAATAACGCAGCATTTCGACTCGGTAGTTGGCTTATTGCTGCCATTTGTACAATTATTATAATTGTACGGATTTCATACTAAGAATTAAATAGCCAAAGTATTATTTAGCTTTTAGTGAGGATTACTCCATCTGATATCATATTCTGAAAAGTGAAAAATGACACTGATAGCACAGTGGTTAGAGCCTTGGCGTACAAAGCCAAAGATCCCGGGTTCGATTTCCCGTGTCCAGGTGTCATTTTCAATTTTCAGAATATGATATCTAGGTGGAGTGATCCCACTAATAAGCATAAATAATAGCTTTGACTATTTATTATTATTATTATTATTATTAGCACCTCGTCTTACTACCCGATCGGGTTATACGATTACGCTATTTGCAATGGTAGGGTGATTGTGAGAGGAAATGGAGACTACATTTAACTGGAATCCGAACCTCGGTGGAGGCCTGGCATTCCTCACATTCAAATCTGTGATAATACATCTTGTCAGGTGAAGGAAGGGTTCAATCAGATAAATCTGTGCCGGACGAGATGAGCCCGAAACCCTCACAAGAGTAGAACCTTACCCTATACCACCAGGTTCACCGTTACTATTCAATTTTATTATTAGCACACTGCATTAAACGGCATAATTAATTGCTAAGTCATAAACCAGTATATACTGTTATGAAAACTGATTGTTAAAATACCTTCCAATATTATCAAAGTAGGCCTTTACAATAGACCACCATTGGGCGTGGAGACGAAGGGTAAAACAAAATAAATCACTTGTTAATGCCACCCTCAACTCACTAGCAAATTCGGCCTCTCGTCATACAAATAACGAGAGGTATCAGCTAATCACGCGCTCGCTCGCTCGCTCGCGCGCTCGCCAGTGTGGCCACCTAGTCGCTTACGCGCTCGCTCGCTCGCTCGCGCGCTCGCTCGCACGCTTGTCAGTCTGGCCGAACCCTAACGCGCTACTCTTACAGTAGACTAAACTGCCGATGAAGGGGAGCTTGAGGTTCGAATCTTGGTCGGGTGTATTGAGGGTTATTTTACAAATATGGTTTTCGACTCTCCCTCCACTCATATGTGGATACATCTCTAAATATAACCCTTCTTATCCCTAAAACCATTGGCGTAATTAGTACATATGCGTATAACCCAAACAGGTAATAGGAAAATTGAATAAAATATTAATCCTTAGTTACTTACAAATTATATATTTAAGAGAAAATGCATCGTCATCAGTTTGGAAAGAAGATATAAATAAAAGCGAAATAAACAAGAAGAACTCCAACCCGGATTCACCTGATTATGATTTAAAATCCGAACTCCATGACAAGAGCAAAAAAATCTAGCGTCTTAGATGACTTAGTCACTGGTTTGGATCATTTTTAAATCGTCTCCAACAATCAAACGTGATCGCTTTCACGCAATTATGGTCCAACCCGAATGGCTTACAACAAAATCAAATCTTGTGAATGGAAATAACATGTCCCTCTTCGGCGGTAAAACTAGAACTAAATTTCATTCTCATCTACAGTAATCATGTTATCCGGTGACAAAAATGTTGGGGTGCGTTGAGAGAGATTTTTTTGTGTTGGTCGTTTTTCCTTAAAGGGTTTCCCAATCTCTCTCTACAAAAATGCTCGTAGATTTCCTTCTAATTCTATGTGTGGTATACCCACCCCATTAACTTAAATAAAATGCATACAGCACTGATGTCTAAGATGACGTGCTGGGGGGAAAAACACACATTTTGGTAAGTCTGTGTGTGATATATCTGGTAGAATGACAAAAAAATAATTCAAAAATACAATTTCTAGGAATTAAATTAAAGACTCTTAAAGCTAATTAAATAAGATATCACCTGAAATTGCGGCCGCATCGTCTAATGCGCCACTCACGTGTTAAGACTAGATTTCAGGTAACAGGGGAGATCGGGGTTCGAATCCAGGTCAGCTGTAGTGAGACACTTATTTTTCAAAGAACTTATCTTCTCTCCTACCCTCAGGTGTGGGTACAATTCCTTTCAAATTATATTTTCCTCATCATAATTATACTAAGCTTAATTAATGTATGTGTACTATAACCCTAACATGTATCAAGATGCGGCGAAATAAAAAAATAATCAAAACTTGTTTGTATGAAATATAGCTTTTTAAGAAAATAAAATAGGCCTATTCAAAAAAACTATTTATAAGAGAATATAGGTAGTATGATAAGATCAATTTGTGGGTTTTTGGTTTTAGTTTTTATCTATAGGATAAATATGGCGGGTGGTATTCAAATAAATGTCAAAGACGGACCAAGAAATTGCTTATTTCTTCTCCCTAATATTTATTCTTCTACCCCGTTAATTCTTTTATACGCATCCTACGTGCTGTAGGTTTCACCGCAAACATAACCGATCCTTCCCCTTAATTCGTGGTAGAAGATAAAGCGAGAAACTAATTAAATTCCTTCGAGGTGGAATAGGAAAGAGAGGGATAGAGGCTGTTCTAGCTATTCACCAAGCGACTGCAAATTTTTAGATGGTTAATGAATTCTATCTCGTTTCACAGTAGTGAGAGTGATCACCGGGATGACGTCATCAAGTCAGTGGGTTTTTCTTTAGACATACTGATTTGACCTGAACCCAACTGGATCAGATTAGCCAAATAAAAACTAATTAAATTAAATGTAATTAATTAGTACTACAATTATATATTTTACAATTTGGTTAAAATCGAGAAGAGTTTTTTTTAATATGTGGCCAAATTTTTAGATGACTCCTTTCAAAAATATTTTAAACAAATTCAATTTTATTTATTTGATAGCTTAGCCCCAAGAATAAATAAAGTTAAATTTATAAAAATGAAAATAAAACGCTTTAGGTTATTTGATTTGTTCTAAACGTCCTTTAAATTTAAAAGACCTACCTCGGTAGCCACATGGTTTAATGCACTAGTCTAGTGTTAGACGGTGACCTGGCGGTCTAGGGGTAAGGTGTCAGACTTCTGTGCTGGTGGTCCGAGGTCCAATCCTCGGTCCCGGCACAGATTTATCTGATTGCCAAACCCTTCCTTCACATCTGACAAGAGGTGTATTAATCACAACTTGTGAATGTGTGGAACGCCAGGCCTCCACCGTGGTTCGGATCCCTCGTTAAACTGTAGATCCCCCATTTCATCTCACAATCACCCTAACATCACACATTAGCAAGTGCATATAATCCGAACGGGTATTAAGATGCTGTGCTAATAATAATAGTAATAATAATAATAATAATAATAATAATAATAATAATAATAATATCTAGTGTTAGACTAGAATTTCGATGACTAGTTGATTGGGTCTCGATCCTGGTCGGTTGCCACTGGGTGTGGCTTTAACTAAATGGTTCCCTTCTCTCCCTACACGCACTTTCTCTAAATTAAACCTTCCTAATGCCTATCACATTAGTGTGACTAATGCATAGGCGTACAACCCGAAAGAATAGTAAGACACTGTGCTAAAAAAAAGGGGCAATTTTACAACCCCAGCTGATTTGTGTGTTAATGGTAAATTAACGAATCTCAAACTAATTTAAAACATAGGCACCCACAAGTACATCCGTGGTTTGAAGTAGGATTTTGGAAAAATAATATCCTCCATCTAGATTTTTTTACGTCAGGGTTGCCACTGTATTTTTACAAAAAGATTACATATTTTTACGACTTTTTAAGAAGGAATACCAATTTTTTCTAAACAGCTTATACTAACGTTCAAATACATTTAATTAATTTTAAATACAACTTAACGATATGAGAGTCATGATAATTGCTGTTTAAAATCCGCTTAGGTGGCCACATGACCTAAGGCATTTCTTTCGCAATAGACTATACATTTGAAGACGGGCAGAGCATGGTTCTATCCCAGTTGGATATACCGAGGGTGTTTTTTCCTAATTGGTTTCACACACTCTCTCTCCACGCAAATACTGGTACAATTAATATAAATTCAACCTACCTCATCCCCAAAACATTAGCGTAATTAGTACACAAGTGTATAGCTCTAATGGGTAGTATATTGCGGTTCTAAAAAAATAATAAAAAATATTGATAAAAAAGATTGATCTTTAAAGTAGGATGGATTTCATGATTAAAGATTGTTGGATAAAATATATATGTACATGAAGCACCCTAATGTTTAAGGATTGTGCATGAAGGAGTGGTAGAAGGTGATTCTTCAGTTCAATTTTTATTTTTATGAAGTCCTATTTGCCATTAAATGTTGCAAATTCACAAATAATCTAGTTTTTTTTAGCGTTTCTATAAATATTTTGTTTTTCCAGGCTAAAAAAAAATTATGTCTTTTATAAGTGCGTGGAAACCCTGAAAGTATAAAAAATAACCGTATTAAATAGAATTCAGCTTGATTTATGACGACTACCTATCTTTAAAAAAAATTAATAATACAATTTGTTAATTTTACAATACTAAATATTTTCTCAACGCTTATCCTAATCCCAATCACCATTAATTGAACCCGATAACGTTTTATCGAACGTTTCAAGAGTTCTTTGAGGCACTTTACTCTTCCATTACACAAAGTTAGAGCTCCAGTCTGTACTAGAGAAAGACAACCCCTTGGAGACTTGGAACTAATTAGTCTTCCCTCTTCTTTACACCCGGCTCTTCTCTCCTACCGCCCATTCAACCGCCAGCTCTTTTCTGCTAGTTGATACGCCACTTTACCTGAGCTTGAATGGGCGATTGGAAATGGGTTAGGCAAGAGAAGTCGAGAGGGTGAAAACAGAAGATAGCGCGACTTCCTATCTTGTGCGTCGTGATAATGTAAAGGGGACTGTTGATTGCGCTACATTCGACCAAAATTAGGATTTACGTGCGTTTAGAGGAAGTAATATTACTTTACACGAAAGTAATAGAGGGGCATTATATTCCAATTTTCTTCTAGCACTGTCTTTATCTTATTAGTTATTGGTTAGTTCACCGGCACAGACGATAAATGTATATCATTGGTGAAGATTAGTTTTCTCTTTCCAAAGTGATAAATTTAAAGTTGAGGGACTAAGTGCTAGGCCTGTTATACGTGTACTGACATAACCAATTTATTCAGAAAATGAGCTACTAACAATCATTATATTAATACAATAAATTTAGTAATAACTCTTGCAATATCACCAAGATTTAAACAAAAGATGGATTAAGAACATTATTTTACAATCGGGTGTTTTGGGCAATTGTTCGAGTTTAAGTAAACCTATCACAAACTAATACACCCGGTACTAACTCCTTTAGAATATAAATAATCAGTGTTAAACACTCAAATTTTATTTTATATATATATATATATATATATATATATATATATATATATATAAGAGAGAGAGAGAGAGAGAGAGAGAGAGAGCCCTGAAAATCAAATAACTTTAATCTATTTCAATAATATAACTAGTCCCACCAATAAAAATATGATTTTATTTCAATAATTGCAAATTTTTTTTGTTTTTCTATTAATTATTTGCGTACAATTTCCTTTTTCAATTCATGTCAAATTTAAATTATTCGCACTATAAATATTTTACGATAATCAGCAAAAAGGAACGGTAATTCCCAGTTGGTATTTGCTTAAGATTTATCTTGTTAACCTCATGTTAATCCCAAATACAACTAATTAGGTTTATAGCCCGAACGGGTACTAAGACGCGATGCTAAAAAACTTAAAATATCTTGGTACTTAATTTATTCACGACTAGAATAGAAATGAGGTTATTTCTAAAGTTAAAATAAGCTGGAATAAATTTAAGAATAATCAAGCAACATTTTAGAAAACGTTATAAATAAATCTTTAGTAAGGAGTAAATGTAAATATAAGTTAATCCTTGTATGGTATTATTTTGAAATTATTAAGATACTATATGCAGGCCTCATAACATATTTTGGGTGTCAAAAAGTAGGAAAAGTAGGACATTTTGATGAAAAAATAGGAAAAGTAAAACTGCCAATTTGATTTCAAAAAAATTAGGACATGTTAAAAACACTATATTCACCTCATAGTGCCAAAATAAAATAAATAATTAAATACAACATTCTAACTAAGAACAATGTTTTTGTGTTATTGGGCCTGTAGCAAAAATAAGAAAAAGTATTTTATAAAAGAAGAAAGGAGGAATGCTCAACCATCATCAACCCCTTGCAGTCCTCCTTTTATCCCCCTCTCCCCCCTTTAATTTTTTTTTCTTTAGTAATGTATTTATTTTACTTTGTCATTTCATTACAAATCCAAATTTGGAAATAATGATAGTGAAACAAAATAGTAATAATAATGATGTTCATTATCATCAAAAGATGACTGTCTTCAACCTAAAAATAAAATATAAATTTTTAAAATATCTGTGAAACATCATGGTAAAAAAAAATTGTACCCCCGCGTCTTACTACCCGTTAGGGCTATATGGCAAAAATACTAGTTAATCACTCTTTTAGTTATTTTGGGGTTTCTTTGATTCATATTGACTTGCACAAAAGTAGTCCAACATTGTTGTCTTCCTCTTTTGAATTTGATTATGTTTGTTTCTTATTTTCTCAAAAGCAGAGTCACTTTCTTCCAATTTTTTTTCCCAAGGCTTCTAGCGTAGTTTGAGTTATTTGCGATCCTTTCCGATCGATGATTTTCATTGCATTGTTAATTCTTTCATTCGCTTCTACCACTAATGACATGTAAGATTGAATTTCTTCTTAAGCTTCTGATTCTTTCTTTTCTAACAGGTTCTCTTTTTGCATTGCCTCTAGTTTCTTAAGATTTCTTTTCCAAACCTTTCCTATATGCTTGATACTCTTAACTTTGATTTTTTATTTTTTATTTATCTTCTTGCCCTTATTTCTTACGTTCATCCTCAATTCTCTTCTCTTATTCAGGTACAGCCAAGTCCAAATTATGGGCCCCACGTCCCTTCTTGATGAAATTCTTCATGACTGATACTGTGTTGGTTGCACTGATAGTTGTAATGTTGAAGACCATCTTTGGTAGACTGCATGCCTCTGATGGATGCCTCAGAGAGACAGGTCCTGTTGTCAGTAGGAGAGTTTGATGTATGTGAGGTTCCCCACTCAACATCAATATTTCCATGAGGAAGCACAAGGATAGCTTGACAAGCCTTTTAATTTAAAAACCTTATCAAAAACATGGTTGCAAACCAATTACATTTGTTAATAACCGACCATAAAAAACTAAATAAATCATAAAATCAATAAAACATCTCAACCCTTAAACACAAACTGAATTCCAATGAAATAATTAATGTAAAAGCTGAAAATGGCAACACAATTGTGCTCATGGATAAGAATGATTACATTTCCAAAACTCTAGATTTCATTCAGAATAATAACATTACTCAACTAAAAGCTGATCCAACCAATAAATATTAAAATTATTAAAGAAATCTCCTCTAATAATCCAACCAAAAGATTCTTTCAGAATTTTCAACAGGAATCCAAATGTTCCCACTTTCACATCATTGCTTAAAATTCACAAACCAAACATTCCGGTCAGACCTCTTGTTAACTATCAAAACTCACCTGCATACAAACTTGCTAAAAAGATAGCCAAAATCTTAATCTAGCTCAAATAGTTACTGAACAAAATTATTTCCAATTTAACAATAAATTATATTTGCAAAATGATGGATTACCAATGGGTTCTCCGATTTCTTGTATAATGTCAGAAATATTTTTACAAAAATATGATCCTATCATCTTCAATGACCTCATCAATTTGCTCAACATAAAATTCTATTGCAGATATGTTGATGATATTGTAATTATTTTTGAAAATGATTACAACGTTCCTTCTATTACCAATATAATATAGAATATCCACCCCAAACTTTCTTTCACTATTGAAAATGACAACAATGGCTGCATTAACTATCTCGATCTCAACATTTCTAAGAATTCCCATTATAAACTTGTATACAAAATCTACAGAAAACCTACTCATACTGATGCATTTATATCCAACGATTCAAACCCGCCAACATCTCATAAACTTGCTACTTTCAACAGTTTAATTCATCAGTTACTCCATATCCCACTCATTAAATCCAATTACGAAATTGAACTCGACACAATCAAACAAATTGCAATAATCAATGGATATTCTCATTCCATTATTTACAATATTCTACAAAGGAAAAAAAAAATTACGATCAGAAAATTTTTCAACTACCCTTAAGAATGAAAGCCATAGTACCACTGAGCATAAAAAAATTGTTAAAGTTTAACCATACTGGCCCTGAAAATCATCGAATTACAAACATTATCAAGAAATACAATTCTAATATAGCTTTTGCCACTAAAATAATATCAAGAAGAACCTCAGTAATAATAACTTGAATATAAATAACAAATATAGTAAAAATGGAATTTATTAACTCACCTGCGAATGCAACAGGATTTACACAGGTAAAACCGGAAAGGATTTTAAAACTCGCTATAAAGAACAAATTTCTTACAAAATAAAAATTTGCAGAACATCTCAAAAATGCAAACCACCAACACAAACAGATTGAACAATGTATGAAAACTCTTCATTTGTCCCACAAAGGAACCAAATTAAATACAGCAGAAAACTTTTTCATTCAAGCATATTTATTTAATAAAAAATCAATCATTAATGAACATTTACACTAATCAAATCGAATTTTAACTAATACTTTAAAACACTTACCTAAGAATATTAAAATTGTATAAACCTCATCTATCCAGCTCTACCTTCCAGCATAGTTAAAGACCCGTTGGAGCGCGAGTCGATAAGATTAGAACCTTATTCAACTCCTTTTTTACCCGCCTCGGTGGCGTAGTTGGCAAACGCGCCAGTCGTGTTGAGCCAGACCGCCGAGGACGGGGAGATCGAGGTTCGAATCTCGGTCGGGTGAACTGGGGGTGGGTTTTCCTAAATGGTTTTCCACTCTCCCTCCACGCAAATGCGGGTTCACTTCCTCTAAATTCAACCTTCCCAATTCCTAATCCATTAGTGTAATTAGTACTTAAGCGTATAACCCGAACGGGTAGTAAGACGCGGTGCTAAATAAAAAAAAACTCCTTTTTCTTATTCACCATCTATCTTTCCATCATTTCATAGTTTCACTGGCATCATTTTCAATAACCCTTTCACAACCTAGCTTATTTACACCTTACTCAATAAAAATTATATCTTCTTTATGCGCTTTTAGCATTTCATTTTTCTCAATACATATAATCTGTGTCAAACCACACCTTTTCAGTTAACATCTTCTAGTCGTGCAAACACTTTGTGTTTCAACCTAAGACTACGTAGGTTTGTTTGTTTAAACAATTTCAAATATAATCTTTCAATTTTTCTAAATTTAATGTTCTATGTTTCCCAATTTAACAATAGTATAAATATTTCTTACTAGATTCTTTAATTCCAATGTTTACAGTTTCCATGAATATGGTACGTGTATGAATATCGAAACATGTCGGCCAACTAAGCCTCCAGATTTCTCCATCTAATCTGAAATGCCTAAATGAGTAATGGGACGTTAATGCAGTTAAGACTTAGACATGAGTAAACTTTTTCATAAACATAATTAACTTTCAATTCATGCACATATTAAACAAATCTTTTGCCTGATGGTGTTAACTTGGTTTTAACTTGTTATTTTAAACAAGTTTTACACTTTCATTTTTTTCACTCTTTTATTTAACTAGTATTGTACTCAAATTTTAGTATGGTATGAATAATTATTTGACCATTTGACTCAAATAAATGTCTAGTTATTGAGTTTGTGGAATATTTTTAATGTTATGAAAACTTTGTTTAAGGAAACTGTTTTTCCAAGAGTATAACTAGTATTTAGTGTATTTATGCTATGATTATAATTCCGTTTGGATGTTTTAGGGTAGTTTTATTCCCTTGATGGTTTCCCACTTTCTTTTCCGTCAAATGTTACATTATTCCACATAGAGACGGTAGACTACCACATATCAAAGAAAACTAGTAATCACCTGAAAGCAGTTCATCCACGAATATCGTGTATAGAGTATGTGTGGACAGCAGGAGCAGCGAACCTAAGGGGGAATCAGCCTCCCTGGAAATAATTTGCCCCTCCGTGGAATAAATTTTCCCCTCCCCCAGGATATATTTCAAATCATCTGATATTATCTAATATGAATATGAAAGATGGCCTTGAATCAAACTCCAAATGACTTCTAAAGTCATTCTATTGTAGAAAAATTTCCGGAGAAGGCCACTTCAAATAACTACTAGATTAGAGGCATCCAACTAGCAGAACAAGTCAAGGGAGGAAAGCTCTAAATAGCTTCTATGGTCATCCAAATTTAAAAAATGTCTTGGGAAGGATAACTTCAAATAGCTTCTAGATGCATGTGATTTTTAATACTTTCCAGGCGAGGACCCCCCCAATAGCCTAGTTTCTGAAATAATTCCATTTTCTAAATTTTGTAGGTGGAAGACCACTTCAAATATTATCTTATAGAGGTATCTAACTATCGTAAAAAATTAATGTGAAGATCACTCTAAATAACTTCGAGGGGAATCCAAATTTCAAAAATGTCTAGGAGAGGAACACTTTAAATATCTTATAAAAGAATATAATTAAAAAAACCAGGTGAAGACTACTGATAGTTTCTAGAGTGAACTTTTTTTTAATTGTTAGAAGGTATAAAAACTATCTGATTTTAAAAAACTGGAGAGGATGGCCATGGTTTAAAACATACATGAGATAAAATATGAATGAGAAACTATTAAATGGCTTTAAACAGAAATCTAACATTGTAAGTAACTATGTTATTTATAATTGTGACCCCCCTATGAAAATGATCTGAATCCGCCCCTGAATGTGGGTACATAAAATATAATTTCTACATTTCATATCCATTTCTCATTAGTTCATTTGTTTAAAAATACAGCTACATCTGAAGGATAAAAATATGTGGATCATGAGGGGAAAAAAAGATCCTTATTTTTTGAATCTCTACACATTAAAATAAAAACTAGTCCGTCCCGGTGTACTATCACAGGCAAGACAATCTTAAACCAAAAGAGAAAAGGATACCAAAGAAGTATCCCAATCCTCTCAGGATTCTCAATAACAGAGCCTACCACTCGTTGGACTGGTTGTCGGCGCCCGGGGTGTAGTTTGTCGCACACTGGGCGTCAGAAGGCGTCGGGAGGCGGTTACTCCAGGGGGTTGAGGAGGGGTGAGGCGTGGAGACGAATGTTCGCTGCTGGGATTGACACTCATGTTGAATGGGGAGGGGATTGGGAGAGGTCTTTGCTGCCCCCTACGGCTAAAATGGAATTATATGTCAACTCGGAGATAGGAAATACTTTTTTTTTCTATTGTAAAAAGGCTTCAGATAAATAAGATAACTTTTCAAAGGGGTTAGAACTATTGTTATCAATACGTGGGCTGATTTATACTTTACTAGCTGGGTGAAGTTATTTGACTTGTACTGTTATGTCGATAACGACAGTACAGTGTGAGGAAAAGTTCAGTGGCGTGTCAAGATGTGTTGCCAGGGTACGTAGTTTGTTAGAACTTTACCCATGATATCAATGCCGTGTCTTGAAGTGTTGCAAGGGTAAGCAGAGCTAGTTCAAACTTTACTTGTGATATGCTCTCAGCACTCTGGGGAGCACCCACTGATCAGGTACCACGTGAGGTAAGTTTAACAGGGCCTATGCGTGATTTGTAAAATGGGGACAAAGCTCTGATTACCCTGGTTACACTCCACGACACTCCACTGCATGATAGGCTCCCACTTGGTCTTCATTAAATCAATTTCATTAATAGATTCTACTCTATTTAATTTATAGAGAAACGTAAATTCGTTTATAACTGGCCAATGAGTGTTCTAATAATTATAATAACCATTAACAGGCACAGTAAATAAAATAAAGCTCTGCTCACACTAACCAAAAGCCAGGACAAGCCACTCGTTTCAAGTATAGCAAAGCTAATGGAATATAATATTATCTAAACTATCATAACATACCATAGCTTTCGGTATGGAAGGCAAATATTTTATTGTGGACTTATTTATGTTGTATCAACCAGAGTGATGAGATAACAGTTCAAAGTCACTCCAATGGATGGAAACATAATATTATTCGTGAACAGTTGTGGAAACAATGCGCGGGGGTTGGAAATAAAGTGAGAAAGGAGATGGTTTGATTGCCAGCTGAATCGACTAGTTTCGATGCCACAACATTATCGATAACTTTTTATGAAAGAAAAACCAATGGAGATATGTGATGATTTAAAAGATAGGAGTAAATAAAGGCGTGTGAGTAAGAACAATAATTAACAAGACTGGCCAGATTTTTACTAAGTGGTTTCCCACTCTCCTTCCACGAATATTCGGGTAGGTTACCTCTAAATTGATTCCTTTTTCATCCCTATCCAATTAGAGTGGCTATCATAATGATTGATTATATATTATATGTCTCTTATCTGTACATGAGTTAAGATGCCATGATAAAAATAAAATATTAACCTTCTGCAATCCTTAAGGAAAAGTGATCAAATTTTCAGGAAAGGAACTATTATGCATTTCATAAATATCTAATTTTGCGGATTATTAAAATGTCATCATAGTTTACTTTATCTATTCTACTTCATAGTTTCACTTATGTAAAGAAAATAAAAAATAATAGCCAGAGTAAGCTCGCTTTGTTGGTCGAATGCTATAAGGCGTGACTCTCGCAACAGACTGAACTGCCTCTGAAGGGTATATGGGGGTTCGAATCGCGGTCAGGTATACCGAGAGTAGGCTTTCATTAAATTAAATTAACTATCCATACAAGCAAATGCGGGCTACTTCCTCTAAATTAAACCTTTCTCATCCCTAAAAAAAGATCGTAATTAGTACACTTGCGTTTATACCGAACGGGTAATAGACGTGATGTTCAAAAAATATACAACCGGAAAACATTGTTGTTAATCGTCTTAATTCAAAGGTACAGTTAAATTAAGTTGTTAAATGGCATTTCATCTTTCTTTACATTTCCTCTCAAGGTTTTTGTATTTCATTTAAGAGGTATATTTTCCCTAATTTTTTTTTTTTTTACAAATTCATCATCAAACAACATATTACGCAACGTTGATTGCTTGATGTGGATCAAACCATATTGTAATATAACAAGCTATACTGATTATATATATAAAATCATATACTGATTTTATATATATATATATAAAATCATATACATATATATATAAAATCATATATATATATATAAAATCATATACATATATATATATAAAATCATATACATATATATATATAAAATCATATACATATATATATATATATTTAGTTTCCTCTGTATAAAAATAGGTCTGAACCCATTTTTTTATTTTCTAATATATTTCATTATAAAGAATGTCGCAAAATACTTACGAAATCTCCAAATAGGCAAACTCATTAAAAAAAAAAGGTAAATGGCATTGCATCCAAGTAAATTTGAAAAAAAAAGTATTACTCGGTTAATTTTAACGATATCAAAAGAGATTAAACATACATTTTTGTTTTTCTTCCAACTTAATACAACATTGAAATATTCAAAAATGAGAAATATTCGCAACACTTTTTCTAATTCCTCGTGTATATTGTTGGTTTCTATATTTTTCTTCCTTTTTTTCTCCTTCTCTCTTTCTACCCTTTCTCTTGCTTTGCTAGAGATCTTTAGAGCGCGGTGGAAAACAAAACGGAATTTTATTTACACACCACTGTGTAGTGCTTTGTACACAAAGAGTATGGTAAAAACTGAGCCCTACAGGGGCAAGATTACGCCTTTTAATTATAAATAAATAGGTATGAATGGGTTTTAGATCTAAGACAATATGTTGTGTCCAACATGGGCAGCTTTAAATAAAATAAATAAAAATAGTTTTCATAAGGGTTATGTTTAAATTAATCTCGAGAGAGAATTTTTTAAATATTAATCCAAGCATATAAAAATATTCATATAACTTAGAGTTTAGTTTGAATCATAAAAACTAATACTAGAAAAAATATCTAAACACAATTATTAGTGAAAATTAACACACTCTTTAACTCTCAATAATAAATATTTTTATATTGTGTGCCTTTTATCTAGAGTTAAGTGTTTATTTTAAATTTAATCATTACTAACTTATTTATAAATGTTTTACTACTAGTGTTTGTTCTAATAGATATATATATACGTATATATTAATATTTATATAAATATATCTTCACCTTTAGTCAACTACCCTAAGATTGGTTTGATGAATCTATCTGGTGCAGTCCAAGCACTCAGCCTTTCGGCTCTACTTCCTTTCCGAAGGATGTTGAGCTAAGGATTTTTATCGCTCAAGAAAATCCATCGACCCCGACCGGGTTTGAACCCACGAAGATTGGGTTCTGGGGCGAGCACTTTACCCTAAGACCACCAAGTCGACATTATATATATATACATCTCATATGCCTATATATGAATGAGATATGACTATTTGAATAATGATTGAATCCCTCTAATATGTATGGTTATTTGAGATTCTGTAATTTAATAAAAATCAGATTTAATATGTGCATTTAAATTTTGTGGTTGAGTTATTAACAGTCCATTCCAACATCACTATGGGATAAACATCACAAAAATACCCCAACCTTGTAAGAATTTTAATTCTATCAAGGCATACTTTTATTTATCTTTAGTTATTCTTAAGTGGTTATTTATCTTAAATTTACTATTTCCAACGGTTATTGCATTGCGTCGAAGGAAACCAAGAATAATAATGCCTGTAAAGTTATTTTATAAAGAAATTATTATTATTAAACTGGAGTTTAATCCGTCTTATCATCCTCTATGAGATTTGAAATGGCCGCCCTATACAAGGAGTAATGAAAATGACTCCAACAGTGGGGAAGGGGGAGAGCAAAGAGGAAGCGTGGCTTGTTATGAAGAATCAAAAAGGACGCTGACTTGTAAAAAATTTAATGGAATAAAGCAGTGTGTTAATTACCAGTTTTATTTGTGCCAATTACACAAAAAGTGTTCCAAACGACAGGAAAAGATGGTACAACTACATGGGACAGCTTTAATTACCTCCAGACCACGGCTATGACTTACAAGTGAGTTGGTATGATCCACTAACATTTTCAACGCAGAAGACATTACAAGACTCCATCAACATGAGGTGATATCAACCTAAATTTTATTCATGATTCATCCTTTGGTATTTTCTGCTACAATTTCGACTAGACTTCATCACCTTTTAAAATTTATTGCTCCAAAATCAAATAATAATATTAATTTCAACTTAATACACCAACAGTAGAATTTTCTTCTAAATGTAATATTCTGTTTCCACAATTGACTCTATAAATGAAACCTTTTATTATCGACTTCGACAAAATGCAATAACTTTATTTAGTATTTTTTTTTTTTTTTTGTATCCACCGAACAACCTCATTGAGGAAATTGATAATAATGAATGTGTATAGTATTTATATATTTAAAGAGTTCAAATGTTTTTTTTTTATTAAATATCTGATTGTTTAGTAAGTCTGCTTGGACAGTAAAGGTTACATTTTTTTTCCAACATGACCCAGAGGTCCTGAGAGAGTCCCGTGCTCAAATTTGGTCTTTTTGTAGTATTATAGTTATTTTTTTATTTCCCCGAGTTAATTGTAGTAACAAGTAAATGATATTATTGAACCCAAATATTGTAATCACACTTTTTCAAAGATGAATGCTTGATGTAAATAAATTTATATATATTAAAATTTAATAAAAGGAAATTTAACAATAAACAAATAAATAACTGAGAAGAGTACACAGTGGCGCCAACAACGTGGGGCCTGCTTTCATGTTGGGAAAAAAAAAATGTATCTTACTAGTAAAGGTTCCACAAAGACAACTTTTATTAAATCGTGATTAGTTCACGAGGTATGAAACCGGCAGGTTATTTCCTTAGAAGTAAAATTAAAGATAAGGATTCCACGGTAAGTCAGACTACGGATACGATTAAGATGGAGCCACAGGAGATCAGACGAAGTATTGAGGAGGAGGAAACTGTGATTCCTCAGTTGTTAGAGGAGATTGGGGACGAGGTTAGGACACCTGATCTACCAACCACCTCTATCCCTCTACTTGACCTACCTCACACTTTTGTTTCTCCTCCCAGTATACAATCCACCGCTGTCCAGGTTCCTACAACACCCCCTCCCGATATTCTAGCTGGAATCCAACAGCTTTTAGGACAGCTGGTAGCTAGTCAGGAACAGATGAGGGCGGGACAAGAGGAACTGAAAGCCAGCTTAGAGGGCCAACTAAGGGACAGTCGTGAGCAGACTAAGGAGGACCTTCAAAAATATATAGGGACACTGGCAAGCTCCTTAAGAAACGAGTTTGCTAATGAATTAGTTCGTACTAGGGAGGACTTGGAAGTGAGGATTGCTGTTTCAGAAGAGCGGGTTTCCCTGGAACTAGCCGAGGTACAGGAGAAAGCTCAGACTATTCTTACCGAGGTACATAAGGAACTAGAGTCGAACCTGAAGGTAGTGGACGAGCGATTAGCTCGCCAAACCACGCTTTTAGAGGAAGGGTTGCACTCACTGAACCTTGAAGTGCACACGCAAAGACAGACTCAAGTAGGGACTACCACCGCCGTACATTCAGCAATTTCCAGACTGGATGGGAAGAGTAGGGACCACGTTCGAGCCCAGGAGAGACTCGAAAGCAAGATGAGTAACGTAACTCAGACGATAGCGGACCTACAGGGGCAAGTACAGAGCATCGCTGAGAGGTCAAGGACGGGGTACAACACTGGCCCTGACAATTTCATGTCACCTTTGCTAACTTTATTAGGAGAGCGCTCGTTGGAGAACCGACTTCCCCGGTTCAGCCGTCGGAATCAACAAAATCCAGTAGCGCACATTACGGCCCTAGAGGAGTTGTTTGAGGGACACCACCTCTCTGATAAAGAAAAAGTAAAACTTGCGGGCAACTCTCTAATTGGTGACGCCGTACCTTGGTGGTCGGTTAGTAAGGAGGGAGTTACAGGATGGACGGATTTCCGGTCAAAGTTCCTGGGTATGTTTTGGTCGGCTGAGACACAGGGACAATTGCGCGCTAAACTGCATGCGTCACGATATAGCGAGCAAAGAGGGACCTTAGAGGGCTATTTGGCGGACATCTACGCCAAGAGTCGCCACTTTGAGTCACCAATCACGGACACGGAAATTGTGCACATGGTGACCCACCAATTGCCTTTCAGACTCAGAGAGTTGCTCATTGGGACTACATATGAATCCCTAGAGGAGTTCAGAGCGGGTCTCCAGAGACTTGATGCTCTAGAAGAAGAACGGAAGCGTGAACATGGTATGTCGTCCAGGGTTTCACCCACTAAACCCTGTAGTGGAGGATTTAGGAGGGATGAGCAGCCTCATGGGCCACAGGGAGGATTCCGCCAAGGAGGCCTATGGCGGAGAGACAGACCCCCTAGAGTTGACCAGGGTGGTAATGTAGGTTGGGGTAACTCGTCCCAACGCCGTCCGGACAGAGGACCTAACGACAGGGGGTGCCTCAATCCTGGAGCGAGGGAGTGGAGGCCACCTCGAGATAACGGACCGAGTGATCGTAACCACCCTTACTCCCGTGAGAGGGACCAAGGATATCATAATAGACCCCAACAATCCTCCCAACAACAACAACTTTCATCTCACCGGAACGAGTCGACATCTAGGAGTAATCATAGTTACCGGGGACCCAACACTTCACCCCACTCGGAACTAGTTCCCCAACCTTTTGACGTGAACGTCATAGTGAGAGAGGAAAATGGTCAACTTGCGGCTTAAGCGGCCCAGATGGGGCGGAGGGTTTACAAGTTCAGGATGCAGAATTGGCAAGGATAGAGGAGCTAGATTTTTTTTTTAAAGTAAGGAAGATTTACGACAATCGGATAACTAGGAGAACAAGAAGAACAAGAACAGAAGATATAAGGGTAGTACATAAGAAATAAGCAGAGGGAAGAACCCGAGACTAGAGTAAGAAGAAACACACATTTTATTTCACTTTAAAAGATATATATGTATAATTATTTTTTTCATGTACTCCGACAATTTTGTTTTGTTTAATTTGGTATTATTTTAATAAGCTGGCTAGAGCAACTATGAAACACGCGTATGGTAGAAGAGAAACAAATCCCCAAACCTCAGCGAACTTTCTTGGCCAAGTTAGGAGACCAAGACAGCAAGTTTGTATTCGTCAAGATGTGAAGCCCGAACCGTTAATGTGAGCCGGTATACCATAGCAGTGGTAACTACGAGGAGTGGCATTCCAGGATCTCGTGTGGACGACCTTTCCTGAGGGACATTTCTTTTGAATGAGATAGATGCCTGCACTTTCTCTGGGTCTTGGAAAGTTGTTCCAACCTTCTCAGTGAAGCGCTTTTGAGGATCTAGTCTGAAATTTTTATATTTTTGTCATGTCGACGCAGAACCAGTATAAGAAGTTAAGAAGATATTATTTTGCTGGTGAGGGGTGCCATGAAACTGCTGATGGGGAAGTTTGAGCCACATGTGTCGTTATGAAAGTCTGCACTGCATAGTTTTTTTTTCTTTCTTTTAAATCCTTTAGAAGTGAATTAGAAGCTAGTTACATAAGCCAGTTCGCTTTTGGAGTTAAACGTATTACTTTTTTTTTACATTCCCTCCGCAGTTTTTTTAAATCTCCTGGATAATTATTTAGGTTTTTTTTGTGTGGATATAGTTACCTGAATTTGTGTTCCTCTCCTTATGATATAATATTGTAGAGAATAGAACCCCTTTTACGCACCCTGATGTTAGCCGAAACCGATTCAGTGAACTGACAGAAGCTTTAAGAGCCTTTCGCCCTTTTGGGAAGACACCACGGAGACTATTTACTGATTCTTGGAAGTCGTATCTGTGCCAGCTTTTATCTAATTTTTTTTGTATCATTAACAAGTAAGGATTTGGTGTTACATGTTCATAATGTAATTGTTGAGTTTTTTTTTTACTATTACAAGTTTGGAAACTCTACGGTTTCAGATTTTCGTTAGCTAAAAACTTACTAGTTTATGGATTTTGGTTGAATGTTATATGTCTAGCTTGATTTAGTAACTCTTAAAGTTAGGTTTTGTTTTTTTGTTGTTGTAGGCTTAGAGTCTAAGCCAGAGGTTGATCTGAGTTATTTCTTAAGTGTCTTTGTGGAATTTTAGCTAATGGGAGCACCGGACTCATATTGTGATTACACTTGAAGGGACCAGGTTCAATGTTTATTGTAGCTGTCAATATATTTATTTAATTTGGGAACAGGTCATCAATCTAAATGAGGTTTAAATTTGTTTTATGTCTGTTAATTTGGTTATATTGTTATATTTTATTTATGTTAAGTTTAATTATTTCAGGTTATAATGTCAACAGAGTTTAAGGGTATTTATTATGTGTGGATGATTAAAACGAGAACAAAACCAGTGATACATAGTTATTGTGGACGTTCAAAAAGTTGGAGTTTGAGTGAACATTTCAATTGTGGGTTTCGAGGGGTTTAGGTGCATTAAATTACCTACTCGTTTAGAGGTAATAGGCACGTATAAAGCAACAAGCAGGATGTAATCCCAGTGATAATTTGTAGACACTCAAACTGGGGAATGGCTATTTTTTTTATGCAAATGAAAGAGACATTGTAACTGATTGTCAATGTATCAACAGACTTTGGTGAGTGAATTATTAGGACATGTGTACCAACACAAAATATTGAGAAAGCAAAGTCTTACATCTGTAGAAAGTATTATGTTTTAGGGAATTAAAATTGTTTTATCTACATAATTATATATAGTCCCTAGCAACTAATTTTCATTCGATAATTAGTTACTATGGCCTAAGAGGGCACTTTTTGAACGTCCACAATTAATGTAGCACATTGTAAATCAAATGAGAGATTAGAGAACAGAATTCATATCAATATATAAAATGTTTTCTAAGATTCAGAATCCGTGGTAAAAATGACTATTCAAATTTAGGAAAAAGTTAAGTGAACTCAATTTTCAGTTCAATAAATACATAATTTTTTCATTTTTTCAAATTAATGTTTGTGATAGGTTAAATTCTTTAAAAAGAATAATAAACTTTACTATTTAGACCATTTAAGAATATAAATACAGTAATAATTTAAAGAATACCTGCTTTGGTGGCTGCTTGGTCTAGACCAGATTGCCGATACTGGAGAGATTGAAGTTTGATCCCGGTTGGGTGTATAAAGGGTTTTCCTAAATGGTTTTCCAATCTCATTCCATGCAAATACGGTTAAACTTCCTCCTAATTCAACTTTCATCATTCCTAACACATTAGTGTAACTAGTACATAGGCGTATAACCCGAACGAGTATTAAAACGCTCTGCTAAAAAAAAATAGTTAAAATTTAAGAACCTGATAAATTGCAATAATTCATAAAACAGTTTATTTTTATAATTTCGTAAAGGACTGTCCCACGTTAACATCAAAGTAAATTGCTGCAAATAAAATGTGAAAAGTGTCTGACTTTTTAAAATAAGACATTAAAAACAGCGGCTTAGCTGAACAACACCCTCGTTACTCAACAACTTGTACGACAACTTTACCCCACTTCGTTCTTAAGGTGTGTTCGTGCGAGACGAACATATTAACGTAGAGTAAACACACGAAAAAAGTATTTCTGGTATTTTTTTTTTCTCTCTTGAAAGGGGAATTAAAATGTGCAAAATGTATGCTTGCTTTTAAAAAGGAATTACTAATGAGAATTTCCTCTTTTAGTTCAAGAAGGAAAAATAAATGGTTTTTAACTATGTAGGTGAAACTAAGATATATTTGTAGAGAAAGATTATTATGTACGATATAGATCAAATTTAATCAAACGTTCCCATCCTTATTTAAAATTAATGAAAATTTAGGAATATTGAACTCAATATATCCACATGTGTTAGAAAATCTTCTTATACACCTGGGTAGTCGTTTATTTATTTTGTAATTGTTTACAACCAACACAGAAATTATTTATGAAACATAATTTTGAAAACCTTTTCTTTATCCCTCCATCCCTTCTGGAACCTAAGAGAAAAATGATGCAAACATGGTGCATCCTAAAGAAAGAAAGAATGGTCCCAGAGTGACTACTTTCGAATAATATACCCGATAAGAAGGATCCTCTCGTCACTCGACTTACAACCTTACTGTAGAATGGTCCGTGAAACAATCTCTCATTTTTCATTCGATTTCCAACCTTATCGTGGAATCGTCCGTGACATTTCGATATTATTATTATTAGCACCGCGTCTTACTACCCTTTCGGGTTGTATGCACTTAAGCTAATGTGTAATGGTAGGGGGATTGTGAGATGAAATGGAGGACCTACAGTTTAACGCGGGATCCGAACCACGGTGGAGGCCTGGCACTCCACACCTTCACAAGTTGTGATTAATACACGTCTTGTCAGAGGTGAAGGAAGGGTTTGGCAACATTTTGATGTTAAACCGGTCCTCGACGCGCTAAGCTAACAAGTTTAAGCTGCCGCATCTATTATACAAACATAAAAGCTATGGGTCAATTGCTTTTATAGTTATGAAAATAACCCTCTTCTAATTAACTGCATTCAAATATAAGTAATATTAAAACCTGACCCTTGTCATCCTCACGCCGGATCCCAAAGAAGATCCACAACGAGGGGCTAGAACAAAGCTCGACGACTACGACTCACAAAAACAACACCGAAACATCTCTCTTCAACTTGGCGCCCAACATGGGGCTCCAAAGCAGAAGAACCCCTAAACATCTATCTTCAAGGATATTCACAGTTTGGAAATATATACTTTTTATATCAAATAAATAATTGAGCAAGCTGGTCAGTAAAATAAAAATAAACAGTAAAATACCTATGCATTACATTTTTACCAATTTTCAGTGGTTTAGGAGAGTTTTTTTAAAAATATCTTCAGTTTAGAGCCTGTTTGAACAAGAAATCAGAAAAATATTTCAAATGTTAAAAGTTTTTTTATATATATTCAGTAGTATATGATCAAGGACTGAGTGTATATATATACAGTAGTATATGATCACGGATATATTATATACACACACACTAATACCCGTCCAGGGAATCAATTATATATCGGGTAGAAGTTTGATGAACTGTACCAGCATTTGTATAAAGGGTGAGAGAGAAACAATGTAGCATAAAACACCTAAAGATCCATGAGTAATTTTCAAACGCAATATTAAATTAATATAATCAAGTCGTGTGATGACTTAGCACTCTGCTTAAAAATAACGTGTTAAGGTGGGGTGTAAGGGACTGCGAGTTAGGGCTAATGTGTTTACAGTTCCGAAACCAACAAAAAATATTTGGCCAAAATAAATTAAATATTTCTTATGTAGATACTTTTAGTTTAATTTTATTGTAAATTCCAACATTTCTTATATAATAATTTATCATGGTCATAGTGACATTTTAACGATGCGTTTTAAATAAAGAAAACGAGTTAGGTTCAAATGTCGCTATGACCACGACCGATAAAAAGAACTGTGCATATCGCTATATTTTGAAAATTAAACTAAACCTGTCTGATCAAGCAGGATTTAATTTATTTTATAAAAATCTCGCTTCAGTGGCTGAATGGTTTGAAGCAGGGGTCAGCAATTTTAAGTTGATTGCGTAAACAAACTGCATCGCCATTAAAAGTCGATCTTAAGGTTTTCTAAATTATTCAAATAATAGTTTAGTGTAACCAACATAACCTTAACTAGTATATAATCAGTAATTGTATAAGAAAATTAAGTAGTTTAGTATAAAAATATACATCTTATTTAATCTCGATTTTTCTCCAAGAGTGTTTATTTTAGTTAATAACTATAAGATGTATAAACGAAAAAGGAAATTGAAGCATAATGGGGAAATAGTTGATGATCGCGGACCTTTGATAGGTTTTGTAAGTCAAGCGGGATCCAAAAAAGATTTCCAACCCCTTGTATCACTCTTGTGTTATGCTTGCCTGTTGATGAGAGGGATATTGAGTGTTTGAATCCCAGTTGGGTAATCTGAGTGTGATTTTAACTAAATGGTTTCCCACTTTCCTTCCACCAAAATGCGGGTAGATTGCCTTTACATCCCTACCCCATTAGAGTAATTATCATATACGCGTATAACCTGGACGGGTAGTAAGACACGGTGATAGCAAAACATTTATAAAATAAAGTTTTAAAAATTGCAAAACTATTTGTACAAACTAGCGTTCGTTACTTTTAATTTCTCCTAAATATTCAAATGAGAATAAATTGTCATCAAGTCTTACACACATATTCATCAAACCCCACCAAAAAAAAAACTAAATAGCATTGCCCCATTCTAAGAGAAATTCTTCAAAACATTTCAGTTGAGGAAAAAAAAAAAAGAAGCTAAGTTAAAATAAAATTATTTCTGGGATGAGGTTGACTTTGCCGGACATCATAGCGCCATTTGTCGTCCCGTTAAATTTAACCGTTTGCAAAACTCGTTTTACCCATTGAAGAGGGCATCGTCCATAGGCCATAGCCTCCTTGCCTCTTTCCTTCACCCCCCCCCCCAAAACCCCCTTGAGCTTTCTTCTTCACGCCTCCTTCGTCCTCCTATATATATAAACCAACCACCAACGCGCAGCGAGTCCTTCTCTGTCCAGGATGAAAAGAGGAAATGCCACCAATAAAAATGTAATATCCCAACACATGAAGGAAATAGAGACCCTGGGTATTATGTAGCTCTAAAGGCGGACATGTGAGCCGTATGGTTGTGTGTGTGTGTGTGTGTGTGTGTGTGTGTGTGTGTGTGTGTATGTGTGTGCTAAGGGTAGTTGCAAACGGTAGCTAGGGGATGGTGTGGGGTGGAGGGGTGAAGAGGATGTGGGGGTGTAATACGGTGGAGGGGGGGAGGGGGTTGTTTTGCTGGGAGATGGAATTTTTGCTTCTAAAAATGTGAAGCATAAAAGATAGAGAGAGAAAGACAATTTGAGAATGATACTTTCCCACCCTCACCTCCTACATCCTTTAAGAATCTCCTGTTCCCTGTAGCCTTGCTGTCATTGGACGGTTTGTTGTGTTTTGTTTTTTTTCTCCTCTTCTCTGGAGCTTATAGCTGCCGACACGTTTTTCATCTTACTCCAAGCAAATATAAGAATTAATTAGGGTAAAAGAGTGGTTAGAGAGTCACGACAGCTATTTTTGTTTGGTTTCTCGCTCTCTCTCGTTATCTACTTGTTTGTTTCGTTCTCGCTCGAAAACAAGTGTTTAAATATATCGTTCCAGACTACGTGATGTAACTTTTTCTTTCTTTATGTAATCATTAAAAAAAATACCCTTTTGTTAAGAAGGTACCATATTAGATTTTAAATCTAAAAGTAATGTTATTCAACAACTATATAATTTATTAAAATGTTTTCTTACAAAATAACTTGAAACAAATATTTTATCTATGTGAATTTACATCTAAATTATTATTATTATTAGCACCGCGTCTTACTACCCGTTCGGGTTATACGCACTTACGCTGTGTAATGGTAGGGTGATTGTGAGATGAAATGGAGGACCTACAGTTTAACGTGGGATCCGAACCATGGTAGAGGCCTGGCATTCCTCACATTCACAAGTTGTGATTAATACACATCTTTTCAGAGGTGAAGGAAGGGTTTGGCAATCAGACAAATCTGTGCCGGGACCAAGGATTGAAACCCGGACCCTCAGCACAGAAGTCTGACACCTTACCCCTAGACCACCAGGTCACCCTACATCTAAATGGTTTCACATAATCTTTCATTATGTTAGATGAAAATATTATTGTGCATTTTTATATATTTTTATTTATGACGTCAAAAAATTCATCTATTGCCCCTTAAATGGTTAAGTTGATAATGAAAGCCCGGCAGAGTTGTTGTAAAGTGCAGGTTGGTTATTTTTGATTATCAAACATAATGAAAATCATGATATATTTAAAAAATAGTTTTTCCCCTTTTTAAGATAACGACTGTGTTTGAGTATTGTGGATGTGCTTCCTTACTTTTGAATTCATCGATTGACCTTGACCATCTTCGGTGGTCAAATGGTTTTAAGAAGGCGTAATTCTCGCAATATACTAGATGTCTGATGACGGGGATATCTAGGCTTCATTCTAGATGTGTTTTCCCACTTACCTTCAACGAAAACGCGGGTACACTTCCTATACCTCCTCATACCTAAAACATTAGCGTGATATGTATATAGCTATTATAGGATATGTATAACCATAACAGGTAGAGAGACGTGGCAAAAAAAATTGTCGATTTATCTAGCTTGGAAAACTAAGTATTTTACATTCGACATCGGTGGTCTTGAGGCAAAGTGGTCGCCTCAGGCCCTCAATTCTCGTGGGTTTAACGCCATCCACGCCGCCATCGACGTATCTTTCTTGAGCGATAAAAATCCGTAGCACAACTTCTTTTGGAGGGAAAATAAAGCCGTTCTGTCCATTTAGATTGCGGCATGTAAAAGGACCTTGGAAGGTATTTTAAAAATTTATTTACCAGAAAAATTATAGTTCCTCCTACTCCTCCCCATAGAAATTCTCATGTGCTGATATAATCAGTCGGTTTAGAAAGGGAAGGTTAAATACTACAAATAAATAAATAGCGTACCTTACCAAGTAAATTAGGAATACTTAAAATCTAATTTAAAATTGCCAATTTTGGAGCAGTAGATATTCAAATTTGTTAAGACTAGTATGACTTGACCATCGACAATATCATTAGAAACTGGTTGAAGTAATAATAGTTATTACTGTGTATAGAAAGATAAATGAGCATATTTATTTAAGAAGTATTTTTTAAGCCCAAATTGTATCTTCTTACAAATGCAAAAATCTACCTGAACTTAGGTTCACTTCTGTATAGCAGCTCAAGCGCCAAGTCACGTCATTATCTGTAAGGTACTTTAACAATGAGCAAATTAATCCCTCCACACACACACCACACACACACACAACACACACCAGTATAGGTGTATCACCCCGTGTTCGGTCACTTGAGGTTGGAGACAGGTCTTCGGTGGGCGATGGTACATCGCAACGCCACCGCCGAGTCTAACAAATTCTAATCTGGACAGAAAATTAACTTAGCTAACAAGTTTCCGACGTTAATCTCGTGGTAATTAAGCCTTTGAAGCAACGGGCCTGTGAGATCAGCACGTCTCCATGGCAACGAGTGTGAGAACGCCAAGATCTTCTCAATAAGCTTGGGTTTTTTTTCCCCCCTTTCTTCGTACTTGACGAACAAACTAGGTAACAAAGTTGTCTCAGACCAAACTAAGGAGCTTGATTAAAGGGGTTGGATATTATATTATTTTAAATCCACCTATCTTTATCTTGAGCTAGTTTTATCCAGTCCATACATTATCCCTATCTTGAGCTAGTTATATCCAGTTCACCTCATTACACCCTATCCCTATATTGAGCTAGTTAAATCCAGTCCACCTCATTACACCATATCTCTTACAGGTCAATTCTAATGTTATTCTCCCATCTGCGTCTAGGTCTTCCCAATGGTCTCTTCCAATTGGGTTTGCCAGTCAAAACCATTGACAAGTTTCTAGAATATCCCATTCGTGCTGCATGTCCTGTCCCACCACTCAAAGACTTTATTATCTTGACAATTTATTGTATTGACTACATGGTATGTAGCTCCTAATTATGTAATATCCTCCCTACCCAATATGTTAATCCCTTTTTTGGAACAAATACCTTTACGCACCTTATTTTCGAACATCTTAAATTTATTTTCGTCATGTAAGATAAGAGACCACGTTTCACAACCATCCTTCAGCTAAACACAAAATCAAAGGTGATTTTAATCTCATCGGCTAAATATAAAGTCATCTAGTCTTGTTAGCCGGTGACAGAGAATTTGGGGTCCAATCACTTATGGTTGTGATAATAATGGTTATTTTTAATAAATAGATTCCCATTCTCCCTCAAGCAGCTATGAGTACATTTCTTTTAAATTCTACCTTCCTTACTTCCAGTTTACTATCGTAATTAAACATTATTTTAGTCCTAATGGATTTAAGACGAAGTGGAATTTTTTTTTAGTAAAGTTTATCCAAATTTGGTAATATTTATTGAGAAAAATCAACAAATAAATAAAAAATAAAAGTAGTCTTTTTGAACGCTCTAAGACAGGTATGTCAAACTCCAGGCTCATGATTTTGTGCTATCCGTGGACCTATGATTAACCATCATTCAATGTGACTATTCTTATTTTTAAGTAACGTCAAGGAAATACAACATTTCGGAAAGCGATTTATATACATTTTGCGTAATTTGGAAAATTTTGGTATGATAGGTGGATGTATAGAATCTATGATCGTCCTGCAACATGGACGGATTAAAAAACACTGCTGAGTTTGCGCACCAAATTTGTGTAATGTTTGACAGCACATACGTATGTTAACCGTTGACGTGTATAGGATAAAAAATGGGGAAAAATCACATCAGTTACACGTTTTCCAGGACAAAAACCCTTATATATCAAACCCCATACAGACCCGAGATAATACATTTTATTAAAATTAAGCTGAATATGGCAGATGACTCTTTTAACCATAATCTAAAGTGCATTCGGAAGGTTTCATGATTGTCTAACAAATGGCAGCACCAACTCAATTTGAGTTAAAATGGGACTTCCCCATTTCATCCCCCGTACTATAAGTTGATTTATCATATAGAATGAAACAAAACCACACAATATATCTTGGGGTTAATCACCACACACATCAGCAAAATTATAAAAAATATTTTTGCATAAAATTTAAATCCAAACATTATCATTATCTATATAATTATAATAATCAAGGGATTGTTTGTGTGTGTGTGTGTGTGTGCGTGCGCGCGCGCACGCACGCGATGCCCAGCCAAATCTATGGCACGCAGAGATCTGAAATTTTTTACATAGGTGGACAGAGGGGGGTCTGAATGCACCTCGAAGCCGGATTTTTAAATCTTTAATTATCTTTTTAATCAGGCTATTTTTTTACAAATTTTTGAAGATGATCTCTTTTATCTGGTTTAGAATTACGTTTCAGAGATAACGTTTCAAAATGAAATTGGGCACTATGGGGGGGGAAGGGGTGCTTATATAATTCTTATACCACAGTGGGTCACGGGCAGCGCCGTTCAGGATTGCTAGTTGTAAATAAAATGTTTCAAATTGTCGGTAAGATATGGGCCTATATGGTTAGTCTGTTTTATATAGAGGAAATCTGTTCTTTTTACTTTCTCTCGACACCTTCAAGAAAAAATCGAACTAGAAATTTTGATAAATGTAGACGTTTAGTGAGCCTCTGAAACAGAAAAATGTTTTCTCAATACTGTCTGTCTGTACCTCGGGATAGAGCAGAAATTGTTTTACATATTGGGCTATAATTTGGTATCTTGGGGTGATCATAAGATTCCCCACTCCACCTGAGGGGTTTATAGAATCAGATGTACAACCCTAATTTAAGGGTAGTTTACTGATGGGCAAAGAAGAAAGAATCTATTCTCTCGAAATTCGCCCAAACGATTTTGATTACATTTTATGATTAGACACTGCTTGTAGCTATAAACAATATGACGGTTCTCATTTTACCTTGAAAATCACATTGAGGGTGCTTTATATTAGGGAAATTTTCAAATTTTCATAATTTCTCCACAACTATTTGAGATACGAGATAACTTATCAATGTAAAATATTAGTAGTATTAAAGTTAAAAATCTTTTATTCGAAATATATTTATATTAAACCAATAATATCTGAGCTATAGGCAAAATATATATTCTTTTTAATTCAGGTATTTGAAAATGAATTTGATTCTTATGCTCTTTGGTGGACAGAGATATTTCTCTTTTCTTAATATTTATTTAACAGTGTTCTTAGCTCCTAATGCTTTAGAGTAAGTGGGAGTGTATATTATTTCATTTATCATCTTTGGAGTAGTGTTTCTACAACAATGTTTAGACTTATTATTTCGTTTCACAAATCTTATGAGTTTTTAGTAAATGTTTATTTTAAGATAAAAACGGAAGGAAGTACCGTTGATTTTAAAAGGGGACCTTTCTGTATTTTTAAATCTCAATCTGGTCAATATAATCAAAAGAGCCAGACACGCCTATTCTACACTCTACGATATAGAAGCAACCAGGCGATTCGAAAATTTGTTCGTAATGAATAAAAAAAACAAAAGTACGTATTTTTAAGACTCCCCTCTCTGCCACTATCCCAACTTGAGCGGTTAACCAGGTTATGATTTGTACCGGAAAGGGGATGAGATCTTAAAACCGCCTCACCCCCCCCCCCCCCCCCCTTCTCTACACTCATGGCCAAAGCCTCGAGGCCTTGAGGGGTTAAAACGGTCACTTTAACTCAATTAAGTTTCATGTTTCACGCCACGACGGGCACCTAACAAGAAAATATTGACCTCTACCCCCCCCCCCCCCCTAGGGTCAACTGGCATCTTCCCAAAAAGGTTTTCTATGGGGTTACAGTAGAAGGAAAGACGGGTACATGGAGGATAAAAGTGCAATCGGATTCTTTAGCGTGGTTTTAAATGCAATGGAATAAAATATGCGTCCTTGCAATAAATATTTTCATGATAGTAGTTGGGAAGAATTTATTATTTTATTATTATTATTATTATTATTATTATTATTATTATTATTAGCACCGCGTCTTACTACCCCTTCGGGTTATACGCACTTACGCTAATGTGCAATGGTAGGGTGATTGTGAGATGAAATGGAGGACCTACATTTAACGTGGAATCCGAACACGGTTTGGATGCCTGGCATTCCTCACATTCACAAGTTGTGATTAATACACATCTTGTCAGGGAAGAATTTAGAAAGAATTAGATACTGTTTAACATGATTAAACACTATTTAATATTAAAAGGTTTAAAATTTCAAACAATTTTTTTTTACTGCGTCTTACTTCCCGCTCGGGTTATACGCATATTATTAGTTTTGCTAATGTGCTAGGGATTATTAAGGTTCAATAAATAGGAAGTGTACCCGCATTTTCGTCAAGAGAGATTGAAAAATAATTTAATTAAAAACACCATCAGTACATCCGAATGGGATTTTAATCCCGTTCACCTTGTCATCGGCAGCCTAGTAGTATATTGCGAGAGTGACGCCTTAAATTATGCGGCTACCCAAGCAGGTAATTGTATTTTTCAATTGTCTTTATATTTTATGGTGCGTGGATAAAGGCGCCATTCCCATCTTATATGTTTATTCGATAACGGGGAGGTCGGGTTTCATATCTAGACTGGGTCATTTGACTTTTTATTTTTCCTCACTGGTTTCCCACTTATATTCTAAGCGAATGTTGTTACATTTTCCATATTTTCCATTATAAAACGTACTTTATACGTGTAAATCTGTGAATAATCTGGATAGTAAGACCTAGAGCACACAAATTAACAACAAATAGTTATAATTAAAAACTGAATTATTTTAATAAGTATCATTTTATTTAAAGATCTAAACCATATTTAAAAAAATCTTGAAAACCACCTCACTTAAGACATATTGGGAGAAAGAAGAAGATTCACTGAGTTTTTGACAGACACTTACATCTTTAATTAAATTTCCAAGAGACTAATAATAAGTAGGTGGTTTAGGGAAACTCTTTACTAGAATGTCTTGTAAAATTACGGAAAATAAACTTTGTTAAACTATTTCTAAATTTTAAACGATTAAGCTTTCAGTTAGAAGCGTCTGAAAAAATAACCAAGATGGATGTTCTTTAATCTATTGTATATAAACTTAAAATATGGTATACTAACAATATAACTTCTTATTACCTGTTCAGGTTATAGCCATATGAAAATAACTCAAATGATTTAGGGAAGAGGACAGAAGAAATTTAGAGGTTATCTGCCCACATTTGCGTGGAAGGCGAGGGGGAACCCATTTCGGAAATACCAACCCCCAGTAGACGCGACGTGGATTCAAACCCCAATTTATCCGTCATTAGCAGACCAGTCTAACATGAGGGTGACAAACTGATCTGCTGATCACAGAGAGATCGGGCTTTGAAATCCGGTTGGGGCTACTGAGGGCGTTTTTTTTTTCCCCGAAATAATTTTCCACTCTCTTTCCACGAAAACTCGGGTATATTACCATTCAGTTAAGTTTCCCGATTGCATGCCTTTCGACAGAAAAGATCCGAAGTAGTTTGATAGTTTAACTCTACCCACTGTCAGCTAAAGTTGACAAGTCAAATGGCCAAACTCTCCCGTTTTAGTTGACTCAACTTGCAAAATACTGTTGAACTCTGCTAGTGACGTTTGACAAATCAGTCCTACCTCACATAACTTGTAACTGTGGATAGTTGTGGTAGTTTACCACGACAGGAGGTCTTAAAACAGGTTGTTGGCTCCATCTGGGTAAGACATCTTCCCTAAAGGAAATCTGACAAACAAACCCAACATAACCAAGAGGTACGCTGGTGATGCAATTAATCTACTTTGAGAAAGTTGTTGACATAAATTTTACAACCCTATTTTTTAAAGAAAGGCCATATCTGACGTCAAGAAACGTTAATAAATCTAGTTTCACTTCAAGTAAGGTTATCTGAAGCTGAAACATTTGATATTTTCCATACCTAGAATAGTAAAATGTTTTTGGCCACAAAATTATTTCTATAATTTCTAAAAGGCCCTTCTTATGAAAATTTAACTGAAGAAGCTCTCCACCACAACAAATGGAACTACTTTTTAAATAAGCGAAAGTAGATTTTTCTTTTTTTTTTGTAAGAAAAGAGCATTTAAAAAAACAAATCAAGTCTTCGGCTAGCATGTCACATAATAAGAATGTCGTTAAAGATAAACTTAAATTATTTTAAAGTGAAAGCCATATTTTTTTATATATATATATATTAAGTTGAGCAGTATTAAGAGAAAATTTAAATTAGACACTGCCGCATATCACTTAGTCTTTTTTCAATGTGATTGTGACCTATGACTAGAGGGGGAGAGATGAACTAATAAAAAGGTTAATCTATGACGCCATATTGATATGTAGAACAACATATTTATACTTTTTCTACGTTCTTATTTTTGTCAAGCACCAAATCTTACTGCCCGTTAGGGTTATACCCTATGTACTAATTACAATAATGTGTTAGAGATGAAGAAGGTTGGATTTTGTGGAAGTGTACCAGCCTTTGCGTGGAGGTGAGTGGAAAACCACCCTCAGAACACCCAACCGGGATTGATCCTCATCGTTGGCAGTCTAATTTAATGCGAGAGTAGTGCCTTAGACCATGCGGCCTCCGAAGTGAGCTGCGTTGTTTCTGTCTCTCTTGTAAATCCAGTTGATTTTTTTGGTAAACATATATTTTAAGAAATGTATGGGCAATAAATATCTCACTTGTTAATTTTTAAAACTCCCTAAACACATATTTTTAAATCGCTAAATATAATTCTATGCTTTTAACGTAAAAATACTAATTAAAATTACTTATATAATTTACTTGTAAAAATCAAAACTACTCGTGCCTTTAATTACTGTTTTTTTGTTGTCTAAAACTTCATTCTCTAAAAAAATCCTACTCCAGGTTATCCAATTGGGATTAATTTATATCGAGTTCTATTATGATAATAGATGAAGTGTAAGATACAAATGGACATTCTGCACCGGTAAATTTGCTTTTATTCGATTTTTGACTTCAAGAGAAGTTAAATTGATACAGAAATTTGCAGAAAATGTAAATAACAGGCTTATTTTAAAGGTATATTCTTTAAACCTAGCAAGTAGGCCCATTGTGATACATATATTTCACATCAACCTTAATACTAGAGATCAAAGCTCAAAATTAAGCAGTTGGATTTCAAACTGGCAAGATAGAAAATACTGTCACATGTGAAGTATTTTAACTGAACATTCTTATTTGTGAATTAAAACAAAAACTGAAAAAAAGTCTCAATTATTATAGAATTCAAATTAGAATTCTATATTAAATTTGTAATCATTAAATATGACAACAATAATTTATAAGTCTTATATTAATGTACAGAAGGATAAACGCAATTATATCTTAGTTTCATTTCATACTCCTGAGAGATCAACTCCAACAATAATACAATTCTTTTTTTTTCGGCCTAAATTTAATAGAAAATGTTTCATCAAAAAGAGCTATATACAATTTAAATAAATATTAATACTTTTATAAAAATATGAATATTTCCTACTTTGTTAACATAACATAAATGTATCCAATTTTTTAATTTGTTTTAATCTTTATTTTATAGGCCTAAGACATTATATACATATTTTTTTTCTTAAATGGGATAGCGAAAGTGATGTCTAAACTTATAATGAAACTGTTAAATGGGATTCGAAAGTTTCAATTGACAAAAGGATACTAAGAATGCGGTTTTGTTAACCCAACAGTATTTTTTCAATTATTAATGTAGTTAATTTAACTAGTGTAGTTTAAATTCATCATAATCATGTTCTAGTTTGGATATTTTAGGTCAGTGATAGTCGTTACATAAACACAAAAATGTGAATTTATTTTTCCAATTAATCATAAAAAATAAACCGAGAGACGCAATACATTCTTACACTAAACTCTTGCGGCTCGGGAGACAAACTTATCCCCTGAAGGGAACAAACTTTCAAGTAGTGGTCAAAGTTGTCGAGAGGGCTGGCGATTGAAACAACTTCCCTTCGATTGTATACTCTAGTAGCCACAACGGATGAAATTACTTGGCCCTCGAACTATTTGCCAACACAACTAGATAATTAAACCACTCTCATAGTGGCCCCTCGATTAACTGCTAACATTTCAATTTGTGTATGAACATATGAGAAAATATTAACATCCTCGAGATGAATGTATATCCTATTTTTTACTTAAGAGATTAATGTGTACCTCCTAAGCGTAATGTTTGTATCAATACGCAATTTACAAACTGGACTCACCAATATAGTTTAATTGAGAACCACACTTTTTTTTTTTAAATTATAGCACCACGTTTTACTATCCGTTCAAGTTATACGCTTAAGGGTGTTACATGGGGAAGGCGTTTTATGCGTTTGGAAATCCCGAATTTTTTGAAGAAGTGGTTTTATATTTTTAAATAGGTTTTTCACCAAAATCTAGGCGAAAGCTATCAACAGGTCCCTCCCTATCTAGATATAAAGTTTAAATTTTAAGTTTAATTTTTTTTAAATAAAATTCAACTAGGCTTTATGCCAATATTTGTACTTCTGAGATTAAAGTAAAATGATAGAGACCTAGAACTAGCCTTTTTCTATCAAATAAAGTTTTATTTTGATAAGGTCACAACAGAACAGTTTGAAGCAAATGCTGGATTTTTTTTTAAAGTTTTTATATAAGTTACCAGACATTCTTTTTTTTAACATTAAACTTAAAGTTTAAACTCTTTAACCGGTCAAAATTTACGCCTAAAATTTGTTGAAAACCATTTTAATAAATATCAAACCATTTTGTAAATAATCCAGAATTTCGAAACAGCTGCAACGCTTTCAGTACTTCCCAATGTAACACCCTTAAGTACTAATTACGCTAATGGGTTAAGAATTGGTAAGGTTGAATTTAGAGGAAGTGAACCAACATTTGTGTGGAGGGAGAGTGGAAAACCATTTAGAAAAAAGCTCCCCCAGTTCACCCGAGTGAGATTTGAACCTCGATCTTCCCACCCTCGTCAGTCTAGCTCAACACGAGACCAGCGCTTAAGATATCTACGCCACTGAGTCAATAACTTCGTCCAAGAATGGCGGGCTCTTGGAGTTATGGTAAGGCCTAATTTTCACAGAAAAGTCATTTTAGAAACTATAAATACACTTTTTTTGCGTTAAAATTTTTCAGTATTTTATCAATGTGATTTTATTGTCATTAAAAATATTCATCAACAGTAACAACTAGATTTTACATGGCCTGACGTATGAATACACTAAAGAAGATTTAGTAGATTCTCTAGCCGAAAGATATTATCCTTCCTATGAAAAGTGAACTAAATACTAATGGCAAACGAATAAACGTTTAGGAAATCAGGATTTTGCTTTGGATCTTTAGTTAAGTTCAGTGGCGTGTAGAATATTGCCAGGTTAATTCAAGATGATTAAAACTGTACCTGTGATATGTTCTCTCACTCTAGGTTCCCCATTTGACCCACTATACATAGTTGCCGTTTCGCACGTAAATTATTTTCCATTGATACCAGACCGATGAATGTTATGTTGTGTAACAAGAACTATTCAGTGGTACAGTTTAATAGGGCCCCTACAGATCAGTCAGACTGTCAGTATTAATAAAGTAATAATTAATACTGACAGTCAGACTGATCGTGTAGGGGCCCTATAAAATTGCTCTGCTTACCCCGTCAAACTCCATGCTACGCTACGCCATACCATGCCATGCCACACCACTGGTTAATTAAGTTTTTTGTGTGTGCTGATATAAGCAGTGTATTCGTAAAATGACCCCGAAATATTTATATTATTATATTTTAGTGACCATAAGAGAAATGAGATGCTTGATTCTTCAGTTCTTTAAATCCCTCACCCGCCTCGATGGCGTAGTTGGCTGACACGCCAGTCGTGTTGAGCTAGACCACCAAGGACGGGGAGATCGAGGTTCGAATCTCGGTCGGGTGAACTGGGGTGGTTTTTCCTAAATGGTTTTCCACTCTCCCTCCAAGCAAGTGCGGGTTCACTTCCTCTAAATTCAACCTTCCCAATTCCTAACTCATTATTGTAAGCGTATCATCCGAAAGGGTATTAAGACGCGGTGCTAAATAATAATAATAATAATAATAATTTAAATCCCTCGATTCTTGTTTAGTTCCAATAAATATAATATTAAAAAGTTTTGCGAAAATAGATCTAGAATCAAAATATGAGGTAATATTTTAAAAATGTAGAGACTTGTTTAATTGGGGGGGGATTGACTTTCCAATTTCCTTAAGATAAAGGTAAATATAACATTTCAAAATACGCCCAAGATAAACAATTCACTAAAAAAACGTGCGCTTTTTGTTACTTTTAACATAACAAATAATTACAAATAAACATATCAATTAACATTTAGTGTTGCCAAAACTTTATCAAGAAATTCATTTCTTGCGAAGTGCGAGTTTAGTAAGCCAATTAAATTGTTCCATTTTGTTATTCTAATGGTTTTATTTCTACTAATATTGTACATTTTTAACCAACCCAGGTTTATAAATTGGATTTGAGGTTCGTGAGAAAAGTTTGAATTAGGAATCGAGAGAAACAGGATCTAATCCATCTTCAAATTATAAATAATATTGAAAAATAACAAATAATAAAATGATTTGTGGAGAAAATATAATATTGAAAGTGACCATACCACTTGATTTAACTAAAGACTGAATTAGAAATTATGTAACAAATAATTAGTTCAAATATGTGTCTCCAGTCTCCTAAGCGTATAACTTATCAGAAATTTGCCTTTAAAGAATGTCCATAGAATCGCCTTAAAATAGTTGTAGTTTGATGAGGCCGGGCTTTGTGCTTGGGAGACTTTGGGAGATTAAAATAAATGGTACAGCGCACCGCACAAACTTTCTCTTGCTTTTATCTTAAAATAGACCTCTACTAAAAACCAGTAAGATTTATGAAACAAAATAATAGTTCTATAGATTGTTGTAGAAACACTACACCAAAGATCATAAATGAAATAATATACACTGTTACTTACTCTATAGCATTAGGAGCTAGGAACAATGTTACAGAAAAATTGAAAAAAAGAGAAACAAGCCAAAGAGCATAAGAATCAAATTAAGTTCTATTGACCGAAATTTAAAAGTATATATATTTGAAAACATCTCAGAAATTATTGGTTTTGTAAAAATATATTTCAGGTTCTGTGCCATTTATTTCTTTCTCTCGACACTTCAGAGAGAAAGTATTGGGATCGTCAAAAAAATCGAGCTCAAGATTTTGATCAAGGTCGATGTTAATGACCCCCTGAAACAGAAAATTTGTTTTCGCAATGCCGTTTGTTTATATGCCTGTACCTCAGGCTAGAGCTGAAACTATTTAACAGATTGTGATCAAACTTGATAACTGGGGTTTTCATAAGGTCCTCCTGAGGGATTTTTGGAATTAGAGACATCCAACCCTAAAATTAAGGGTAGTTTACTGAAGGGCAAAAATAAAAAATAAAAATTTCTTCAAAATTTACTCAAACGATTTTGTTTAAATTTTATATATAGACACTGTTTATCATTATAAACAAGATGACAACTATAATTTTCTTATGAAAATGACTTTGAGGGTACTTTCCATAAGGGAAATTTTCCAATTTTCAGTAAAGCTGTATATTATTTCATTTATGATATTTGGTGTAACGTTTCTTCAACAATGTATAGACCTATTATCTCGTTTCACAAATCTTACGATTTTTTAGTAAACGTCAATTTTCAGATAAAAGTGAGAGAAGGTCTGTGTGGTGCACCATACCATTTTTTTCCCCTTTTTCTTTTTTAGCGTATGCCACCAGTGTTTTTCGACAAGACATTCCCGGTCTTCTGTTGGCAGTAGCGGATGTGTAACCATCTTCTGAGCTTGAGCCACCATCTAGATGCGACTATCTCACCCCAATAAGATGTGACGATGATCATCTAGTGCCAGTACAAGTCTTAACCCTAGCCTAAATTTAATTAACCGGGCGACCATTGGGACAATTAATTCCCCCTAAGGTAAAATACCTACGGTCCCAATGGGAATTAAACCCAGGACCTCTAGAGTAGTAGCCAGGAATGCTTATAACTAGACCAAGATTCCAGGCAGGCAGTTTTTCACTCATGAATCTATCTCGCAAGGATGTGGTTCATTCTCCACCGAGTGAACTGGAGATATTTTGTTCTGAATTATCAGATACTCACCTTTTCGTCAGTCAATATTCAGAATATCTTTGTGATCTATGAACATGAATGGATCGAATTTTTAGATAGTGTTTTGACATGCGTTTTAACATGAATGTATTGTAGTTGGGGGAGGTGAGGTGGTACCCGCTTCGGTGGCCTCATGATCTATAAGGCGTCACTCTTTCAATAGAGTGAGACTGATAATTGAGGGTAGAAAAGGGCTCAAATCCATGTAGGGTATACTAAGGATACTTTTCCCTAAAATGATTTTTCACTCCCCCTCCACGCAAATTCGGGTAAATTTATTTTAAATTCAACCCAGATCATCTCTAATACATCAACATAATAAATACCTAGGCGCATAACCCATACGGATAGTAAGATGTATTTAAAAAAAAAACTTATAGTGAGATTAAGCACCAAAGACTGCACTTAAAACCTTTACCGATGAACTAGTGTACACTCTAAAAAGGCATCCGGTTATTATTTGTGGAACCGGAAGGGGGAGTGCCAGTAACGGGGAGGTTAGGGTCGAAAATCTCGGCTAAGTGTCCAAAGGTGTTTTATTGTGCATGGTTTCTTACGTACTGTACATGCTAACGCAGGTACATTTCCTCTAAATTATACCTATACATTGGCCTACCTATATAGCAGGCCGTTATTTATGAAAAAAAAAACCCCACTTAAACCACATAAATACGACACTGGGCTTGATCCAAAAAATTTCAAAAGTTTTTGAACAACGTTTAACTATGCCCCACAGTATTTTCCATTTAATTCCTCTTCTAATCTAAGCATATATTAAAAATGTATTATTTTTGTTAGTCCCGCGTCTTTCTACTCGTTCGGGTTATACGCCTATGTTATAATTATTACGCTGATGGTTTAGTGATTAGAAATGTTATATTTATAGGAAGTGTAGCCGCATCTGCGTGTATGGAGAGTGGAAACCCAATTTGTAGAAAACACCCTCAGTACACCCGACCTATATTCAAACTTTGATATCCCCGTCATCGGCAGTATAGTCGAACACGAGATTAGCGCGCTAGACCACGTGGCCAATGAAGTGGGTAATAAGTTGTTTGATTTTTAACAGTTATTTTATTTAAGGCTCTGTGTGGAAAGCGAATGAAAATAAATATAAATATACGCCTTAGATTGGCAAAGTTGACGGTTCCGAAAACACACTTAATTTCCACAGGGTAGCTTAATTCCTACGGACGCAGCTTTCCGTAAACAGCTCAATCATACGCCCAATTAACTTTAACTCCATGAACGGTAGAATTAACACCAAATAAACAGAGTTATAGAAATTTTGTATTAATAATTCTGGTTTTCCTAAACTTGTACTTTTGAGGTAGACGTGTAAATAACCAACCATTTTTACAAAAATTACTTTAAGCCTGGCCCCTTGGTTTGTTAACCCAATGTTATTGTATGGTTCATGATCCATGTTCTAAGGCATAAACTTTAATTTTATTAGATTACTTATTTGATAAATCATCATATGCTAAGTTTTTTTTTTACAAAAATATATATTTAAGAAGTAACGTGATAGCATCAAAGGGTTTTACCTAGAAAAAAAAACTTTTTTAGTCAACACTGTTAACAGTAGGGTTTATACTTCATTATTAGTATTAAAATAGAAATGAATAATCTATATCAAAATTGACAGCTGCTGAAGATAAAACGACTTGACTTATGGATGTATTAAAGTTGTCTTAAGTAACTCTTTTAACTTCCAGATACAGTCCTTCCTACCAGAATCCTACTATACTAAGAGCAATAATAATAATAATAATGATAATAATAATAACAGGAATAATTTGGACACGCCCACATACCAATTATAAATAACGATTAATAACATGGATAAAAAGACATATTTACAAATGGGATAAGAGGTATAAAGAACGGATGGTTATGTATGGTGAAGTAATAGAAGATAAATTAGTTGTGATCCAAAAACTTTCTTTACAATCTCTTCTGCGTTGTCTTGTTAAGCCTTTTGAAAAAAAAATAAAAAATTAGAAAGATTAGTAACTTGAAGACGAATGAAGGGCGAGCAACTTCAAAACAACTCCGTAAGAATTCATTAATTAAATGTAAGACAAGACAAATATGTACGACAGCCCCCTAGTTACTAATATTACTTTGTAAAACAAAGTAACGCTGCGTTACGTTCACATAATAGGTTGACTAACTTTGTCGGGGTGGCAGCCGTTTCTTCTGAAGCGCTAATTTTAAACAGGTTCACAATCATAAATAAAGCATAAAAATAATTTAGGTTTATTTTTTGTAGTAAAGTTTCAATCATAGATTATTGTGAATCAGCCATTCTTCTAGTTACTGCAGAAGGGGTTCAGCAAATTTAAAAATCAAGAGAAACACAAAGAATCCCCCTCATAAACTTGACGTGAATCATTGTACATAAAATATAAATCACTGTATACAAGTATCCATGCTTGTACATTATACTACTTACTATAAAGCCACATGGCTGACTCACTCACTCACGCACTAACATTAATGTCTACTCACTTTCAGATGAGCTAGAAACTTGAAATTTGGCAAACCTATAGCTTCTAGCCTGTAACCTACGGGAAAATTCCAAAAAGATAAAAAAATTAATTTTTTAACCCTAAAAAAATTTCAAAATGGCAGAGAAACTTTCAAGTCGGTGAGGTATATACAATACAATACAATACCAGTAACTTTAAGTTGTTACGTTCAAGACAACGCTGAAATTACATTAGTTTACTTACATCCACTTGTAAAGAAAACTCACTGGGGGGGTTCAGGGTGAAGCCCCCATCGAGAAAAGCTAGTTTGTATCTACAGTTCAACTTTAATAGGGTCTTTAAAAAAATACAAGGACACGTTTTTGTGCCCAAAACTTATTGGATTTAACATTTTTATTTATACTATTTTATAAGTATAATATCCATCAAAGTGACAGCTTCATATTACATGGTCTCATGGCTTGACGTCTTTATAAGTGAAAGTAAATCTATTGACTTTTCTAGCTGTCAGATAAGGCCTTAGATGAAATGTACTAGAATTTGTATCGAGGAATAATGGGGAAAACCTCAGGGCTTTAGTACACCAAACCTCGCCATCCTAGTCAAACCAAACAATGGGTCTGTCATTTAGTCCACGTGATCACCTGTAAGGATGTTAGAGTAAACTAAAGTCTTAAGAATTTACAATAGGATATAAAGAGATGAAATCAGCATGTTTGCTGTCAAACGTCATTTTAGTTAGTTTTGTAAGTCGTGTCGCATGTCTTCAAAAATTCATGTTCAAGTTTAACTTTTAAAAAAAATATGTATATTTTACTAGTTCATGTACTTACATCGAATATGAAGACGATAACTTTCTTCTTCGAACTCTTTTAAATAACCTATGAATACCAAGCATCATTATGACAAGCTAGACCAAAAGTATTGAATTAATAACTAGCCCTCTTCAACAAGACAAGAGTTGAGGGGGGTGGGCGTAGTGAAGGAAGAAGGATGGAGGTAATTTGTTGATGGTGGAAAGGAAAGAATAGCCTGAAGTGAAGGACGGAGAAGAGGGTATATGTCAAGAAAAAGAGGAACACTTGTGAAAAAAAGGATGTTATTCGATTGGATCGTGCTGAAGTTGTCTTTATGCTATAAGAAAGAGCCTCATATAATATATTTATGACGCACACATTGTTAAATAAAGGTGTTACAACTTTTAAAAAGAGATTGTTTTTGGCCACTAACATAAGAGAAATTGACTGTCAGAAAAATAAATGTTAGACGAAAGAAATATAGATCAATAAAGTATGCTAAATGTGTTAAATACCTTAGGTATATTATAAAGATAAAATGTTGTTCAGCTCTCTTCACTACTACAATAGACTTTAACTCAACAAAGTTCGGTCAGTCGAAAGATTTGAGAAAGTCTTTGATTTTCCCCTTCTTATCCCTTGTACAACCCTTATTGGAACCTTTTCCTTTCCTTGTCCCCTTATTTCCCCCCCCCCCCCCCCCCCAATTCTCTTGCAATCCCCTTTTTCAAATGATGTATACAAACGATACAAAGTCAACGCCTGAGGTATGTGGAATACCCACGCCATATCATCTTGCTTACTTAGTCTAACTTTAGGACCATATTGGGTGGAGGGGGTGGTTGGAAGAGTGAGACTTCAAACAAAACCTCACATCCTTATAGCCTCTTGTGTTGTAACTCAGTTGATCCTACCAAGTTTGGAGGGGAAGGATATTGAGCTCAATTGAAGTTTGTAAAAGATAGATTCACACTCTTATTGGTCTATAAGTGAGACATTCTCTATTCTGGGGCTAGATATTAAACTTTGTTTTAGCCAAGGGAGATGTATGTCTAAGTACCGATTCCTTAGCTCATATGACAGCGCTTATGCCTTCCAAAAGATAGTATTTTATCATACTTTTCTTCAATCCAAGCTGCCTGGAAAACGTAGAATTTGGTTGTCAGAAAATGGTGGTAACCCTGACAGTATATCTGTTTACAATAGACTACTGTAATAATTTATTATTTTTAAGTTTAAGAAAAACTCATTTGGTTGACTAAATAATGTAACTATTAAAAACGTTTTTCTTACAATTAACTTTTTTCTTTGAGTATGTTATCAATAGAATATATTTCATTACACTCAGATTACTATATTTTTTCTATTTCCCGTAAATTGTGTTCTAACTATCTGAAATATCTAACAGGTGTTTTACTATAGTAACATTATTAAAATGAAGAAAATACACCAAACTTAAATTACAAATTGGATACATTTTTAGCACCACGTCTTACTACAAATAGGGGTTATCCGCTTGTTTACTAATTACGCTAGCGGTTTTAGGGATTTGTAAGGTTATATTTAGAGAAATTGTACACGCATTTGCGTGAAGACTGGAAAAATCACTTTCAGTACACCAGACTGAGATACAAACCTCGATCTCCCCGTCATCGACAGTATAGTCTATTATGAGAGTAGCGCCCTAGGCCATGCAGCCACCGAAGCGGATCCTTCTGAATTGAGGGTTTCAGGTTCTATTCTGAGTACTGTCGGCAATATTTTATAATCGGTGACATTTGGGTTTCTCCTCTCTCAGCGATGATTTTAAGGTCAGGAGACAGGATGCCATATTTGTTCTTGAAAAAAGAATGATTGAATGAATTATGATTCCTCATCTCGGAGATTAGTATGATTCGGGAGTGGACTGGTAGATTCTAAGCGGACCAGGACCACAAATATGATAGCCCTTAGCATATATTATTATCTACAATGGAGACTAGGTTTCAGTGTAATCTTAAGTGCTGAGGTGAAGTATTTATTTCTCTATTGGTAATTAGTTTAATCCCAAGTACATTCCAGCTACATTATCGATAATATATTTCTACTTTCTACAGGCATGACTGAAAATACTTCCGAACACTTTAACAATAACTGGCTGTGTTTAGTGATATATTTAATGTAAAATGATCCGCCATTCGCTACTTGTGTATATTGTCTATAAACAACTACAAGTAACTACAAATTGGATGGTTTTACATTTTATGCCATCGTATATCTTAACTGGAACTTTTGATTAAAAATGAATAAAAAATCATTTGGTATTTAAAGAATTTATTTTAATTGAAAGTAATTACGGCAGCCCAAATCAAACCGGTCTACCGGTATCAGAGTCCACCTCTGAATTTATTCTCTTCCCATCCATTTGGAGATGGATATGTACTCAGCCCTTCGTCTGATTAGTGCTGTCCGCACCATCTGGTAGAAATCATATGTACTAGAGAATTTCAAACGGTGCGGTTGATTCCCGTTTCCTTCCGCATTGAAATTATATGAGCGCGCGAGAAAGAACTTAGCGATTTGGCTAGAAAAATTTTCACTTACCTTACTTACAGAGATATTTTATATGCCACACTCGACTTGGGATCGTGGGATTTACTTTCCCTCCGAAGGAAGTTGTGTTAAAGAATCTTAACGCTCAAGAAAAATACGTCAACCTCGGACGGGCTTGAACCCAAGAATATCAGGTCCTGAGGCAAGCACTTTACCCCAAGACCAACGAGTCATAGTAAAATTAGTAAATCGGGTGATTATATACTCAGTGGAATCAGGAAAATTACGTCAAAAACTCTTCAAAAAACCTACGTGTCTAAGGCACACCATCCCGTCCTGTCTAGTTTGTAATTCCTTTGTTGATATTCAATCGGTTTTAAGAACATTTACATTAATTCTATTGTTTAGAAACATAGTGTATTTAGAATCTAATATATTGAAATGATAAGTTTTTAAAATTATATTATATTATATTTTTGCTTCATTTTGGAGGAGAGGAAAAGCTATCCCCAGAACACACTTTCATTTGGTGTATTGGCCAAATACAATTTTATTTTAGTCATTTTGATCCATTTTTAATCTCAGTTTTTTAATATAATCATGAATAATATTTAAAGCCCCTCAGCAAAAAATTAAAGAACATTCATATTTATTTGTTATATGATACCTATCCTATACGTCATATGCATATTATATATGCCATACTTATTTGAAAACACCTTTTTAAGAATTCCGCAGAAACTACAAACACTTTTTAAGATGCAAAATTGAGAATTATTTATGTTTAATTCAACATATCTGATCAACAAATTCTTTATCTATAGATTTTCAAATTATTTTAAAAAAATTTATAGTGAAATCTAGACAAAATGTTTTATTTGCTTTTATTCGGTATATTTAGTTCATAAAATTGCCATCGAGAGTGTGCGTTTTTTTGCTTTTGTATCTGCAAATATTGATTAAAAAACAAAATAAGTGTAAGTAATGAAAAAACATACGTTTAAGAGTAAATTTGACACTGACGCCATTCACAATCAATTGTCAAAAGACCCAAACACACAAAAGAACCGCAAAGTAAGCTTAAGCTATATTTGTGTATATATATATATAATATATATATTATATTATATAAACAAATGGGGCTAGCTACCAAAGAACAATCATCTAATGGAATAATTTAATTTATTTTTAGTCATAACTGTTTACAGACGTCAAAGCGCACATTTCGAGCTCTGTATTAAAACAAGAGTCATAACATACCTGTTTACTTTGTATACCTGTTTTTATACCTTTGTTTATACAACGAAATATACAATGATGAGAAGTTGTTTAAATATGGCGTCTATTTTAGTAATCAAAAGCCAATGAATGCAGTTCTCTCGACAAATGTTACCTAAAAGAATTCAGTGTTCTACCAGTATGAGGTATAATATAGATATACTTTTGATTATTATTCTAACTCTATTGTTTAAATTTGAATTTTTGCCACTTGTAAGTTTTTGTGTGTTGACGAATACATTTGTTTTGAATAATCTAAATCGGTGGGCACGCTGAGAAAATGTTAGGTTCTAGTCTGGTTTGCGGGTGTAGTGGAGGATGTTGTCCAAATTCCGGTATGGAGTATTGAGAGACTTTTTCCTAAATGGTTCTACATTCTCCCTCCACGCAAATATGTGAATATCTACTATATATATTCCCTTCGTAGTTTCCAAACTATTATTGTAGACCGAATTAAAATACGTATAGCATAGACTAGTAGCAAGACTTTTGGGGGATATATGAAAAATGATTTATTTCTCTATTTTGTTTTTTATATAGGCCTACTATCACTTTTTATTATTGTTTTTATGAAAGGGAAAATTACTCATTGACCGCATTTGTCTCTTGTATGAGTTCGTGATAGGTTTTTAAAAATTCGACGGATGTACTTGGATCAAATTTTGAAAAAACATACCAAACACATTACTTTATACTTTTTTTTTATTTGAGCCACCACTTGATAGTATGACTTAGGTTATTAGAATAATTCAAGGTTATCCATCCATAGCTATAGTAATTAATTTGATGAATGTGAATTGAGAATTTATTTTAAATGCTAATTGTTTTTTAATTTTATTATTTTATCTCTATAAACTTGATAGCTAGTTGACAAACTATAATAATTTAAAAACTTACCTTAATTAGTTTGGACTAGGTTGAAGAGTCTTTGTAAATATAATAGAAAGTTAACCGTAATGTGATTAACAAATATGGCACTAATTCATTTAAATTTCTCCATTTTTACTTCCAAAACTTTCCCAACTCAGTATAAACATTTAATTATTTGCACTCCAGTTTCAACCTTTATTTAAACAGTAAAACATGGTGAATAGTATCATGGCCTTAATATTGTGTATTCATGTACTTAGAAAAAATATATATTTTATAAACGCGTGGACAACCCAAACAGGGAATTTTCACCCTATAAAATAAGACGTATAACAACCCCCCCCCCCCCAAGCACAAAAAACCTTTACAAATTTTAGTTCAAATTCATTTATAGTTTTATTTTAACTTGCATTAATAAATAAAATCTTATCTTAATGATTCCGCTTATATAGTGTAGGAAATCTAGCAAAAACGTTTGGTCTACTGTTTGAAGTTAAGCTAAATATTATTGTTGAATTAAAAAGCAAGATAATAAAAAAAATTCTTAGTTCTTTTAATATTTGAGCATCCTTATTTTAGAGTTGTCAAGACGATTAAAGTATGCTATATATATATATTTAATTTAATTTGGTGTTATATATATACATATATATATACTAAATGAAATTTAAGTGTTAAATAAGTTAACTTTCAAAATCTCAGATCACTTTAGAACTTTTTTTTATATATTTTCCAAAATATTTAGTGCAGAATATAGTAGATTTTTCTGGCATAGAGCGGTTCATTGCATCCTTTTGTTTAGGAGATTGGTATTTCAAATCGACTCATCATACCTCATGAGGTCTTGAGAAGGTCAAAGTACCTGTCTCTCTGCCTGTTGTTTACAAATACATGTTTGTCTTTGACCGATTAACCAGTCCTTACGATGTCGTCGATCAAGATTGCTCTACAGCAATCAATGTTGACAAATACAGATTGTGTAAAATGCGGGTTCTAAAATCCGGTAAAATAATGTGATATAAGTGGCCAAAAGTGTGTGGTGTTTTGTAACAACCGATAGCAAAATTTCTACTGTTGCGCGAATTTCCGGAGATCACAGACATGAACCACTCGCAAACAACGAAATTGAAATCGAAGAGGTAAACTATATTTAGTAAAAATACTGGCTGTACTACTTACGTCAAGTAATTTATCGTATGAGACTTTCGGTTATGGAAAAATCGCCCAAGAGCCTCGATGGAGCCTTTGCAATGTCAATTGAGAAACAACAATCACTAATATCGGGAAGGCAAGAAAGGTTCGTTTTCGTGTATGAGAGGATGGTTTGTATGTCTTGTAAAATAAATTTCGAAATTCTCTGTGATCCAGATGTTCTATTATTTGCCGATGAAACTTTCAAGTACGCTCCCAAGTGGTTCTACCAAATGTATACAGTGCATGGCTATAGATAAGAAAATTACTTGCTGTTGGTTTGGTTATTTTTTAGTGCGAAGACTCAACAAAATTACGTCGATGCGTTCACATTTATCAGAAGTTTGTGTTTAGATCAAGGCTTGTAGCCCACACCAAAAATGGTGACTCTTGACTTTGAGGTTGCTGCTCACAACGCCGTACGCCAGGTGTTTCCTACTTCTGAAATCCAAGGATGCAGATTCAATTTAGGGCAGGCATGGTTCCGGAAGATAAATGGCATGGCGCAACTGACAGCTGATTATACGAAATCAAGCGAATCTGGGTACTGGTTAAGATAGTTTTTCGGACTATCCTACGTGAATCCTACAGATGTCAAGGACATATTCGTGAACCTTGTTAGTTATTCTCCAAATTCTGAGTTTTTAAAATGACCGGATTACGTTTTTGACAATTATATTTCTGAGGAAGCCAGTTTCCCTCCAGCTATGTGCGCGTCGAGGCAAACAAATGACCCACGAATTACGAATGTGCCTGAGTCGCTACAATCCCATTACAACTCCCAATTTTAATACTACACATCCTTACATATGGCTAGTCATTGAGGCCCTTAAGGAGATTCAAGTGGAAACTCGCATCAAACTCAATAGCAATGCACATGAACATAGGTCGGTGACACAAAAGGAGAAGTCACATCATGCTCAAATCGTAGAACTATGGAGTCACTACGATTCAGGCACCATATCGCTCACTCAATTGGTTACGAAAATCGGCCAAAAGAAGAAAACTGTAGCTTTAATATGATTTTATAATGTTGGACATTTTGTATTGATTAACAATTTGACTAAACCGAAAGGATTTTTATAAATTTAAATAAAGATTTCAATTAAATAAAGATTAGTGTGTATCTGTAAGCATTTGATGTGAACGTATAAATTGAAGTTACCAAACTAATTATTGAAAAAAATTTGTTTACTCAAAACTCAATAAATCTGTTCTAACTGTGGTTGGGTGCGATGGGTCGATACAAGTGTAAGGTGCGATTAATTTATACGTGCGATGAAACAATAAATGAGATGAATCGATTGACATCCGATTTTTTCAACCCCTACACAATATTTTTAAGATGATTAAGACATTAGAAATAATAATTCTTACAAGACTAAATAATAAGTTTCTACGTAGGTATACAGCGCTAACAAATAGTTTAGTATATTTAAGGTGTACTGTACATAACACACACTTATATATACATATATATGTAGTTTTTAAATAATAACCTCAAAAAAAAAAAGAATAAAATACTAAAACATCAGGGATAAGGTTTAGAAAGAGTATATTGACAAAAAAAAAAAAAAACTAAAATCCATTAGTCCTTAATGCATTTTACGGTGGAAAAAAAAGGTGTTTTTTTTTAAATTAATTTCTTTTTCATTGCAGCCCTAGTAATTTCCACTAATTCTTCCACCTCCCTGGCAGGACTAGCAGAAGCCTCGGGGAATTACACCCATGCACAGCTCAGGGTAAATTAAGGTCGGTAGAACACTAGCGTTCTTTGGCGGGATAAGAGTACAGGCATAGACGTATCATAAGTCATAGCGTGATGCTCGCATGGAAATGAAAGTAAGCAATTTAGATCATTTCAAATTATATTTTTTCGTGGGAAAAGTTTCAGTATCCGTCTAGGCTAATCATATATAATATAATATATATAGTATATTTACGATAATCTTAATATATATAATTCTTCTGTACGTGTGTATGTCACTGAACTCCTTCTAAACGGCTGGACCGATTTTGATGAAAATTTTTGTGTATGTTTGAGTGGGTCCGTGGATGGTTTAGATTCACAATTGGGCCCGGTAGGTGGCACTGCAATCGCGTTCTGTGATTTTTTTTTATTTTTTAGGGATTTTTTGGGGGGGTTGGCTGGACAGATTTTTATGAAATTTTTTGTATGTGTTTGAGTGGGTCCGTGGATGGTTTAGATTCACAGTTGGACCCGGTAGGTGACACTGCAATCGGGTTCTATAATTTTTAAATTTTTTAGGTTTTTTTGGGGGGAGGTTAGCTGGTCCGATTTTGATGAAATTTTTTGTGTGTGTTTGATGGGTCCGTGGATGGTTTAGATTCACAATTGGACCCGGTAGGTGGCACTGCAATCGGGTTCTATGATTTTTTTATTTTTTAGGGATTTTGGGGGGATTTGGGGGATCAATAAAATAAAATTAACTGTACCCGGCATAAAAATTTGTAAGCAAGATTCGCAACTTTTTTCGATACAGCTGATATTTGTGGAGTTGTGTGCGAAATGCCAAAAATGAAAAGATGTTTTATTTTGTGTGTTGTCTTGACAAACACTGAATTTGTAATATTTGTGTAACTCACTAATTGGAGTTCATTGTGAATTTGTAATTGTGATGACATAGTATTTGTATTATTATCGAAATCAACTATTCCACCCAAACGAAAAGCCAAAATTCGGGCAGGACAACGTCTGTCGGGTCCGCTATTATTAATTATATATATATATATTATATATATAATATAATATATATAGTATATTTACGATAATATATATATAATATATATATTAGTTTGTTAAGGAACTAAAAGGTGAAATTGTAGATGAAATGTATCCGAATTTGTGTGACGTGTGTAAAATCGACTAGGGAAAATCCCATAACTCAGTACACTCGGCTTGGATTCAAACACCGACCTATTGATCACCAGTGTAACAAACTACAAGTAACAAATAATTGAATGGTATAACACTTGGCCCTCCTTCCCATTTGAACTCAATACGTCCACTCGCCGACCACAACCTCCAAATAGACTGACACGAGGTTTGAGCCAACGTTCAGCAAGTAATGAAGATCGAGCCCTAAAACATGTGACAGCCACTATGTGAACATCCCCCTTTGTTCGTTATTTCTGTTCCATGCCACCCCACCCACCTTCCCCCTTTATACTTCTTTCCAAGTTCTATAGTAGATCATACTAGTATTCTCTACGTCATTCCCGAACTCTTCTCTCTCACTCCCTCTTCCCCCTTCCCAATCTCCTTCTCTTTCTGAACATATTGTAATCAGGTGTTTGTACTATATAAGTATGTGTTTAGCAAATATGGTTACTCATTGAATCACTACCTTTGGACGGGGTAAGCATCACTCTTTCGCTAGGTATTGGATATATTTCATCTTTCTAAATTCTCTTTGACGTAATTAATTTAATAATTTCAAAATTATTTGTTTGTAATTATTAAATTTAAAATGCTAGGTTGCAGTAAATGTTTCAACCAGTTTGCTAGAATGAAGCAAAGTTTCATTTCAGTATTTTTTTTCTCTCGTGGTACTTTCACCCGAGCATTAATGTTAGGATTTATAGGCCATATAAAATGGCATGTTGCTAGGCAAGTTAGGATTATTTATTCTTATACATTCTTGACATGTCCTGGCTATTTCATTCTTTAACGCAGGCCAGGTAAATGAAGGTTATCTCATCACGTAGATATGGTAACATAGTTACATTTTGTAGGGTTGATAATGTTTTTATTTATTAGAGTCACCTTTGGTTATTGACAATCATTTTGATGTGTTTTAAGTATACTTGAGCCTTTCTGTAGTCTGTCTAACGCCCCTATGGCGTTTGAGCTCTACTTATGTTAAACATTGATATTAATTGTGCTTTTCTCGGACATTAGAACTTATATTATGATTTTCTAATTGACCATACCAAACTTTGAGCTGACGTCCATTTATGTTCATCAAAGGAATTCTTCTAATAGTTAAGATGCTATCAGTTTACCACTACTCTACTATGTTTTGTACCTTGTATTATTTATATTGTTACTTAATGAAATAAATCTCTATTTTTGTTTACTCCTTAGTTATTATTTATAATGAAAGGGAGTTACACCACAAAATTATATTAGATTATGTCAAGACCTTTATTTGCGTATTCCCTATAAAGGCCTTTCAAACTTTGTACACACCCTATTAGTTGTAAATAGAATATATTTGATAAATTTTTAAATACTATAGCCATGGTTATATAAAATATATATATTATGATCTCTGTATTTTATACATAATAGTAATATACTAGGGCAGATTTTCCATATCGCGGACCCTCTGAAGCAAACGGCAGCTCCTTTAATCCCCCTTGCCAAGCAAGGTGAAAATGAAAACCTACGTAGGCTTACACATTTCTAGTAATCTTCGTAACCCATTTCATTCTAATAAAGGAAAAAAATATGTTTATTTGGACATACATGGAAATAAACAGATAGTTAAGCAAATTATGAATAGCAAGTACTTTTTAAACTAAGTGAAAATAAACATAAATAAATGGTATGGTACACTGCATATACTTTCTCTCACTAATCTTAAAATAGAGTCATTTACTAAAAACTTGTAAAAATGTTTAACTGAGATTATACACGCCGTTGTATAGAGACTCAACTAAAGAGCATAAATTTAATAATAATTATATACAATGGTACAGAAACATTGAGAAAAGAGCATCATCTAAATCCACCAAAGAGAATAACAATAGATTTCATATTTCTAAGTAATCCATATCATATACACATATATATATATATATATATATATATATATATATATATATATATATATATATATATATATATATATATAGTTGATTATAGCTAAAACTATTGGTTTTTAAAAATTGTGTCCCAGATTAAAATAATTTTGATGGTACTACAATATTAAATAATAAAATATTTCATATCTCAAATAGTTGCAGATTTATGATCAAAATTGGAAACCTCTGCTTATGTATAATACCCTGAAAATCATTTTCATGGAAAAGAAAAATTACTATTTTTTTGTTTAAAATGGTAAACAATCTCTAGATAAAAAAATTAATCAAATTCTTTACACTTGATTTTTAGAAAATCAATTTTTTTTCTCTTTCTGTACTTCAAGTGCCAAATATCCTATAGTTAAAAAAAACCTCGGGGGAGCTTTATAAAAATCTTAGATACTAAGTTTTAGCCTAATCGGTAAAAATATTACGACTCTAGTCCGACACACAGACAGACGGCATCACAAAACTAGTTTTTCCGTTTCAGGTCATGAAACACAAACATTTTTTCAAAATATCAAGTCCAATTTTATGGACAATCAAAATACTTTTCTCTTCGAGGGGTCAAGAGAAAGTAAAATAAATTCAACAATTTAGATTCGTTTAGTGGATTCCCAGAGGACTCTTCGGGGACCTCAATCTGGGAACCAAGGAGAATAGCTTATTGCATTTCTATAGTAAATGAATGCAGTGTTGATAAAGATTGTCGATAATGTTTTTCCTATTTAATTAGTTTATCCAATTAGTTAAGTAATTACATTAAAATTGATTATTATTTCTTGAATATTAAAAATACCTAGGGACAAAATAGCTTCAACAAATGCCTAAAAAATTTTTTAGTAAATTAGTTTGAACCTTTCCTCCATCTAACCAAAAATATTAATGAGGAGGAAAATAAAATATTAATTTATAGTGTTTATATAACATTTCTAACCATAAACTTTTTTATATCCACACAAGTATATAAATGTGTATATTATATATACATAAGTATATATGTGTATATTATATACATAAGTATTTATATGTATATATATATGTCTATGTACGTCAATTCTTGTGATCTGCAGATGTATCTTTAAATAAATAATATCAATACCTATAAAATATTACTAACTATTTATTAAAAATTTATCAATGTTGAACGCCAATAAAGTCTTAGTAGACCAAATTTAAAAAGGTCCTTTTGACCAGAATCTTAATATGTGTATGCCTACTACAAACTGTGTATTTCGAAATAACTAGAAAATTATAATTATCTCAGATACTTAGCATAACTTAGTTTTCAAAAAAATTATCCTTATTAAATATTTTTCAAATATGCTAAAAATACAGGCTTAAGGCGATTGGCCCTTTTCATTTGGCGTGCAAATGCAGAGCCATGGGAACAAACAGCTATCTTCAAGAGTTTTTATTGTCCTGCAATTTTCTTTTCAGAATGGTTTGTTCAAGAATAGAAGCATGTTTATTACGTTATATCTTTTATATACACACCTCCTCTACAATTTTAACAGTAATCAAATATAGATAAAATCTACATTTTTAATAGAAAATTGTTGGCTGCTTAACAACAAATAAGAAGATATAACACCTAATAAACATTGATACATTATCTTAGAAGAAGTGTTGAGAATATTACCATAAAAATTGCACTTGTTATTGAGAAAACTGATATTTACAAATGTATGATTACTCCGCAATACCTGTGCGGTAGCTAGCGCCATCTACGTTTCCCGTTATCCATCTGTTCTTGTTGGCGCGGAAGAATACTTTGCTTTGGTCGGTTGTGAAGCCACGCCACGCCTTTCACCCTCCAGCCCCCAATCCCACAAAAATAAGTTTTAGACTTGAACTTGACAGGACAAAGGACCTTAAATGCTTGGATAACTTTTTACAATATTTTAAGAATATATTATATTGACGCACAAGCACATACATTTATATAATACTTTGTTTTATTTGTCAAGGATACGTTCTATAACATTTTGATAAAACATCAACTTGATTATTTAATCTAGTTCTAAACTAAGCATGGTCTATTCTACGTCTACAGTTTTGCAGTGCACGTTAGTCAAGGTGAAAGGGACGGGGGAATTGGAAGGGTAGTGAGGGTTGTTTTAAGGGATGGGAGGGTACGAAACACCCCTTAGCGTAATAAACAGGTGCGCTGCGTGTGTATAAATTACCCGCTCCGCTGTTTTAACGAGTTCCCTCATGCTAACCTCTCATTGACGAGACAGGACTGAAAGTCGTATCACCCCCTCCCCACCTGCTTCGTCCCTTTGCGGACAAATGATAGACCACTCAAGATGGTCTCTTTACTTGTAACTTTCCTCCCCCTTCCTAGACTCTCATGGGCAAGTGACCTCTGGTAGTGTTCCATTAGGCCATTAGATGTATGTCGCACAGGAAATGGACACGCCATATTCGTTTTACCAGGTAAGGGAAGGTGGCCCTATTATTTAGTTTTATTTGTTGGTTATAAAAGTATTCGATGACTTGTCTCCATTGACAAATGGTGAGGGTAGAATGAAACTAAGTCTTGGTGCCTGTGATTGGATCAAAGTTCGTGGATAAAATGAAGTAACGTTAATATAAATAAGGCTATGCTCGGATAAACGAGACGTTAATCGCCAGTGGTCCATTACTTATTCCCTAGTAGATAAGGTGAAAGTGTAAAATATGGTACAAATGGTCATGTTTTTAGCAGTTTTTATACAAAAACCTTTGGCCAAAATAAATAAAATATTACTCGAAAAGAAACACAGAGAATTTCTTCACATGGTGACCTCCACAGTTCTTGAATATCCATCATGAGCATAGAGGCCTTAGATGACACACTTTTTAAGTGAAGAGAAAAATTTGTCATTAAATTCGTGGACACCTTTTAAAGATATTAAAGAACTGTTGAGGTCACCATGTGAAGAAAATTAAACTATGTTTCTAATGAAGAAATAATTGATTTATTTTAACAAAAAAAAGTTTTGATACAAAAACTGAAAATACTGACCTTTTATAGCTTCCTCTACACTCTCACCTTTATGTGATGGCAGATATCTATGTAAAGCCTTGGAAGTTTTTATTAGTTTTTACTTACTATTCTTGCTCAGCTATATTTAGCGAAACAGGATAACTCGTCGATATAAGATACGGTTATAATCATGCTGTATCCTGTAGTGTCAATAAATGATTTAAATGATCTTAAGTGTTTCCCTTTTGGAATCATCAGAATAGGCATTTGGTCATCAACAACTATATTATTTGTGCTTATATTGCTCTTATATTGTCAGTTATAAATGCTTGGGCTGGGTGTATGAAAGAAGGTGTGCTTTAATCAGTCTTGGGTGGGTACGTGTACTATACTGGATATCATCTCTGAGGGAACGGCATGGATCTGCATTACCTTGTGTGTTTTTTTAACACTGCGTTTTCCCACCCATTCGGGGTATACGCGTATGTACTAATTACACTAATGGCTTTAAGGATTAAGGAGGTCATATATATGAAGTGTACTGGTATTGGCATGGAGGAAGGGTGAAAAACCATTTTGGGAAAAACTACTCTCAGTACACCCGACCGAGATTTGAACCTGGATCTCCCCGTCATTGGCAGTCTAGTCTACCGCGAGAGTAGCGTGTTGGACCACGCGGCCACAGAAGCAAGATTTGTCTCTGTTTCATGTGGTCCATTTTCCCTTGAATATGAGAAACGCTGATTCGTCGATGTTGCTCCACTTTCCGACATAATTAAAAACTATGAGATTTGAAAAACAGATAAACAAGAGAAGGAGTTAAGCAGAATATTTTCCCCACAGGACCTGCGGTTCTTTCAGAAATGATATCGGGTGTAAATATCATGCTCATCTAGTATGATTTGCCGGTTACTAACCCGATTCCTGATTAGGTTTCTCCTACTACCCTCATTCAAAATTCGGGTAAATTTCCTCTAAAATTCTACTTTTATCATTCCTACCTCACTAGCTATAGGCGGCCGCCTGGGTCAGCGTGAAAGTATCAATCACCCTCAGGCCACGCGACTTAAAATACAATGGTCATCGTCGTTTTCTGAAACCATCTTTTTCTATTCTGTCAAAGCCTATAATCACTTTCGCCCCTCACCTACAACTAAACTTTGTCATGTCAATAAGAAAGAAGGGGAAGAATCTTAACGAAACTTCCAATCACAAGGTAAAAGAGGAAAGCCCGCCGCGAGTTCTCAAATATCTTAAAAATTGCTGTATTTGTTAGAGGAAGGTTAAATTTAGAGCGAATTGCCATCAAGCCTAGTCTCATAGATCCATAAAAATGATAAAGTCACTTTTAAACAGAATTTCTTTTCCTATTAACAAAACTCAAAATATAGTTTTGTTAAGGAATAAAAGCCTTGTTAGAATGTTTCGACTTTATTTTTGCGTGAGGTATATATTGAAATAAGGCGTCGTAGAATTAAATATTGCCTTACCGGTATAGTTCGCTTGTGAATTCATACCATGGAGTAACTGCTGTACATATCTTCACAGCACTTTCTCACTAATTGAAGTTGCCCCCTTAATTAAGACGTGTACAGCCCGGGCGGTCCAGTAAATAAGTCAGAGCTGAAGACAAAATAAAGTAGGTTCGCTAGTTGGATTTAGAAATGCCTTTCTTCCATCCAGGATATAAAGATTTAATAACGCTATCGAGAAAGAGAGGAGGACGGTAGAATTTAGAGGCAATGTTCCCACATTTGTTTGGCTAACCTTTTGGGGAAAACGAGCCTCGGTACTCCCAGACTGGATATAAACCCCAACCTCTCAGTCACGGCACGGTGAATCTGAAGTTTAGTCCACGTGTCCACTGGTACTTGCAGATTTTAAATCGGTTTATAAATTGAATGTTTAATTTAATTTTTTCTAGCACCGCATCCTACTAACCGTTTGGGTTATGCGCTTATGTACTAATCACGTTAATGGTTTAAGGGATTATGAAGGTTATGTGTAGGATTTGTAACCACATTTGTGTGAAGGGAGAATGAAAAGCGATTTTGAAAAAAAAGCACCCTCAGTACACCTGACAGATTCGTAACTCAATTTCCCCATCATTGACAGTCTAATATACTAGGAGAGTACTGCCTTAGACAATGCAACCACTGAATTGGGTATTATTATCATCAACATAAATATAGTGATTTCACCCCTACATATTTCTAAACACGATCGAAAGATCAGATGAAAAGTAATGCACCCTTATTAGCCTGGAGAAGGGATGAGAAAGCAAATGTGATAAATTACACGTTGAAAGTCATCGTCATACTCACCCAGACGATATCTGAACCTCGACCCTTTCTTCATTTGCAATTAAGTCCATTGATAAATTGACACATTAAATCGTATGATCATCGATTCCTGCAACCTAAATATGTTCTATCGCTTTGTTAGCCAATTTAAAGAAAGTTGTTTTACTACTTGCTTGGCTTGAACGTTAAAGTGCTAGCTATGAGTAAGTGTGCCTATATTAATTAGGTGGAGGGAGAATGGAAAACCAATTTTAGGAAAAATCATCATTATTACACCCGACCGGGATTATAGCCTCAATCTCACTGTCATCGGCACTCTAGTGACTAATATATTGCGATAGTATTGCGAGAGTGACGCCTTAGACCATGCGGCCATTGAAGCAGGTTTAAAGAAGGGTGACTTCTTGTAGAGTAAGTCTTAATCTGACCCTAAGAAAATACCTTTAAGAAGGTTGTGATATTGGGTACACTATTTGGGTTTATCGTTATAGCCATGCTCTGCTATAGACATTTGTTTAGAAAGTGGACGTTAATCCTCTCACTAAAAGAGTATAAAATATAGCTATGTTTATTCTTAAACTCATATTCATTTAAACCTACTGATTACACGATTGAATCAATATACCTATGTGAGCAATGGGATTGAGATAATTAGCTTTTTTGACGGTTAAAAAAATAACTAAACCATTTTAACGCATCCATCTGTTAAGCTACAGTCTGAATTTAATAGGAAGCACGTTATTGAATACTGTTAACTCATGTTGCTACAATGCTGTAAATAGCTATTACATTTACATTACTAACCTGTTAGATTAATAATTTATATAAAAATTATAAAGTAATCTATAAGAAAATTTTTGTGGAAGCTTTTGATAACTTTTTAGAATAAATTTATATTTAATAAATTAAATAATACATACGGTATCTTAAATCTAGAATGTCAAAATTTAGATTTTAAAAAAAATAAAGATTTGAGGTGTTTAACGTGTTCTTTCTGAACTAATTGGTTGTATCAGCACACGCCTTCTAAACTAATTTAAATCTAGAAAACCACCAAGCCCCAGGACATGCCCACATTGAGATATTGTTATGATAGTGAATATGGAGGTTTCAGCCAGTGGGAGTCATAAGGCCCTTGGCCCTGTCGAGTGCAGGTCTAAGACCTATTTTGTGGGATGGTGGGCGGGAGGGTTAAAGGCATGGCGTGGCTTCACAACCGAACAAAGTATCCTTCCGCGCCAACAAGAACAGATGGACAACATAAACCGTATATGGCGCTAGCTACCGGACAGGTCTTGAGGAAAAATCATACGTTTGGAAATATCAGTTTTCTCGAGAACGAGTGAAATTTCTGTGTTAATATTTTCAACACCTCTTCTAAGATAATGTATCGATGTTTATTAATTGTTACATTTTCATTATTTTTGTTATGAAGCCAGAAGTTTTCTATTAAAAAATGTCAATTTTATCGATATTTGATCATTGTGAAAATTATAGAGGAGGTGTGTATACAAAAAGTATAACTTAATCAACATGCATCTATTCTCGAACAAACCGTTTCCGAAAATAAAATTGCAAAACAATTCTTGAAGATAACCGTTTGTTCCCATGGCTCAGCATTTTCACGCCAAATGAAAAGGGACAATCGCCATAAACCAAACTTATGCCTAACTTACCAAACCCTGGAAACCGTTGGGATAGTTCCCTTTAAGATAAAAATATCCAAGGTACTTGCTGGGAATCGAACCCAAGACCCCTAAGCTCGTATCCAGGTGCATTGGCCACCACACCACAGGGCCAAATCTCAAAATGTTAATTCAACACTGTGAAATGAGAAACTCACATTTCACCAATGAAACATTTTTTTGGCCATTCTAAGAAACAACCCGGAACCCTTAGCTAAGTAGACAGATCCGTTACCGACTAAGCTAAGGTGTCATACATATATTAATTACTTTTAATCAATGCTGGTGGTAAAAAGTGGGCTTTCTATAAAAGTCAAGGTTCATGTGATAAGAAGTATTCACTTTTGATATATTCTGTCAATACCTATATAAAAACACTTATAATATAGTAAAATAATATCAATGTTGATCATAAAATAAATAAATGATACAGAATTTCTCCCAATTTTATCTTAAAATAAACATTTACTCAAACACTCGTAAGATTTGTGAAAGGCAATAATAGGTATATACATTGTTGTATAAACACTACACCAAAGATCATGAATTAAATAATATATACCTCTACACTTTTACTTACTATGTGGCATTAGTAACTAGAAACACTGTTACAGAAAAATTGAGTAAAGAGAAATATCTTTGTCCATCAAAGACCATAAGAATCAAATTCATTTTCAAAGACCTGAATTAAGAAGTATTTATATTTGCTTATAGCTCGGATATCATTGGTTTTACAAAAATATATTTCAAATAAAAGATTGTTTTCTCTTAAAGAACTACAACTTTACAATGAAAGCTATTTCGTATCTCAAATACTTGTGGATAAATGAACAAAATTGGAAAATTTACCCTAAGTAAAGCACCCTCTCGAAGCCATTTTTATGAGTAAATTAAAATTTCCATCTTGTTTATAATGATAAACAGTGTCTAGATATATAATTTAATCAAAATCATTAAAGCTAATTTCGAGAAAATAATTTTTCCTATTTTCTCCTTCAGTAAGCTACACTTAAATTTAGGGTTGGATGTCTAATACCACAAACCCCTCGGAGGGAACCTAATGAATACCCCAGATACCAAGTTTTAGCCCAATCGGTAAAATAGTTTCGGCTCCAGCCCGAGGTACAGACAGAGAGAGACGGCATTGCGAAAACAGTTTTTTTATTATTTCAGGGGGTCATGAAACATCAACATTTATAAAATTTCTAGTTCGATTTTTTTTAATCACAATACTTTCTCTCCAAGGTGTCGAGAGAAAATAAAAAGTTTGAATTTTCTAAGTGGTCCTAAGAGAATTTCCTCTAAAAGCAAAATAAAAACACAACGCTAAGAAAAACATATTTAATTTTTAGTAATCGATTACTGAACCACAGATTCTCGAATCCATTACCAAGCCCGTTAGCTGCTTGTTCCACCGAAAATTGGAAAATATTTGAACTAGAGAACAACTAATCATGTATATTTTGTTTATTCAATGTTAGTAATAATGTATCTATAGAAGAAATTAAAAACAAACAAAAAACATAAATGGAAATAATGGTAGCTGGTATGAAAACCAAACAAAACAAATTAAAATATGATTGGAAATATCTAAATGAGGAAATATTTTGTACAAGATATAGGTCAGAAGTATAGAAACGCAAACGTTCGTTTGTTTTACTTGAATATCGTATCTAAATTTTAACATATACGCCGGGACTGAAACGAGTTTTTATTTTTTTAAGTTTTGTGAAGCTTTTGAGTGGTTTACTTATATAATTTCCCTATAGTTAAGCTTTCTTTCCCATTGAGAAGTTCTAAAAATCTTCTGGGCGGATGTTCATATGTACATAAGTACATAGAAAAACTACTATAATTTATTTCTTAAACAATCCGGTATCTAAATTATATTTGCACTAAGCCTATTTTAGGAATATCTCGGAGACCTGCTGAAAATTGATTAAATAATTGGAGAATGGGACGTCTCATTTCTTGTTTACTATAAGAATTGGAATCATTTCAGATTTTTTAATAAAAATAATCCAAAAAGTTAAATTTAGAACCCATATTATGTTTGATCGCAAAACCCAATTACAAAAACCATGATTGCAAATAAGAATTATATTTAGTTATTATCATTTGTGAATTTTTCAACTGATAAAATTATAGGAATATTTTAACAGATATATACCCTACCCGTACCCCTGAGCCCAATCAACTCATGGTCTACCAATATAATACACTTTTCGATGTTGATCACCCGTGAACATATAAACAAAGTGAATGGGATTTCACTATGTTTGTGTGTGTACAAAGGTATTTTTAATTACAACGCCGCATCACTCATAACGATCCCGAAATAGCTTTATTGTTACTAGTATGCAGTAGTTTGCATTTGTTCACAACAAATAATTAAATACTAATTTTCATTATCCAAACATTAAAACATGTATTTGTTTAAATCTTTTTTTTAGCACCGCGCCTTACTACCTGCTCAGGTTATCCGTTTATGTACCAATTAAGATAGTGGTTTATGAGATTGAGACGGCTATATTTAGAGAAAATGTACCCTTATTTACGTGGAGGGAGAGTGTAAAAATTTTTGTAAAACCATCCTCAGTACGCCCAACCGAGATTCGAACCTCAATCTCCCCGTCATAGGCTGTCTAGTATACTGCGAGATTGGCGCGTTAGACCACGTGGTCACCAAAAATCATTCAGCAATTAATATATCCCTTGAACGTTTAAGCATTATGGTCTATTGAGCCAAATCCAAACCACAGTCCACGACCTGATTTCATCCAGCCCGCCAGACTCAATTAAAAAAAAATACAATAGATTTTTAAATAATTGATAGAAAAGTGCGTATCCTTGATCCGTATTATCAAATAAATCTTGGTCCCAAAAGAGGCTTAGTATTCTCATTAATTATATTGTTATTATTATTACTTTATTATTAGCACCACGTCTTACTACCCATTTAGCTATACGCACTTACGCTAATGTGTAATGGTAGGGTGATTGTGAGAAGAAATGGAAGTCGTACAGTTTAACGTGGGATCCGAACCACGGTGGAATTGTATTGTTAATAGCCCACTTTGGTGGCCGCCTGATCTAGGGCGTCACACTAGCAATAGACTAACTGGATAGTAATGGAGAGATCAGGGTTTAATTCCAATCGGGTGTACTAAGGGTGGTTTTACCTAAGTGTTTTCCCACTCTCCCTCCACGCAAAGGTTTATATTTGGAGCATTTGACATGAAATATATAAATGTATACTTTTTTTAGAATTAAAAATTAGTTTGAGGTAGTTTACTGATGAATCGTTTTCGTAAAATTTGATATTTTGTTGAATAGCGCAAACAAGTTTGTTCAAAATCGGCATCGATGGACTTTTAAATGATCAATAATAATACATTATTTTTTACATAAGCTAATTTAAGAGTAACTTTTCAAAATTTACCTTGAAGATTGAGTTCAAAATGGGTATCTGGGAATATTTTTAATAGTTAATAAGAAGGTGTTTTTATTTTTACAAATTACACTTAATTTTAGGATAGTTTAAATATGTTTAAACTATATTTAAATAATTTGTTTCAAAAATTTATTTTAAAGAGTGTTTATTGGGATTAAACAAATTATGTGTTTTTTATGAAGAAATTATTTAGAATTTTTTACTGAAAACTTGATTTTGAAAAAAAATTCTTTGAAACTATAATGCACAATATCAGAGTTTGTGCGATTGTTTCGTTCCCTTTATTAAAATATAAATATTTAATACAATTATTTTTTAAGATAGCAGGGTAAGGGAATTATCAACAACTACTGAAGAAGCGAAGATACTTAATAATGTCTCAAGGAGGGAAGGAATGCCAGTAAAGGTATAAACCAACAAAGAATTGAAGAATTGTAAAATATGATACATACCAGTAGATTTAACAACAACAAATGAAGAAAGTGAAGATACCTGTGAAGTCGAAGGAAAGCCAAAATAAAGGTACGAACAAAGAATTAGGAATGAAAACAGCTGTAATGTCTGATGACACCGTAGCAGTTTAACAAATAATGAAGAAACGAAGACATCTGTAGAAATTGAAGGATGACAAATAATGGTACAACAAAGAATACGGACGTTAATAGTCCTGTAAAGTCTTGATGAAGCACATTGTAGGTATCAAGAATAATGAGAAGCGAAGAATCCTAAAATGACAAGTTGCAGTATTAGCAAAGTATGAAGGAGCAAAGCTAACTTTTATGTATGATGGAGAACACATAAAAGTATCAACAAAGAATGAGAGAGAAAATATAGCTGCGAGGTCAGAAGGATGCCAAATAGAGGTACCTACCAACAAAGAATGAAAAAGGTCTAAGAAGACACAGCAAAAGCCTCAACACAAATGAAAAAGCGAAGGTAGCCTATGTAGGTACCTGTAAAGTTCGAAGAGAGAACAGTAGAAGTATTGAATGACCTGAAGTGGTATCCTTGTATGTTACCCTAAGGGTCATTTCACGGTAATATACAGCTCCTCCTCAAACAATGGGGGAATTTCGATACAGGTGGGACTGACGGGTAGTAAAAGATATAGGAGAGAGAAGATACGGTGTTTAGAAAGCTCGTCCAATTAGTAGAAAGCTCTTCAAGAGAAACCCTTGGCAGAGCTAAGTACAGGCTCTCAAACCACTAACCATGGTCGTCCAATACTCTAGTTTCTCGTTGTCTTCACATAAGAGAGACAGAATAATGAGAGGAGATGAGATAAATTCAAACCAAAAGAGAGGGAAAGGAGTAAGAAACATCAACCATAAAGAGGGCAGCAACAAATGAGTGGATACCAAAATAAAAGAATTTAAGGCATCAACAAAATTGAATAGAACATTATACTGTAGAGTGTAGGGTAACGAAAATTAAGGAAATAAATATATAAACAGAACCATCATTAACTAATAAGAACAGGATGAATAAAACAGAAATATGAGATTTTAAGAAGTAATACAAGAGAAACTTGTAAAAAAAAGTTAGCATAGATGAAAGATACGTGATAGTGAAGAAAAATGAGGCAAATTAAAAAAACAGGTAGTCAAGAAGAGAAAGAAGTTTAAAGAGCAACAAAGATAAAACAGAAGAGATAAAGTAACCCAAATAAAAAAGGAAGAGATAAGAAAGAAAAAGACAAGAAAATCAGCGTTCAAGGGAGCCAAGGGGACAAGAGTGGATGGTCGGTTTCGTCCGATAGGAGGTAGCAGCTTTATCGTTGATTATCAACGGTGCGAAGGGAGGAGGTGGCAAAGTACAGGAAAAAAAAAAGTGTCCATCAAACACTTGGTGATTTTTCTCTCCCACCGTTCATCTTCGCCTCTCTTTTCCACCTTTTCTCTCACACAATTTTCTAAGAGAGCTCAAGAGTGAGAGGACCAACAAACCCATGAACTTTGATGGCTTCACGGGAGGGGAGAGAAATGATTAGGATCCAGAGGAAGATGCTACGTAACCTGCCCTCCCCCTTTCACCCCCCCTTGCCCGTAGATACTCTTGCACCAGCGAATAACAACGGTGAGGAAAACGGCCATCAATAACAAACACTTTGGGTCTCCACGAGCGGCGATGATCGTATAGTCGTGGGATTAGAACTTTACGCCTCATGGTCGAATTCTTATGTTAGCGATGTGAGTAATGATGAGTTTTAAATTGCGAGTTTATATTAACCTAAATCCTCAAAAATAGTACCACGGCTTTCCAATAAATAAAAAATATATATTTGGTATGAACAAATTAAATTAAAACATTCCTAAAAATAAAAGTTCTACCGCAAAAAATATTTATATTATTTATTTATTTATTTGGTCACCCACCTCGGTGGCGTAGTGGGCTAACGCGCTAGTCATGTTGAGATAGACTGCCAAGGACGGGGAGATCGAGCTTAGAATCTCGGTCGGGTGAACTGGGTGGGGTTTTTACAAAATGGTTTTCCATTCTCCCTCCACGAAAATTCAGGTTCACTTCCTATAAATTCACCTTCCCAATTTCTAGACTTTTAGCATAATTAGTATTCAAGCGTATAACCCGAACGGTTAGTAAGACGTGGGACTTAATATAATAATAATTATTATTTTGTCACTGACTCGTTAACATATGAAGGGGTTATGAAACCATATAACTTCTATTAATGTGAACTTTTTGTCAAGTAGATTATCAACTTGTCTTAAATATCAATAAGTTTAAATATATTGTTGACTGGATTTGGTTTTATTTGGACAACACTTTCTAGAATCATAGATTATACTATAGCAAGACTTAAATTAATATATTTTGGCCTAATAATAACCTAATATTATACTTCTAGTAGGTCTACCTATATATCTACCAAATGTATACCAGTACGAACTTATATCCAAATAATGAATGCCTGCATCTAGGCTATCAAGAACCTATCAAAGTTTTTGTTCGATTACTCATAGAGTTGATGACAGATATTGCTTTATTAAATAATTGTTATAAAAAAATAAAGCGCAATTGTAAATAATCTACATTAAAACATGGACAAAATAAATAAACCAAACAATAACAGTAGTGATTGTAAAATTGACGATTAAGAATGACAGCAGAGCTCCCAAACAAAAATCGAAATCAAGCAAAGTTTTAGTTTATTTTATACACAGTAAGGGGGAGTTCTTCTTTTAAAAGTTAATACTTAAAAAATATATAGCTAAGTTGTACATTAAAAATCACAAAAAGCACTCTATAACACTCTAGCGCCTTTCAAATGTGCACGCGTTAACTTCAGCAGCGCTTGGTCTTTTTTTTGATGAATAGATATTTCCCTTCTTAAAATGATTGCTCATTTTAAATTCGTTTGTTACTCCCTGATCCAATCAAAAAATACAAAAGACGTAATCTCGTTAGCAAGCTGAACATGTTTTCTTGGCTCAATTAACGGGAAGAATTAATTAAATGTAAACGCTATCAACTTTAATTAGTTTCAAAGCACTTTTATTAATTGAGTTTTCACTTTCTGCTTCTTCTTATTCTTCTTCCTAAGAACACTGTACCTATTTGTCTTACCTTTTCAACTTTTGAAACTCTTTAATATTTCATCTTATAATTTAATTCTTGTATTTAATTTTTCCAAGAAAATACTCTCGTGTGAAGGAAACTCAAGTATTTGAGATATATAGAGTTTGGTTTGGCACACATTTTGACCACCGAAGTGGGATGTAAATCTTGGCATTCAAGTAATAATACTATCGCTTTAGTAATGTAATATTGACTTCAACTTACTAGAACTCTTATCCAAGTTTATACCAAAGTAGTTCGATGAACACCATCGAATTCTGTGAACAATTTTCCACATTCCCACCTCTTGTCGATATTATTGGCAAAACAAGAATGGACCAGAATTCACGTGGTTAATTACTTTGAAAATATGAGATGTAGTAAAACCCTTGTGGATTATAAATGTGCGGTACTGAACAATTACCGTTAAACCCCGCAATTCGCATACCTGGATTCAAACTTGCCATTTTATTCGAGGTTACGTTAAATCGATTAATACGAACTATCATATTTCGTGAAACCACAGACCTGAGGCAACTGTATATTTGGTGAATACTGTGTATTCCACAGATTACTGGGCATGCTTTATTGAGAATTTGAACTTTTAGAAAGCCACCACTTGGAAATCTTAGGCTTTCAAGCTTACTTTTTTATTATTACTATTATTACTATACTTTATTATTAGTAGTATTGTTAGGTGTTAAGTTTTATGACAGGTCCATTTCTTTTGTCAGTGAAATTAGACCACCAATTTGCCCTGTTCGCTGCCTCCTTTTTGAGCTCCCAGAATTTTCATCTTTCCTTCAAGACTTCTAATATTCGAATACCATAAATAAAAGTTTATAATGTAGAGATAGATCCAAACGACAAATAGATAGGCAATATTTGTTTACAAAACTTTGTTACTATGCCCAATTTTTGGTAAAAACTCAATCCTACTACCCGTCCGGACTATCCGATTGTAACTAAGCTAGTAATGTAAGAACGATAAAGATTGAATCTGTAGGAAATATACTCGCACTGCTTTGACAGATTTTCTTAGTCAACAACCCGAAGGTTGGTTTTATATGATTTCTATAAATCTGGAGTTGACATGCACTCAACTATTCAGCTGGTTAGTGCTGCCTGCACCATCTGGTACATATTCCATCTACTAGGGAGTTCAAGAAGTTTAGTGGTTTCCCTTTCTTTCTCACATTGAATTTCTATGAGCGAGCCCAAAAGGGCTTACCAATGCTGCCGGGAAAGATATTTTCACATACCTCCCAGTGTTCTCTTATATGCCACAATCGATATGAGACCAACGGCTTTATTCCCCCCACCCGAAGGAAGTTGTGCTACCTCACGTAAAGATGTTTAGAAATAATTTTAAAAAAAACCACCCGAAAGTCATCCAAACGGTATTATACAATTCCTGGTCTATTCGTCACCTGCAATCCAGACCAAACCACTTAACCTTTGAAAAGTACCAGAGGAAAAGGGGGAACGGAGGAAAAATTAAATTATACACATTTCCCAGAACATCATATTTTATATCGAAAACCCAATAAGGACCCGAACAGAATTATTTTTTTGTAATTAACTTATATAAAATATGACATAATATAATGATTTGTCTTTGTATAAAGATGGCAGCACTAACTAAATTTTAGTTGAAATGGACATTTCCCTTCTTTCTCCTCTATATCCTTCATTTTAAGGTATTTTCACTCAGGACACTTGTTAAGTCACTGTCACCGGTGTTTGTGACGAACACTGATGGGACACCGGTGCCTAACACTTCATTCACAATAAACTGTGTAATATTTTAGTTTAATTTTCTTTCATTAATTTAAATCGACTCAAAACGATTAGGAACTATTGTTACTAGAATTTCTAAGAAAAGAAGGAGGAGAATCTTGAAAAAAAACTCCTACACGTACATCCTCTGCTACATGATAAGACTTGAAAATAAATTGTTCTACAAATTATTAATTGACGATCTGAGGCATTCCAAATTACAGGACCATACTTTACGTCATTTATAAAATATTTGGCGTTAGTTAAATCTAAACTTGTGGCTAGAGCAAGATAAACAGCAAAGTGCTTGACGCGAATCTACAACCGACTGGTTGCTGCTGGTTTCAGAACGCCCAAAGTGTTCATCGCTTGTGTCTCAGTGTGAACGCTCTATTGAAACTAATTTATCTCAAGCGGTAACCCACCCGGACACAGTGACCTTGTCCGTCACATTGATGTAACTATGACAATAAGTCACTGTGACTGGACCAGACACTTCAGTGTCTCAGTTTAAAAAGCTGCAGTTAAAACTAATATATACTCCATTCACGGTAGGAATTACTCTCTGAAAGTTCTTTTTTCCTATCAATATCCTACTATATAATAGATTTCTGGTAGGGAAAAAGGCCTTTCAGAAGGAAAAAAAAAATCCTAGGCTGAACATACTTTATTTTGAGAACAGTCACTGGCTACGGTCACGAGTGTAAAAAAAAAGTCCCTAAGATAGTGTGTCCAGTGGCGTGGATATTATGGACTACTATTAAAATAAAATAAAGCAGTGTTGACATCAAAAACGTCCCCCATTCGCAAAAACTTAAATGTGATTCCTAAGCAAGATCCTTACAAACTCCACATACTCCATCATTAAAAACACATAAGTATGAATTCCATGAGGGAGTCGGAACGCGTCTTGTGAGAGTCCGGAAGCATATGATCTTGTTCTCTTGTACCGCCTTCCAAACCAACCCCCTCTTTCGGCTGAAGCCTCCAGAGCAACCCCTCCTAAACTCCTGTCCCACCGACCGCTTCCTCCGACTCACTCCCACTCGACCAAACCTCTTCTACAAGGATCGGTAGCTCGAGTAACCAGAAACGCAAGCCGCCACCGTGCAAAACTATCCCCCCCACCCCTTTTCCGCACCATTTTATGTGACGTCACTTCACATTGTAAAGGAGGCTCTACTTCAAAACCCTTATTCGTCTACTCTCTCCTAAAACTGATGAGCTTTGTATTCTACTCATGTTTCGTTAACCGCGAGGATTGCGAGCGGGTGTGTAAGAGGGGTTAGAAAGGGAGGGTTTGGGCGGAAGAAGTTGGTTAAGGGTGGGACTGGAGGGATAAAGTTTGCAGAAAGTTTGTAGAGAGACGGTTGTGATAAGATGTCACTTAGAAACTAGATCTATTTTAATTGTTTTTTTTTTTCATTTGTCAGTTTAATCGCGTTGGCGGGCACGTGGTATTAATGTGCGATGCGGTAACCGCAAGATCAAGGATTCGAATCCCAGAAATATACACCTTTTTTTAAATGCTTTTTCATTAACTTAACCTACTAAAATGCGGGTATACTCACTTAAATTCTACTTTTTCTAATATTTATCAAATTAACGTAGTGATTATATTTGCCATATTAAACTTAAAGATGGCCTTGTATAAAACTTCAAATAACTTATAAAGGCATCGCTTTTCAAAACTTTTCCAGTGAAGGACCACTCCGAATATCTTCTAGAGGCATTTAGTTTTCAAAGAATTTCTGCTTGAATATCACTCTCAATGGTTTCTAGAAGCAAACCCGTGGAGGGTCACTCCAAATAGCTTTTACATGCATGTAACATTAAAAAAACTCCAAGCTATGTAATACCCCAATTAGCTTTTCAAGACATTCAATTTTCAAAACTGCCTTGGGAGAAGACACTTTTAATCGCTTCCAAGGACATCGAATTAAAAAAAAAAGTGAGGACCATTTAAAATAGCTTCTAAGGGCATCCAATTTTTAAAATTTACCGCCGGAATACTACTTCAAACGACTTTCAGAGAGATCTAATTTTTGAAAAATAAATAAAATAAAGCAAACAACACTTTAAATAGTTTAAAGGACTATTCCAAATTCAAAAATATCTAGGCTAGTTTACGTTTTAATAGACTTCTAGGAGAATTCAATTTTATAAAAATACTTGTTGAAGCAGCTTTTAAAACCCTAGAATATCATAAATTTTTTGAACATTTCCATTTCTACACCAAATAGCCTATGAGCCCAAGTTAAAATAAAATATTCCTTGGAGAGCTCTATTCTAAATACCCGTTAAAAGATTATAATTTTGAGCTTCTAGGAGAATCCAATTTTATAAAAGTAGCTGGAGAAGAGGCGGATAGAACGGCCCTAAACTTTTTTTTTTGTTACTTGCCCCCTCTCCCTTCTTACACAAATAAAGTTCCACCACTACTGTGTAAAATAACAATATTCTTATTTATTAGGGTTAGAAAGTAAGTCTTAAAATCATGTCATAAATTTAACAATTTTTAAACTCATCTAAAATTAAATCTTCCCTGCGTCCATGTATATGCCTATATATATATCATATATATATATGATATATGATATATATATTATAATGATATCGGATTGATTTCCCCACGATTGGGCGCCAATTATAATGATATCGGTTTTGGTTTTATTGCCCCGAGATTGGGAGCCAATTATGGTGATATCGGCCCACGATGGGTGCTAATTATGATACGGTATTTGATCGTGATATTGCTCTGTGATTAAGTACTGTTTATAATGATATCTGGGTTTTATCATGATGACTCGTACATGCCTTTCTACGCACTCATCACAGGGCTATGTGATCTGATAATGTGTGATACTTATTATTATGAAATGAGCAAGACTTTTGATGTTGCACACGATTTATTTAAATGATTACACCATTGGTACTGAAGATATGATATTAAATGACACAGTTTTTGTTAAATTAAGGATTTTTTTTCTGTGATATTACACGTTCCGTGTTCTGAGTACAGTGTGCTGTGTAGATGTATGTTACTACTACTGCTATATTACCGAGAGTTCTGTATTTTTGTTACCGGCACTGTGTACTGTGTGGAGTTATATCACTTTGTGGATTCATACGCACAAGTTGTTTATATATTATCTACCCCTTGTCGCCAGTGTTAAAACTAACTAATAGGAAAACTCTTGGCAACCTGATGTTGTGAAGGCTAGCTTCCTATTGGGTAAAGGGAGCCAGCAATTCACATGATCTTCTAATACAACGGAATTGGTCTTTTAAAGAAAAGAACAAGTTTTTAAAACGTAGTGTATCGAAATTACTTCTGAAAGCGCGTGATTCTCCATGGATGAAGTATTAAAAAAGAAACTTTACATAGAGTTCATTAAAGAAAAACACACTTCATCCATGTCTTTTTACTTTCTATTGGGTAGTAAGACGCGGTGCTAAATAATAATAATAATAATACTTTCTATCTTACAGGTAGAGAAAGTATGGTGATCGTCAAAAAAATCGAACTCGAGATTTTGATGAATTTTGACGTTTCAATACTCCCTGAATCCGAAAAAGTGGTTTTTGAATTTCTGTCTGTCTGTCTGTACCTCCAACTAGAGCCTAAACTATTTTACCGATTGAGCTGAAACTTGATATCTAGGGTTTTCATAGGGTTGCCCCGAGGGGTTTTTGGAATTGGATATCTACCCCTAAAATTAAGAGTAGTTTACTGAAGGAAAAAAAGATAAGTCGATTTTCTCAAAATCAGCTCTAACGATTTTGATTAAATTTCATTTATGAACATAATAAATATTCCAAACAAAATGGCTACTCTCAATATTTCGGCAAAATGGCTTTAAGGGCTCCGTTCAGATGCGTAAATTAACATTTTTTATAATAGCTCCGAAACTATTTGAGATATGAAATTACTTAGCATTACAAATATGTATATATATTTATAATACAAATATTTTATTCGAAACATATTTTTATAAAATCAATAATTTTCAATCTATACGCACTTATATATATTTTTTTAACTTTTTGGACATTAAAGCTTAAGTATTGCGACCGTAAAAAAAAAACTAACCTGAAATGTTGATGGATGTCGACGTCTCATAACCCCCCGAACCCTAAAAAATAGTCTTTGCAATGCCGTCTGTCTGTGTGTCTATAAAAACTTAAAATTAAGGGTAGTTTACTGAAGGGCGAAAAGAAAAAAAATTGGTTTTCTCAAAATCTGCTCAAACGATTTTGATTAAAATTCGTATCTAGGCGTTGATTAAGATTATAAATAAACTGGCTATTTTCATTTTCCTATGAAAATGATTTTAGGGTACTTTACAGAAGCGTTAATTTCCGTATCTCCACAACTATTTGAGAAACTAAACAAATTATCATTGCAAAATTTTAGGACTATTAGAAATAAAAAACTTTTATTTGACATATATTTTTATAAAAGCAGCAGTTTCTGAGATATTTGCAAATATATTAATACAAATTTGTGAGCTTTAGTTGTAAAGATATACTACTTAAGTCTTAACGCAATAATACTCCAATGCCATAGAGTAATTAAATATAAGTATCTAAAAAAGTATGTTATTTTTCCTTAAAGCTCTTAGGAGAAATGTTTGCACAGCAATGATCTATCTCCATTTTAGAATCAATAGTCAATATTTACATTTTTTATTGGTCAAAATGTATAAATGAATAATTAAATATCAATGCGATGACTTGAAGATCTGCAACATCTTATAAAATGTTAAAACTTTAACCAGAAATCGAAATTTTAATACGAAGTGTTGACCCTTGTGGAAGACATTAAACTGTTTTAAATGCTCATAAGTGGACAAAGATGCGCCTATTTTCTCATTGATTATATATCATTGTATATTATTTTATGCGTGTTCTTATGTGGAGTGGTGATGATACAATGTACATTATTCCGTTCAGAAATCTTACGAGTTTATAGAAAGAGAGAGAAAGTCTGTGCGGTGCGCCGTACCATTTATTTTTAAGGTGAGTGTGTAGGGACCACGAGCTTAGGCCAGTATTTTTTGCAGTTTCTATATTGAAACATATTTTTGGTAAAAATAAATCAAATAATTATTTAGGAGAAACATTTAGTTTAATTTTTTTTGACTAGGTGATATCAATACTTGTTGAATATTTGTCGAAGGTGTCCTGAATTCAATTACAACATTTTTACCTTCATTCAAAAAGTTTATCTTCTAAAGTCGCTATGCTCATTGGAGATATTCAACAACTGCTGATATCACCATGTGAAGAAAATTAAGCTCTATGTTTGTACTGGAGCCACATTTAATTCATTTTGACAAAAAAAAAGTTTTGAACAAATACTCGAAAAACACTTCCCTTAACTAACGTTACCTACACTACCACCTTAATACTATTGGATGATAAACTACCTTAACTAGAGAAAAAATTATTAAAGGATGGTTTTTATTAAAATTTGCCATCTTTCACCTGTTATGAGGTCCGGAAAAATTATTTTGTAAAAATAACTAATTCATGATCGATCCCTCACCTACCGGATATAATTATTAGGAATGGCAACAATAAAGCATGTGCGCATTGACTTAAAACATTGTGTTATTTAAAGAAAGATGACATACGAAATTCGAGGGAGTATCAGATAAAAACTTTAAAATCTATAAAAATGTTAACTAGAATATCATATATAGCTTTTATTTTGTTAATTGGGTGGTTTAAACAATCATATTATTAGGATAAAATTTTTTAAAAAAACATGTCCCAAAAAAATAATGTATTACTTAAAGGAATGTTTGAACGTTAAAATAAATATTATTTTTAACCAAAAATAATATTAAATAATATTTATACTTTATATAGAAACTTCAGTATTATTTATTCACTATGCTTACCATGTTTTATAGGATTCAGGTCCGTAGATAAAATAATGATTAGGATTCATAAATTAATGGATTAAAACAGTCTATTATTAATAATGTAGCTGTTTGAAGATTTAATAGATGTTTACATAATCATGAAATGACAATTTACATATGCGACAAAACCAATTATAAAATCCTGTTGATAAGATAATTCCGTAACACACATAGATCACACACAAAAATAAAAATCCTTCGATTTTGAGTTGATAAATTTAATTAGGTCACGATATCAACGATAGATTGCTCTGAGCGAATAAGCAAAGTATAGCCGATGAAAATTAGCAGAAATTTTAATATAGCTCTTAACGTGTCTTAATATGATAGGCTAATTATTTTTATTTAAATGAAGAATTATCTCGATTTCTTGAAAAAATATGGTGAAAATAGTATTCGAAATGTTTCAAAATAACAAAAAAAAAACCACCATACTCTATATATTTATCTCCTCTATGTTCGCATATGTCAATAATGTCTACAATAAAATAAATAATAGAACCCTTACCTAAAAGCTTTACTCTTGCATTTCCTAATCAAATATATGTATGGTGCCAATATAGGATTTTAAAACCTCTAAGTATATTGCCCTTTCCATAAGATGAACTTTTTTAGGTTGACATCAAATTATTATATCCATTCGCAATGATGAATGATGAAATTCCTTTCGTTTTAAGGCTACCGTATCCATTATTTAAAATAAGGGTAGTATTTATTTTAATAGTAGATTCTTAAAAAAAAAAGTGATGAAGCTAATAGCATGTGTGGGATGATATTTCTTACCAAGTTTTGCCATTACTTTCGACACTTTTTCTTTTTAACATTCTTTAGATAAGAATACCTCAGATACTTTCAGATCTGAACCACAATAAAACTGATTTGTTTGCATCCAAATAAATGGTACGGAGCACCGCACAGACTTTCTCTCTCTTTCTATAAACTCCTAAGATTTCTGAACGGAATAATGTACATTGTATCATCACCACTCCACATAAGAACACGCATAAAATAATATACAATGATATAGAATCAATGAGAAAAGAGGCGCATCTTTGTCCACCTAAGAACATTTCAAACAGTTTAATGTCTTCCACAAGGGTCAACACTTCGATTAAAATTTCGATTTCTGGTTAAAATTTTAACATTTTATAAGGTGTTGCAGATCTTCAAGTCATCGCATTGATATTTAATTATTCATTTAAACATTTTGACCAATAAAAAATGTAAATATTGACTATTGAGTCTAAAATGGAGATAGATCATTGCTATGCAAACATTTCTCCTAAGAGATTTAAGGAAAAATAACATACTTTTTTAGATACTTATATTTAATTACTCTATGGCATTGGAGAATTATTGCGTTAAGACTTAAGTAGTATATGTTTACAACTAAAGCTCACAAAATTGTATTAATATATTTGCAAATATCTCAGAAACTGCTGCTTTTATAAAAATATATGTCAAATAATTTTTTTTTATTTCTGATAGTCCTACAATTTTGCAATGATAAGTTGTTTAGTTTCTCCAATAGTTGTGGAGATAAGGAAATTAACGCTTCTGTAAAGTACCCTAAAAATCATTTTCATAGGAAAATGAAAATAGCCAGTTTATTTATAATCTTAATCAACGCCTAGATACGAATTTTAATCAAAATCGTTTGAGTAGATTTTGAGAAAACCAAATTTTTCTCTTTTCGCCCTTCAGTAAACTACCCTTAATTTTAAGTTTTTATAGACACACAGACAGACGGCATTGCAAAGACTATTTTTTAGGGTTCGGGGGGTCATGAGACGTCGACATCCATCAACATTTCAGGTTAGTTTTTTTTTACGGTCGCAATACTTAAACTTTAATGTCCAAAAAGTTAAAAAAATTCATGTATAATTGCGTATAGATTGAAAGTTATTGATTTTATAAAAATATGTTTCGGATAAAATATCTGTATTATAAATATATATACATATTTGTAATGCTAAGTAATTTCATATCTCAAATAGTTTCGGAGCTATTTAAAAAAATGTTAATTGACGCATATGACCGGAGCCCTTAAAGCCATTTTGCCGAAATATTGAGGGTAGCCATTTTGTTTGGAATATTTATTAAAGTTTATAAATGAAATTTAATCAAAATCGTTGGAGCCGATTTTGAGAAAATCGACTTTTTCTCTTTTTGCCCTTCGGTTAACTACCCTTAATTTTAAGTTTTAATAGAGACACAGACAGACGGCATTGCAAAGACTATTTTTTAGGGTTCGGGGGGTCATGAGACGTCGAAATCCATCAACATTTCAGGTTAGTTTTTTCTACGATCGCAATACTTAAGCTTTAATGTCCAAAAAGCTAAAAATATATATATAATTGCGTATAGATTGAAAATTATTGATTTTATAAAAATATGTTTCGAATAAAATATTTGTATTATAAATATATATACATATTTGTAATGCTAAGTAATTTCATATCTCAAATAGTTTCGGAGCTATTATAAAAAATGTTAATTTACGCATCAGACCGGAGCCCTTAAAGTGATTTTGCCGAAATATTGAGGGTAGCCATTTTGTTTGGAATATTTATTAATGTTCATAAATGAAATTTAATCAAAATCGTTGGAGCCGATTTTGAGAAAATCGACTTTTTCTCTTTTTGCCCTTCGGTAAACTACCCTTAATTTTAAGTTTTAATAGACACACAGATAGACGGCATTGCAAAGACTATTTTTTAGGGTTCGGGGGGTCATGAGACGTCGAAATCCATCAACATTTCAGGTTAGTTTTTTCTACGATCGCAATACTTAAGCTTTAATGTCCAAAAAGCTAAAAATATATATATAATTGCGTATAGATTAAAAATTATTGATTTTATAAAAATATGTTTCGAATAAAATATCTGTATTATAAATATATATACATATTTGTAATGCTAAGTAATTTCATATCATAAATAGTTTCGGAGCTATTATAAAAAATGTTAATTTACGCATCAGACCGGAGCCCTTAAAGCGATTTTGCAGAAATATTGAGGGTAGCCATTTTGTTTGGAATATTTATTAATGTTCATAAATGAAATTTAATCAAAATCGTTAGAGCCGATTTTGAGAAAATCGACTTTTTCTGTTTTTTCCCTTCAGTAAACTACCCTTAATTTTAGGGGTAGATGTCCAATTCCAAAAACCCCTCGGGGCAACCCTATGAAAACCCAAGATATCAAGTTTCAGCTCAATCGGTAAAATAGTTTAGGCTCTAGTTGGAGGTACAGACAGACAGACAGACAGACAGACAGACAGACAGACAGACAGACAGACAGACAGACGGAAATTCAAAAACCACTTTTTTGGATTCAGGAAGTCATGAAACGTCAAAATTCATCAAAATCTCGAGTTCGAATTTTTTGACGATCACAATACTTTCTCTACCTGTAAGATAGAGAGAAAGTAAAAAGGATATTCCCAAATTCTACGTTCTTTCTCCATCCGGTTTCTGTACCATTAAACCTTTTATTGCCAACAAAAGGGAACTTAGTCGACACGGAAAAAATGAGAAGGGGGGAAAAAAGTGCTACTGTATTTACAAACATAAATAATTTGTAACACCGATAACTACTGTTGTGAAATTAGATTTACATTTTTATGCACAGTAAAAATGTCAACCTATATTTTATTTTGATACTGTGTACTTATTATGTGCGATATATACAAGCACGCCAATTTAACGGGAATAATAAATACTAAATGTATAGCTTGAGTTTTTTTTAACAATAGTCCTAACAGAAAACAGAAACTACTAGTATGAACTTATATTCAATTCAACCCTTATTAGATACATAACTAGTCGACCTTAAATAATACAAAGAATTAAATAGCGAAAGCTATTAATTTATGCTTTTAGTGGGAATTACTCCAGAATATGATATTTAAATAATAAACATTACATACGTATATTTATTCTTTATGAATATAATATTCGTATTTGTTTATAATAGAAGTAAACCCATTATCTAATAATATTACAATTTAAAATCCTTAATTAGAATGGGATGATTTATTTTAAAACATATTTTATAAAGCTCATTGCCATTGAATGTATATTTGGTTAAAGATATTTTAATGTTTGGGTGTACTAAATATCTGCATTATTTGCGATAAGGTCACTTAATCACTATTTTAAACTAAGGTTCTGAAAATTAATAAAATAAAAATCTACATAACACAGCCTATAAAAACTATCGTGATAAAATATAAATTTCATTTACCTAACTTGTTATTTAAAAAGTATGCATACAAAAACTAGATTTATTTTTAATTTCTACTTTTGAAATCCAGTTCACAATTAAAAATATTCAGTTAAGATCTGAGGTTCAAAAAAATTAAGAATTCAGAGTGATATAAGAAAGAAGTTCTACTTTTAACTAACCCTCTCTGACTACCCCAACATAGTCACATTCAAGGCTTAATTTTTTTAACATAGAGTAAAAGTTTGAAATTTTAAATATATAAATGCTTATAACCTAAACAGGTAATGAGACGTAATGTTAAAAAAATACTTATAAATATAATGAATATACGATGGGGTGATTTGAAAGAAACGTAAGCATTTATTTATTTAATGCTTCTGACCTGTTTCGTCTTTGTCGGCAATATCTTCTTCTCGCCTTTGTAAGCCAGTGAATATTAAAATTTTCAGAACAAGTTTTTTATGGGAGTTTTTTGTAAAGTTGCGTTGTTCAAACAAGCCAAACACGCAATGTTCGCTAACAATAAACATGTACACGACTCTAGAGACTTACATCTTTCCCTGTTAAAATTTGTGACTTATTCGGAGGCTGTCTACAAAAACGTAAAACACTATTTTATTATTCTAATAAGACATTTTACAAGATTTATCAAATTGACACATTTTAACAGTAAAATAGACTTAAAGATTAAGTTTATAACAACTTAAAAATAAAGTCACTATAAAAAATGCGGAAAAGTAATAATTTAACCAAAAGAACGAAATGAGCTTATTTATTCTCTTTTAAACCAATTTTTATGGGAGTAATTATATTGTTACCATCAAAGAAACACCTTCAATAAATTTGACCAAATGAAGCAGCTCTATACAATTACAAAAAAATCCTTTAAAAAAAAGACTGGGATTAATTCTTTAGTCGCAGTTATCAGTAAGAGCATTACAGCCAATTATCCAGGCACCGATCCCTTATGGTGGTTGAAATAATCCTTGTAGAATATTACGCCATTAACAAGGGCATAGAGGTAGGTGCTTGTAGCATGGAGCACTAGGGAGCTTTAATATGGGACACAAGCGCCAGTCCAACCGTCAGGAAATGAACAATTCAGACCAAATTCATGAGCGCCGCTATGGCATTCCTTTTACAAAGCTTGAAAATGAGAGGATTCGCGCAATGTACAGTCATTGCTGAAAAAAATAGACCTATGAAAAAGGATAGAGTCTAAATGATAGTAGGAACTAAGATGGTAGAGGAAATTAGCCAAGCAATGTGTGGTTCTAAAGAAACTAAAATATTTTTCAAAGTTTGGTAAAACTGAACTTCAAAATATTTTCGGACACTTTCAAAAGATAAACAACTGTCAACAAATTAAAAAAACACTAACTTTAAAAATTCTAGCAAAATATGATAATTGCCCTATTTAAAGAGAAAAATATTCCTGAAATTGGTGATTTATTCTAACAGCTGTAAACCCATATAGTGGCTGAAACAGGTGGCAGAAACCCGCTTCGGTCGGCGCCTGGTCTAACGCGCACCCTTGCAGTAGCCTAGACTGCCGGTGACAGAGATTTAGGTTTGAATTTCGGTCGGGTGTACTGAGGTTGGTCTTACCAAACTAGTTTCGCACTCTCCCTCGACGCAAATGCTGGTATACTCCCTAAATATATAACCTTCTTAATCCTAAAACCATTAATGTAATTAGTACATAAGCGTATAAACCGAACGGGTAGTAAGACGTGGTGCTTAGATGAAAAAAAGAGGCAGATGACAGGGAGCATTGGCAGTCCAAGTTCACTGACAAAAGGAATGAACCGGTTGTATAACAGAACACCTAATAATAATAGTAATAATAATAGTAATATTAATATTTTTTATTATTATTATTTAACACCGCGTCTTACTACCCGTTCGGGTTATACGCTTAAGTACTAATTACGCTAATGGATTAGGAATTGTGAAGGTTGAATTTAGAGGAAGTAAACCCGCATTTGCGTGGAGGGAGAGTGGAAAACCATTTAGGAAAACCACCCCCAGTTCATCCGACCGAGATTCGAACCTCGATCTCCCCGTCCTCGGCAGTCGGACTCAACACGACTAGCGCGTTAGCCAACTACGCCACCGAGGCGGGTTAATAATTAAAAACTCTTAATATTGGATAAAAATGGGTGAGTTAATTTCGGTATATTTACAATTTTATAGCAAAAAAAAAGGTACCAAGGTCATACTGCTTCAGTATAATAGGCCGTTTAAAGAGGGGGCCATGATGACCATGACACTGGCCCCGATTGAAGGGGGCCCGTCTAAAACCAATTAATTTTTATTACAATTATTATTTTATCTAAAATTTATAGTTTTTATTTATAAGTTTTCTAATATTTTTACTATATAAATGAAAATTTATTTTCACTTCTAGCCCATCTTAATATCCGTTCGGGCTGTACGCATATGTACTAATTAAAGTTAATGTACGAGGGATGAGAATGCTGAATTTAGAGGAAGTGTATCTGCATTTGCGTGGAGGAAGAGTGGAAAACCAATTAGGAAAATCTCAATAAACCTGATTGGGATATGAACACAAATCCTATCATTATTGGCAGTCCAATTAATTGTGAGAGTAATGCCCGAGATCAGACCATTCGACCACCAAGATAAGTACATAAACTGGCAAAAAAAAAAAACTATTAATGCAACCAATCTGTCAAAAAGGGTTTATTTTACATAGAGTTTTAAGTTTGTTTGGCCTTTTCTTATTACAAAATTTTAAAAAAAGGTAGCCCACACTTTGCAAGTGTCCCCCGGAACTGTAACTCGAAGTTCTTGATCATGCCCTACTTAGTACATACTCTTAGTTTAATATTTCTACAAACAGTAATATGAATTATTTTAATACTTGTCATGGGCATTGCGAAAATTAACCAAGAATTTCTCTTCTCATTTAAAAGTTTTTTGCTCAAATACCACCATGTTCCGGACAAATATACGAGGACAGTTGAGTGTGGATAATTAAACTAAATGTATACAATTTAGAAAATTTTTAGAACAAAAAGTTTTTTTTTTAAATGCAGGTATATGTACGTTTAAAATTCCGTTGCCTTCCTTCCTAGCTTACTCTACTATAATAATTGTGAAGATACTAAAGGTAAAAAAAAAAGTCAGAGATACCAAATACTGATGGGTGCGAAGGGGTTATTCATTTCATAAACAACGTTTCAATGATGAGCCGGTTGGGGTGAGGGTCATAGAACATCACAGTGTTACGTAAGACAGAACTTTTACTTAACATTATTATAATATTAAATAAATGGTACGGTACACCACCTGAACTTTCTCTAGCTTTTATTTTAAAATATACATTTACTAAAAACTTGTGAAAGGAAATAATAGGCCTACAATGTTGTAGAATCACTACACCAAGGATCATATATTAAATAATATACACTGTTACTCACTTACTCTATGGCGTTAGTAGCTAGGAAAACTTTTACAGAAAAATTGAGAAAAGAGAAATAAATTTGTCCACCACAGAGCATTAGAATCAAATTCATTTTCAAAGATCTGAATTAAAATATATATATATATTTGTATATAGCTTAGAATCTATTGGTTTTATAAATATATATTTCAAATAAATATGTTTATCTTTAATAGTATTACAATTTTACAATGATTAGTAACTTTGTATCTCAAATAGTTGCGGAAAAATGTAGAAAATTGGAAAATTTCCCAAATGTAAAGTACCCTAAAAGTTATCTTAATAATAAAATGAGAATATCCATCTTGTTTATAATGATAAACAGTGTCTAGATATAAAATTTAATCAAAATCTTTAGATCTAATTTTGAAAAAATGGATTTGTTTTAATTTTCCCTTCATTAAACTACCCTAAATGACCTGGCGGTCTAGAGGTAAGGTGTCGGACTTCTGTGCTGGGGGTCCGGGGTTCAATCCTCGGTACCGGCACAGATTTATCTGATTACCAAACCCTTCCTTCACCTCTGACAAGACGTGTATTAATCACAACTTGTGAATGTGAGGAATGCCAGGCCTCCACCGTGGTTCGGATCCCACGTTAAACTGTAGGTCCTCCATTTCATCTCACAATCACCCTACCACTACACATTAGCGTAAGTGCGTATAACCCGACGGGTAGTAAGACGCGGTGCTTATAATAATAATAAACTACCCTAAATCTAGGTTTAAATGTAAAATTCCAAAAACCCTTGGGGGGACATTATGAACACCACAGATACCAAGTTACAGCCAAATATTTTAAAATAGTTTCGGTTCTATCTCAAGGTACAGACAAACAGACAGACAGCATCGTGAAAACCACTTTTTTGTTTTCAGAGGGTAATGAAACGTCGACATTTATCAAAATCTCAAGTTCAAATTTTTTTTACGATCACAATAATTTATCTCCAAGGTTTCGAGAGAAAGTACACATATTGTAAACATATTATTTTATAGATTGCTTTGAGTTGTATTAAATCTGAGTTCCTCTTTTAGTTTCACAAAACTTACCAGTCAAATGATGATATTCACTCTTGATGTGAAACGTTTGATAACTCAAGTTAGAAGTTGAACTTTAGTTTCTTTATGTTGTTATATGGGGGGAAGGAGGTTAAAATAAGCTAAGAAAAAGATGTCACGTGGTTTATGGATGATCCTTTAGATGTATACCAGACCTGGTCGAGACCATTATTATGTAGGCTACAGAGGGTATTCACAAATACACAGAGATATCTCATAGGTATTTAACTATTCCTCATAAATAAAGTTAAAAATTAGCGTTATTAAACATGTTTGAGAGGATAAAGTGTTAGTTTGAACTTAATCTTAAGTTACGAAACAAACACGTTTTATGTCTTTATTTAGTATATAAACTATTAATAACCTTACTACCATCCAGAGGGACATTTTTATACTCTGCCTTAAGGATGGTAGTAAGCTTTAATATACAGAGTGTCCCATTTTCATATGGTGAATAATATCAGACAGCTAGAAAAGCTATTCGATCTACTCTCATGTGTTCATATGTTGAGGCAGGGGTCCTTAAGCTTTTTGAGAGGAGGGCCACATTAGAATATTAAAAGTGCTAGGTGGGCTGCATCTAAAAGTCTCACCTTTTTTTTTATAGCACCACGTCTTAATGCCCGTTTGGGTTGTACGCAGACATACATTATGCTATATGTATGTGAGTATATATATATATATATATATATATATATATATATGTACAGATCATAAATATAGCTAAACATGAATAAATGTAGTATGTGTAACCAACGTAATTACTTCCTCCTTAACATAATCGTCGCTCTGTTTAAGAAAGGGTGGAACTCGAAAATAGCTATTTTACAGGAGAGCGATATTAATATTTTCTTCCCTAAGCAAATGACTGTTGTGAGGGAACCATTAATTATAAATACCTCTATGATACCTTACATATACATTCTTCAATCTTCACAGAGCAAAGTGACATAGTTAATTGTGGTGAATATTTTAAAGAAGTACAAATAAAAATAATAAAAACGAGCTAGTTACGCCTCCCTGTACGCTCGCTATATGTGGTCAAACAAATAAGCTATGCCTACTTTGAAAATATTTTCTTTCGTTGTAAAATATTGAGATATTCACTTTAAAGAAATTAATAATAATAATAATAATAATAATAATAATAATAATAATAATAATAATAATAATAATAATAATTATTATTATTATTATTATTATTATTATTATTATTATACAGTTCTATACAACTATATCCAAGACACACTTAAAGTAGAATTACCCATATTCAAAGTCATAATAAAAAGTGGGATTTTCTTGCGATCTAATTACAGATGTATTTCCAACACACCAAATTAATCATATTTAGCTGTTTTAATCTTTGGTTTCTCATTGTAAAGTTTCCGTAAAGTGATATGAGGGCTACATATTGAAAGCGACCGTGCTCAAAGCAAACACAAAAATTTTCATCCTGTTCAGAACGATCAAACATGATTTTAAAATTAATCCATGCGAATGAGCTAGAAATGTGTCAAAATTAACAAGCAAACAAGAGAATTAAAACAAGAGCTAGCATAACCTAACTTGACCAACTTAAATCTAAGGAATTAAATTAACCTGCAAAGAAACGGCGCAAGACCTACATATAATTCGATTAAAAAAATTAGTGATAACATATTCCGGGACTTAAAAAAGACGAGACTTGAAAATATGTATTAATCCATTAAGCTAGGTGAATAAATTAGATTAGAATTTTGTACTTATGTATTATAAACCTTGCACATTGTACTAATAAGAATGAAAGTAATAATTGGCAAATATTAAATATCTGCAACTTAATTCAGTAAAGAAATAGCATAGGTACGTAAAAGTAAAATGACTCGCAACATAATGTGGTCGTTTCCAACAAACATGTTAAAAATCTGGTCGCAAACAACACGAGTTCTGCTCCTCTGCTCTGAAAACGGTCGCTTCCAGCATGGCACCATTATTATAAGCAACCGTTTTTCTTTTTTAGTAAAGGAGCTGGCTGGTCTTGAAGAAAATCTTCTTCCAAGGATAACTTTTCTGTCATTTCTGTCCAGCTCACATTATCTTTATTAGAGTCTTCTTTTCTTAACGTGAAAACCCTCAGGTCTTGTGAATATATTTATAGTCAATAAAATCGGAGTACTCCATCTTAGTTATTACATACGGCTGTGTGCGTCGTGCAAGAGAAAAAAACCGGTATTTTTTGGGATGGAACAAATACATTTCCGGCATGTTTCATAAAACCATTAATTGTACTGTGTGCTGAATCGCCCACTTTGCCTATAATGAGGACAAAAAACTTTTAAGTGAAATGTCTCTGATGTATTCACCATTGCTTACTATGTTTAGTAACATATCAGTTACAGTTGTATTTTTGCTTTTACTACTGCAACCATCAGTGAAGAGTCCAACAGACTGAACATATTTGAGGTCATACTCCCTTAAGACTAAAGAGATGAAAGTTGCTAATTTGTAAGAATCTCTTCTGATATCAGCTTCACTCCATGTGTAACATAAGCTGTATTTTGATGAAAGCACATAAATAGTAAAATTTTAAGCAGCCAGTATTTTTTTTTAAGAAAATAGTACTTTCTTTTGAAATAAGAAGGTAAATAACCTGTTGCAGATCCAATACAGCACAGATAAAAGGATTATCAGTCAAAGCTATGTCTTTACATTGTCGTTTTATTTCTCATATATTTTTTTTTTCGTGCCTCATGTGCACATTACCTCTCCTGGAGCTTTTCCAGTTTGCTTTAATCACCAATCTTTTAAGTCTTGTATGAAGTACATTGATCTTTTTAGTATCATGAAAGGACAAATTAATTTCTTTGAACACAAGACAGTATGTGTCAATACTTGGTTTTTATTAACGTTACAGTTATTCTTCTCATCTTTCTCTCCATGGTCACTTCATAACTCCTCTGTATACAAAGAGGCATATCTGTCTGCAATTATTATTTCTTAAAATATGTTACGTCTAAATATGTATTTGGAATTTCATGTGGAATATAATCACATAGAGTTACGCCCTTTCGTGAGCAAAACGACGAAATAGGAAACTTTCCTCTGCCCCTTCGCTTAACAGACACTTTATGAAACGTGACTAGCAAGTGCTGAGGAACTGTACAGCACAGTATGGCTATTTTTATTAAGCATTTCCATTACTTCCTCCATGGTGCGTATGTTGGTATTTTATGTACCACATTCAGGAACATTATTTCGATATTAGTCATTAAAATTATCGTTTTCCTTTTTTAAAAATAAATGCGCTCTTGCAGTGCCAATGTTATATTTTAAATATGTCTTGACATAGTTGGTTATTTGCTAAAATGAAAAAAATAAATGGTCCGGCGCACCGCACAGACTTTCTCTCTCTTTCTATAAACTCGTAAGATTTCTGAACGGAATAATGTACATTGTATCATCACCACTCCACATAAGAACACGCATAAAATAATATACAATGATATAGAATCAATGAGAAAAGAGGCGCCTCTTTGTCCAACTAAGATCATTTCAAACAGTTTAATGTCTTCCACAAGGGTCAACACTTCGTATTAAAATTTCGATTTCTGGTTAAAATTTTAACATTTTAAAAGGTGTTGCAGATCTTCAAGTCATCGCATTGATATTTAATTATTCATTTATACATTTTGACTAATAAAAAATGTAAATATTGACTATTGAGCCTAAAATGAGATAGATCATTGCTATGCAAACATTTCTCCTAAGAGATTTAAGGAAAAATAACATACTTCTTTTAGATACTTACTTATATTTAATTACTCTATGGCATTGGAGTATTATTGCGTTAAGACTTAAGTAGTATATGTTTACAACTAAAGCTCACAAAATTGTATTAATATATTTGCAAATATCTCAGAAACTGCTGTTTTTATAAAAATATATGTCAAATAAAGTTTTTTATTTCTAATAGTCCTACAATTTTGCAATGATAAGTTGTTTAGTTTCTCCAATAGTTGTGGAGATACGGAAATTAACGCTTCTGTAATGTACCCTAAAAATCATTTTCATAGGAAAATGAAAATAGCCAGTTTATTTATAATCTTAATCAACGCCTAGATACGAATTTTAATCAAAATCGTTTAAGCAGATTTTGAGAAAACCAAATTTTTCTCTTTTCGTCCTTCAGTAAACTACCCTTAATTTTAAGTTTTTATAGACACACAGACAGACGGCATTGCAAAGACTATTTTTTAGGGTTGTGGGGGTCATGAGACGTCGACATCCATCAACATTTCAGGTTAGTTTTTTTTTTTTTACGGTCGCAATACTTAAACGTCCAAAAAGTTAAAAAAATTCATATAATTGCGTATATATTGAAAGTTATTGATTTTATAAAAATATGTTTTGGATAAAATATCTTTATTATAAATATATATACATATTTGTAATGCTAAGTAATTTCATATCTCAAATAGTTTCGGAGCTATTTAAAAAAATGTTAATTTACGCATCAGACCGGAGCCCTTAAAGCCATTTTGCCGAAATATTGAGGGTAGCCATTTTGTTTGGAATATTTATTAATGTTTATAAATGAAATTTAATCAAAATCGTTGAAGCCGATTTTGAGAAAATCGACTTTTTCTCTTTTTGCCATTCAGTAAACTACCCTTAATTTTAAGTTTTAATAGACACACAGACAGACGGCATTGCAAAGACTATTTTTAAGGGTTCGGGGGGTCATGAGACGTCGACATCCATCAACATTTCAGGTTAGTTTTTCTTACGGTCGCAATACTTAAGCTTTAATGCCCAAAAAGTTAAAAATATATATATAATTGCGTATATATTGAAAGTTATTGATTTTATATAAATATGTTTCGAATAAAATATTTGTATTATAAATATATATACATATTTGTAATGCTAAGTAATTTCATATCTCAAATAGTTTCGGAGCTATTATAAAAAATGTTAATTTACGCATCAGACCGGAGCCCTTAAAACGATTTTGCCGAAATATTGAGAGTAGCCATTTTGTTTGGAATATTTATTTATGTTCATAAATGAAATTTAATCAAAATCGTTGGAGCCGATTTTGAGAAAATCAACTTTTTCTCTTTTTGCCCTTCAGTAAACTACCCTTAATTTTAAGTTTTAATAGACACACAGACAGACGGCATTGCAAAGACTATTTTTAAGGGTTCGGGGGGTCATGAGACGTCGACATCCATCAACATTTCAGGTTAGTTTTTCTTACGGTCGCAATACTTAAGCTTTAATGCCCAAAAAGTTAAATATATATATATAATTGCGTATATATTGAAAGTTATTGATTTTATAAAAATATGTTTCGAATAAAATATTTGTATTATAAATATATATACATATTTGTAATGCTAAGTAATTTCATATCTCAAATAGTTTCGGAGCTATTATAGAAAATGTTAATTTACGCATCAGACCGGAGCCCTTAAAACGATTTTGCCGAAATATTGAGAGTAGCCATTTTGTTTGGAATATTTATTTATGTTCATAAATGAAATTTAATCAAAATCGTTAGAGCCGATTTTGAGAAAATCGACTTTTTCTCTTTTTGCCCTTCAGTAAACTACCCTTAATTTTAGGGGTAGATATCCAATTCCAAAAACCCCTCGGGGCAACCCTATGAAAACCCTAGATATCAAGTTTCAGCTCAATCGGTAAAATAGTTTAGGCTCTAGTTGGAGGTACAGACAGACAGACAGACAGACAGACGGAAATTCAAAAACCACTTTTTCGGATTCAGGAAGTCATGAAACGTCAAAATTCATCAAAATCTCGAGTTCGATTTTTTTGACGATCACAATACTTTCTCTACCTGTAAGATAGATAGAAAGTAAAAATATCACTATTATTAGCACCGCGTCTTACTACCCGTTCGAGTTATACGCACTTACGCTAATGTGTAATGGTAGGGTGATTGTGAGATGAAATAGAGGACCTACAGTTTAACGTGGAATCCGAACCACGGTGGAGGCCTGGCATTCCTCACATTCACAAGTTGTGATTAACGCACGTCTTGTCAGAGGTGAAGGAAGGGTTTGGCAATCAGATAAATCTGTGCCGGGACCGAGGATTGAACCCCGGATCCCCAGCAGAGAAGTCTGACACCTTACCCCTAGACCACCAGGTCACCCTTTTTTTAAAATTGTCAAAGCATCTGCAGGCCATATAAACCCATTCCATAGGCCGGAATCGGTCCGTGGGCCGTAGTTTGAGGACCCCTGCGTTAAAACAAGTGATCTACAGCTATTAATTTTGATGAGTATTATCAAGGACTATAAAACACTAATAATATAGTAAAATGGCATTAATGATGACTGCAAAAAACAATATTTTTTTCAAATCTTTTTCCTAGAAAATTATACTGTATAAATAAATCTACATGATCTTAAGTTCCTCATCATTTTCCATGATTTAAATAAACATTTTACCTTTGCAAGTAGCTAAAAGTTTTACGCAATGCGAAAATATAAGAAAAAGGAAATACAAACGCAGTGGTTTTTTTTTCTCAATCCCTATCACTTTTCAAAGATTCGAGGTGGCCCTCTTTTAGTTTCTCACTCCCCCTTATCCCTCCCCCTACCCTCTACACACAAAGTTTTCCCGTGAAATTAGATTTTCAAATCAAACAAAACTTGGAATCATTTTTGGTCCGTATCTTCTACTTGGTGTTTATAAAAAAAAAAGTTACATTTCCAAAATAAAAAAGAGAAACTTCTCATACCTTACATCTCAAATCAGTAGTGTCTGTAAGGTTTATTTTTGGGAAGAGGAGAAGCAGATGAAGGGACTAAGGGGAGTTAAAAAACGAAGAAAGATATATGTTTGCATTTGAAAATTAATTCCAGGCTGCACACACACACACACACACACACACACACACACACACACACACACACACACACACACACACACACGCGCAGATATACTCTCACTCAGCTTTAAAAACTTTCACCTTCGAATAATCCTCACAGCTCCCGTTTTGCCTTCAAAAAGATTTACTTTTTATCTCTCTCGACTAAAAATTAATTAAAATTGTGCTTCATCCATTAAAAATGTGGCTTGTTGTTTCTCGCTTATCAAACAGCACGCGTGGTGGTGTATTACCTTCTCCCCCTGCCCCTTTCCTTTTTAACTTCCTAGCCTCCCCTCCTCCCCCTCCCGTAGCAAGAACCCATCATGAAACATTGATGTGATCGCCCTCCGATGAAGCGAAAAAGTGGCCGAGCGCAGGCAGGCGTTGTTTCGCTGTGTTTATATTCTGCATAGCTTCAAGGGGAAAGCGTAGGAATAGAACTAAATGAAAAAAAAAATTCAAATAAAAAAAACTCTTAGTTGTCTTGTAAGCTCTGGTAAACTAAAAAATTATTAAATTTGATGTTTTTTCTAATTTTTTTTTTTAATATGAAACACTAGAAATGTATGTATTTAAATTGAACGTTTTAAGTGTTTATTTTTTTAACAGTGCGTCCTACAGGCTATACGCATATGTAATAACTAAGTTAATGATTTAAGGATGAGTAAGGTTGAATTTAGAGGAAGTGTAGACCCATTTTTGTAAAAACCACCCTCAGTACACTCGGCTGGGATTTGAACCCCATTTCCCTGTCATCAGCAATATAGTCTAACACGAGAGTGGCACCTTAGCTTACACCATACGGGCACCTAAGCAGTTTTTTCTTAAAGTAAATTATTATAAATATTACTATTGTTTAGCCAGAGTTTAAAAGAAGCCTTAAATTAAAGTGTGGATGTGGGATATGAGAGAAGAGGTCAGTGTTTTTGCAGGGTTTTTTTATCAAAATAATTTTTTGGTCAAAATGAATCCAAATTTTATTCCAGTAGAAACAGAGTCTAGTTTTCTTCACAAGGTGACCTCAACAGTTCCTGAATATCTGTCAAAGGTCGCCTGGAATTTAATTACTTTTTCTCTTCATTTAAAAAGTTTCTCGTCTAGTGCCGCTATACTAATGACATGTATTCAACAACTGTTGATATCACCATGTGAAGAAAATTATATGTTGTACTTGAGCAATTTTTTAAAAATATATTTTAGCCAAAAAAAGTTATGTTATAAAAATTGAATAAACCTCTTATGATCCATAGATCCTCACCTTAAGGTAAGATTGAAAAAAAACCCAAGTATTTAATCTCCCGTTTTTTTCCGTTTTAATTCGGCGGCAAAATTATATAAGGCGTCACTCTCACAATAGTCTGGACCACCAAAAGTGGGGAACGGCTTTCGAATCCCAGTCTAATGTAATAATGGAGGTTTGTCCTTAAACGAGTTTCCTCTCTTGATTTACGCAATTGTGGGTACACTTATCCTAAATTCATCCTTCCTCATCCCTAACGAATTAGCAGAATTAGTGCATAGTCTTATAGCCCAGACGGTTACTAAGACTCAGTGCAAAAAATAAAGGATATTTTCTCTTGATTTAGGAAGTTTTTGGTGAAATATAACAATCCTTAAGACCCAAATTCAAGAACTGATGATATTACTGTGATGTATCTATTGAAGCAATATTTGATTTAATTCGGCTAAAAAGTTTTTTTTGTCAAAAAATTGTTAAAATTAGGAACTTAATTTACGTTCCTTTCCATTCTATCATAGTGTTATCGACAATAGTTAATGTCTTTCAAAACTAAAGAATATGTAAACAGTAAACATAAAGCAGCTATTCTAAAAATTTTGTTATAATCTTTTTGAAAGATAAAAAAAAACACATAAATGTTATGTGACGACCTTTTATTATTGTAGTTTTTAAAATAATAGTTAGAAATGTTGTGCACATTTATATACGAATATTATATGAGCCTTCCTCACTCACTTTGTATATGATGAACTATACCAGAAAGGTTAGAATTTTAGAACCTATCAGGACTGATACTGTGGTCAAGTATTATTTATAAGTTAGTGATACACATAAATTAATATATATAATCCTTTTATATCCCATTATCAAAAAGGACAAAAATGTAATTTTATGGATGATGTGTAAGAAGTAAATTTTTTTTTAAATCTTTGAAAAGTGAAGCTGAAGGAGAATATTAAAGATAAATTGGACAAGTCAGTCGACTAATACAGAATTTATTTTTTATTTATTTGAGTATATCAATACACGAGAATTTCTATGAGCGAGAGTGAAAGAGCATACCAATTTTGCCGGGAAATGTATTTTCATACCTTCCAGTGTTATTTTGCATGCCATAATCGACATAGGATATACGGCTCTACTTCCCCTCCGAAAGAAGTTGTGCTACAAATTTTTATCGCTCAAGAAAAATCAGTCGACCCCAGCTGGGTTTGAACCCACTAACATCGTATCCTAAAGTGAGATCACTTCACCCCAAGACCATTGTGATTGACACTAATAAAGAAGTTATAAGAAGAGACAACTATTATTAAAATAGAGCCATTCTGCAGGTGTTTCTATGAAGAAAGGTCAAATGGATGTGTCAAATTAAGAAATTACTTGTAGAGTGACGTCAAGCAAGGTAAAAAGGAAAGAAAAAGGGGATCAATAAAGAACATTAATGCAACTGTTTTATGACTTAAGAGAAAAGTTTCAGGCTCTAAAATTAAGCAAGCAGCTGATAATAAATGCTGGAAGACTCAATTTGGACAAGCCAACGGACCTGTTGAAAGACAGAACCTCTAAAAGTAAGTATATAACACGGCTACAACTTAATAACAAGAAACCACAACACGTATCTCGATTTAGAATTTCTCTAGTTCAATCTGTAAAATATAACTCAATCAAAAAAAAAATCAACGTTTCTACTGATAGCAGGTTCATTTGAACTACCGGTATCCGATGGTAGGAAAGACTTGGTGCGGAAACACATCTACAATCAACAAAGGTGTAGTAATGGCGCCAATTTTCTCGGTGTTTCTTTAAGCTCGCTCAACCGTGTGTTATTCGGTGATGGGAAACCAGCACGACTCCCCCCTCCCCCGTTTGAATCCGACCTCCTATTTCTTGATCATTACAGGCAGTTTCTGAGGTAGGTAACTACATCATGGATTAACGATAAAAGGCATCCTTAATCGACCTGGTTCAAAGGGTAAAGGTAAACTGAGTCAATAATGTATTGTATTTTTTATATTTCTCAGAACAGTAAATTCGGTCTTGACCATAACAGCAAGGTGTAGTTAAATAAGAGTCTAAACTACCTAACATTGTTTAATCCAAAAATAATTTTTTACGACTCCAATATACATCCTCAGAAAAACTAACATGATATTTTGACAATCGTATGAAACCATCCTTGGATTTTTAGCTGAATGGTTATAGCTATTTTAAAAAAATATCAAAGTTTCTAATTCAGTATCAGTTAAACACCCTTGATTTAATTTTTTTCTTCTGAAAAACAAGTATGAATCAGAATTTTGTATGTAAAAAACACTCTAAACAACTATTTCGAAGAAAAAGTTTTGAAATATTTAAAAAGGTTAAAAATCGATTTTAAGAATATTAGGATTTAGAATATTTACCACATGGGAAACCAGTGTCATACCTTTCCACGAATTAAATTAGGTGCTAAGTTGTGTAGGGGTATATAAAGTTGATTCAAAAACTGACCGTCAAATATCCCTTGTAATAGACTTTCCGGTATCTGCCTAATCAAAATATTATATAACTTAACCGAATAGTGTCAAGCCAATTATTAGCCAAATTTTAAATTGGTGCTCTTGAATAAATTCAACACAAATTAGTTAAGAAGACTTGAAAGTTAATGTTTATATTACCTCCAATAAAGTGTAGGGTATTCTAGAGCTCCACTATACGTTTTCATTGTAGATTTAAACACACACCATCCGTTTACAGTGAAAGGTGGCAAGCTTGCCTTTCTTTGTTCTGCTATGGCGTAGCTTATAAGATAGGTCCATAGTAGAGTATGTCAAGGTAAGACTACTGTAACCTTTCCAGGAAAATTGAGTGTACATCAAAGCATCCCACAGATGAAATGATGAGGGAATATATATAAGAACTTTTCTATAATTTTAGGCTATTAGGCAACTCTTAAGTGGCAAAAAGGTTACATAAAATGTATGGGAAGTGTACCCGCATTTGCGTGGAGGTAGAGTGAAAAACAATTTGGGAAAACCAACCTCAGTACACCTGACCGAGATTCGAACATTGATCTCCCCGTCATCGGTAGTCTTGTCTACTGGGATTGTAACGCCTTATACCATGCGGCCACCGAAGTGGGTAAAAATATATTTCTGTCTCGTTAAAATCTGTTTTTATGTATTTAATTATAAAAATCTAATGTATTCGTATTTTTACAGTAGTCCCAGCATATATACATAGCATATCATATACACGTTGCAATTAATGTTTTATATTTCAACATATTTCATATAATGGAATTGAGTTATATCAGAAGCACCAGTATCGGCAGTTTGCATGCAGTTTTCACTTACCTTTTCGATGAAACCACCTCAAAACGCTTTAGATAGTAAATGAATTCCCAGTTGAATTACTCACCTGTAAAAAAAGAGAGTAAATCCCCAATTAATCACTATTTAACTAGTAAAATTTCATAATTGAGCTACATTATCCTAAAATGAAATAATTTAATGGTGAATACACACTATATAAACTAATTATAATTTTGTTTCAAATAGACACATTGCACACTACCTTTAATGAAACATTTAGCCTACATTTCAGGTATACTTCTCAAAAAAAAAAGTTGTAGGTATTCGCTGAAATACCGTCTGCTTGAGTGATATTTGCTACTACAAATTATATTACACACTAGAGGCAATTTTCTTTCGAAGTGTTTTATTGGAAGATTTTACCAACTTTCTCACTGGCTAGCATGGTCATGTGAATAAGGACACGTATCATGTAGCCACGATTGAAAATGTTAAGGGCCGTTAATTAGTACGGACCAGAAAGTACCTTACGCATATGGAGACTTATGCCTCAGGCTGAAGCATGTACTCGGTTATTCAAAGTATTACGGAACAATATTGTAATCAAATCCCAACAAATTGATACTTAAAAGCATTCCACGAAAAAAAAGCCTCTCCCGCTCCTTCTATTAACTAGAAGAGAATAAAATTCCCACTTGTTAGATTAATTACAGTTTTTAATTTGCAGTTGTAGCTAGGTAATTAACTAGTATTGTGTCTTGTAAAATAACATTTCGTATGGTAATCCTGCAAAGATTGTCAGTTAAATAACTTAAAACCAATTGAATATTTTAAAAGCAAACACAAATTAAACAAAATTTTTGACTAGATGACAAATTTATTTTCACCAATTAATTTTTAAAGCATTACAAATAAAAACATAATTTGGCTGTACACATTTTATTAGCATCTGTTGTTTAAATGCTAGAATCTAAGGGCGATTTCATTTTTAAAGGAGAGTTTGTATGAAAATAAGTAAAGAAAATAACAGATGTTATCAAAGAAACATAATAAAACCATTTATGTTGATCTCGAAATCATTAGAAACAAGGGGGAACATACTATGTCTATCTATAAGGAACAAATATATTATTTCCAACGCTTCGGGAGCAGGGGATGGGGGGTAGAGTGGAGGAGTTGGCACACACTATTTTCAAATTTTGTGTAAGGGCACATAGTATTTTCAACTTTTAAGAGGGCACATAATATTTCCAACTGGGGGGCGGGGAGGTGAGGCCATAATTTCCAAATTTCGGGGGGGATACTTTACAACTCTGGAAGAAAGCATATTATTATTAATTTTATTCTTTATAATTATTTTATTTGACAAAAACGTAGCTTAATATAATATTATATATTCAGCTTCGTATCCAAAATACTCTGAGTTGACTGATTTTTATTGCACCCCAAATTCAAAGAGTTCCAACCATTTTCTCAATAATTCGTTCAATATTTTAAAAAATTGTTTAGGAATAGGCCTAGTTACAAGAGGGCTATTCATTTTATATTAAATATAAAACACTTGATTTAAGTAAATATTGAAGTCAACAAACCCCCTTTTTTTAGCACCAAACACGGATTATACGCTAAGCTCCTCCTTACTTGCATCCTTAAATACATGTATATATTTGTTCATATAATATAATAAATTATGATCTTAGCCTTAACATATTTGTATGTGTGACAGCCACGTGATTAATAATATTTGAGACATGCAGTTTTTGGAGCCAGTTTTAACGTGACATAAATAAACTTTAAAATATGTCCACCTTATTGGGTGAGTTTGCCCTTCCAGTATCGGCATTAATGAAGTATGATCAATTTGTTTGATTAGGTTATAAAATGCATAAATGAGAAATAACTGAAATATTTCTATTAATTAAACTATTTTAACAACTCAGTCAATTCAACCGTTAAAGTAAATATATTGGAGGAGGGGTGGGGGGGGGGGGGGCACTTGTAGGTTTCGCTTTTGAGTAGAGGTTATTATAAAATTTAGGTTGTGTTCACATAAAAAAAATGCAATTTTTTTTTTCACTTGTTCACATTTTACGTTAATCTGATAACATGACAATCAGCTTATATGTTTTATACTTAAAGCCTACGTCTAGGAGACAATGAATCCAAAGATGTATCAACCCCTGAGCGTAATTATTGTATTTAAAGACACTATAGTTATTTTGTATACAGTACTTATAAGAGTATCTCCCAGAAAGAGATTAACTCTTTTCTTTCTTCCTGCGATTCACTAGAAAATAATAGGAAAAACGTCATCAATTTTGCGACAACCTTTTATCTTGCTCCTTTTTTTTTTTACCTTTTAGTTCACTTTAATTCTATTCTTCAATTTCTTTCTTTACTTCTAAATAGTACCCCAATTTCTTTCCTTGACTTATTTTTCTACTAGATGGTGCTGAAGCCACTATGACGTCAAATAATACGTCATCCCTACGACAACTTAAAAGAGGGATAGGTGGGTGGCTCTGGGAGGGTAACTGTAAAAAATAACACGCATCAAACGAAAAAAGAGAAAAGGATGACATTGCCAAAAGGTTTCGAGTTATTTATCACATGAGAGAACTTTGAAGAAGAGAAGATAGAAACCTTGAAAGGTAAAACAAGAACGAGTGGTCAGTGTGTGTGTGTTTTTATTTCTTTGTTTCTACTTTTTTCATTTCTTTGAAAACTTGGAAGAGTATAACTAAAGGAACATAAGACTTACTACTGATTTTAATTTGTTGTCATTTTTAGTCATGACAGAAGGTATTCATTCAAATCCAACCAGTAGTTAAAATAGTGTAATATTGTTTATTAGAGGTATATAAAGTCAGATATGTGAATCAACAGATGTATATATAATCACGTGGCTTACAGACTAACAATGTTTTAAGAGACGCAACACCCCAGACGACTGATCATAAATGTGAAAAGGAAACCCAAATTTGACCAAGTATACAGTCTTTGGACTCGCAGGTATCAAATTCAAGACCTTCAGATTGACACCAATAATAAAAAAAACGTTATATTCGAAACGTATGCATCAATTTGCACTAAAACCCGCCTCGGTGGCGTAGTTGGCTAACGCGCTTGTCGTGTTGAGCCCGACCGCCGAGGACGGGGAGATCGAGGTTCGAATCTCGGTCGGGTGAACTGGGGGTGGTTTTTCCTAAATGGTTTTCCACTCTCCCTCCACGCAAATGCGGGTTCACTTCCTCTAAATTCAACCCTCCCAATTCCTAATCCATTAGTGTAATTAGTACTTAAGCGTATAACCCGAACGGGTAGTAAGACGCGGTGCTAAATATTATTATTATTATTATTATTATTAATTTGCACTAAACACGAGTCACGACATGATCGAGAATTTCAATTTAGATATTTACTTAAATATTAATTTGCTATTACAAATCCAAATATATATTTGAAACTAATTTGCCTTTTTTTAAAAATAAACATTTGGTAGTTAATATTAAACACCGGACAAATTTAAGAACGGTATGTAAGAAACTAATAAATACAATAGCGATCAAATATGACCAATAAATAGTTCCGTTAGTTCAAAGCTCTGATTTGTCGCCGCTAGCTATCCTACATACAGTCGTTGTATAAACATATGAATGATGGGAATCACTTTTGATATGCCTTTCCCGTAGACTTGTAACATAAATATTTAACCTCCGTTAAACACACACACACGATTTAGAAAAAAATTATATGTATTAAAAAAAAAGGCCGTTTTAAATTGGTGTTCATGTTTTTTTTCCCCCCCATAGTCATTAATTACTTTAAAACTCTGCTCCGCATATTAACTTTCCGGAACGAGTGTAGTGAAAAAAAAAAACATAACGGAACGTGTGGACGTACAAACGATACCCATTGTCTCGTTCCGTCCAACCAACGACGGAGCTGTATGTGTTTCTTGCTTAACGAGTTGACCCCCGTTACCTAAAAGCGTAGGTTTTTTTTTTCAAGCATACTTTATGAAACAATATTTTTGAATTTATCGTCTGTGTATTTCATGGTACATATGACGTTTCATTCGATTTTGTTTCGAGTCAACAGCCGCTCTTTTCTAAGTTTACGGCGATGATAATAATAATAATAAAAAGAGGGCTACGTTTTCGTTGTGTCATATTTAATGTTCCCGTATGTTTGCTGTAAAATCTGAAGAAGGAAAAAAAGTAAAGAAACTGGGGTTATATTAGAGATTAAGTAACGAAAAATATTTACGATACATCATAATAAAATAAATTTGACTAAATACAACACCTGCACATTTGTATATATATTTTATATCTTATATATATAATTACTATCATTATTATTATTATTATTATTATTATTATTATTAATCTGTTGTGTTCAGAATTTGTGGCAGATAGCTCTAACTCCTTTGAACAGAATGGCATTGTCTTAAGAAACTTAATAATCTTCACATTGCTATAGTCAAAAACTCATTGGTAGAAACTTTTAAGACAGATGGAGGATACATTTTTTTTAGATCTATTAGATAATGTTTTACAAGGTCTTTACTAAAAAGCACAAAGGAGATAAAAATAAGTTTTATAAAATAATTTTGGATAAAGGTGAGATTTTTTACTGTTTTGATAATCTTGGCAACTTTAAAGTTCTGTAATTTATTGAAATCTAAATGTAACAAGAGTCCAATATTGTATTAATTTTATTCTTTAATCTGTTAACTGACAACTGCAATAATAGGGTTATGCTTATATGTATTCAAGAATCAAATAGCCAAAGCTATTATTTATGTTTTTAGTGAGGAATACTTCAGCTAATTATCATATTCTGAAAAATGGAAAATGACACCTAGACACGGGAATTGAACCCGATATCTTTGGCTTAGTACGCCAATGATCTGACCATTGAGCTATCCAGGAATCATCCCGTGCCCAGGGTCATTCTTCACTCATATTTTAAGGCAGAGTCTATGATGGACGTGTGGAAATCGTCGGCTACAAATGTGTGATTTTATAAAGATAACAAGATATCAGATAATGCAGCCACTCTTACTATTATAATAATTGTACAAATGGCAGCAATAAGCCAACTACCGAGTCAAAGGTGGCTGCGTTATCTGATAGCTCGTGATCTTAATAATATCACACATTTGTAGCCGACAATTTCCACACGTCCATCATAAACTCTGCCTTAAACTATGAGTGAAGAATGACCCTGGGCACGGGACGATTCCTGGATAGCTCAGTGGTCAGAGCATTGGTGTCCTAAGCCAAAGGTCCCGGGTTAAATTTCCGTGAACAGGTGTAATTTTTTCAATTTTTAGAATATTATATGTACTCAGTTACAATGGTTTATATAACTTAAAACTAATTAACAATTAATATGTCTACTGTATTACGAAGTCACTTAATTTTGTAATCATTTTTGAATAAAAAGTTTGATGGTTTAAACAACAACAAAAAAACAGCAAACGTATGGTTAATTTTTAATCAAACGCAATTATTTCTGTTCTAATTTCTTGATAAATAGTTTGACAGCTTACACATGAGAGAAACTATTGGTGGATTTTATATTAAACACATTTTAAACTGAAAATTTTTATTGATGAGTTACCTCTCCTTATTTATTTCTATTAATTTTAATACTAGCAAGAGGTTCAGTTTGTAAAGTGATCACTGCAGATATAATGTTCGTGTTAAGGCTTTAATGTTACTGATCACCACATTATCAACAATGTTAACGACCCACCTCGGTGGCATAGTTTGCTATCGCGCTAGTTACGTGTTGAGCTAGATTGCTGAGAACGGGGAGATTGAGGTTTGAACCTCGGGCGGGTAAACTGGGGGGTGGTTTTGCCTAAATGGTTTTAAATTCTCTATCCACGCAAATGCGAGTTCGCTTCCTCTAAATTGAACCTTCCCAATTTTAAACCAGTTGGTGTAGTTAGTACTTTAAGTGTACAACCCGAAAGGTTAGTAAGACGCGGTGGTGATGATGATGATGATGATGATGATAATAATAATAATAATAATAATATAACACTGTTAAAAAGGTCAAGAGCTACATTTTTTTTCCTTTTTTTTAATCTTTGAGGCTATAAAACCACTGAAAAGACTTGGTGTATTCCTCCACGCCACAAGAATAAATAATCAGTGTGAGAATTAGCGTGTCACGTTACATCTTCCTTGACATTAAAATATGGAGTGTTCTTCTGTTTGTTGTTGTAGAAGATGTACGTGAAGTGATTCACGAGAGACCGGTCTCCCCTTCCCCCCTTTCCCCCCTCGGCACAAAACAAGGTGAAAGTAAATAAAAAGAACGCGTAGGGACAGTTAAGCGCAACCATACAATAAAATAATACAGCGTGAAGAATATAACATAAAAGTTAAGTAAATAAAGTATTACATTTGTTAAACAGTTAATCATTTTTAACAGCCTGGCATGCTCTCCTGTAAAGTTGGAATGATTTAAAAGAAACATTAAAATAAAATTTTCTAAGAACCTTTAATAAATTAATAATTTTTTAAAAAAATATATACTTACCTTTCACCCTAGCCTCTCTTTAACCCCTTCTAACCGCACCAAAAGCTCAAAATCTTACGATCCGACCGGGCTATCCTGATATTTACAGGTTGAATGGTTGGCTGAGGCAGTGGTCGGCAAACTTTTAAGTACCCGGTCAACTTAGAAACTTATCAAAAGTCTCGCGATCAAACATCATTTCTTCATTTTTATTTTTACATAATTTTTTACTATATATCTTTCATAGAAACCTTAATATCAATATTTTCTAAAATAATTAAGTCCTCAATTTTCTCTTAGAAAATTTATAGAATTAATAAAATGTAAATTTTCATATCAAACTATTTAATTTTCTTATATTATTACGAATTAAAACCAATCAAGACTATTTTGGTTATACTAAAAAAAATTAAATTAAATTCTTGATACTTTTTTGAGTTTAGAAGACTCAAAGACCGAATATTAACGACGTTAAATTTTTCTTATGTGATCGACTGAAAATGACCGTTCAATCAACCAGTATCCGACCTTTCGTCTAGAAGAAGTATGTACCAATTTTTTGGGGAGAGAAAAACAATTTATAACATCTTAGTTAGTACATCCATATAGTATTCTAACTTCTCCCCGTACAAGGTAATCCAAAACAAGATGCTATTGAAGAATTTAACCTATCCACCGGTGCTGGTATGGATCTATTTATATTTGGATGTATTAATTTGAATAGTTTCAATTCCAAATAGTTTGTTCTAGGCTTATAAGTATTCAGTTGTTTAGTATAATAAATCATTATTAGCACCACATCTTACTACCCGTTTGTGTTATATGCACTTACGCTAATGTTTAATGGTAGGGTGATTGTGAGATGAAATGGAGGACTACAGTTTAACATGGAATCCGAACCACGGTGGAGGCCTGGCATTCCACACATTCACAAGTTGTGATTAATACACGTCTTGTCAGTAATCTAATAAAGTATAAAATATATTTTAAGATAACAATAAATTAACATTTGTTTATTTATACAGATAATTCACAGAGCCTCACAACTTTCCTGAGTTTCAAACCAAGATTATTTTGTGTGTGATTATTATATTTCAAACTCGATATTTAGAATTATTTTCTTATCAATGGGTTATATACTTACCTGCAAATAGGTCCCAAAATAAATTTAGCCCAACAAAACACAATAACAAAAGCACAAAACTATTTATCGAGGAATTTTCTTTAGTTGAAATCGTTATATTTTTTTAGTTTAACATTATATTTTATAAATTATGTGAGGTATAGTCAGAAGACAAATCACAAAATTACTCTAAAAGATGAAGCTAAATACCAATATGAGTTGGCATGCGGGATAAGGCACTAACCGCATCTGTTTTGTTTGGCTATGAAGGAGGTCAAGGCTCGATTCCTGACCAGATGTATTGAAGTTATTTTTACTGAATGGTATTCTGCTTTACGTCCACTAAAATGTGAGTATATTTACACTAAATTTTAACTTATTGAATTCTAGCTTGTTAGATTGGTTAAATGCGGTTAGCTCTCATTGGAAGTAAGACACAGCACACCAAGAAAATCATGCCAGGCCTCCACCGTGGTTCGGATTCCACGTTAAACTGTAGATCCTCCATTTCATCTCATAATCACCCTACCATTGCACATTAGCGTAAGTGCGTATAACCCGAACGGGTAGTAAGACGTGGTGCTAATAATAATAATAATAATAATAATAATAATTAATAATAATTACTTTTATCATTAATCTTTTAAATATTTGCTGGTTTAGATCTCTATAAACCTTCAAATTTATTTGTGTAGCTCAAGAGCGGGTGGCTCAGAATGATTTACAACCTTAGTCCAAGAAGCTTTGAACCCTTAGCTCGTGTCTAGAGATACATTTTTAAACAAATTATTTAATAAGATAATACTTTATTTTTAATGTTAAAGGAGAGTTTATAAATTCTATATTCCACTACGAATAAATTCTGTGTTCATAAACCAGAGATGTTGTTATACGCGGAAGAAAGACAACATCACTCATGCAAATGTAGGACACGTTTTGTGGGCGAGGGAAAGGGAGTGGAAAGGGGGTGGAAAGGAGGTGGAAAGGGTGGGTGGGTTACCGAAAAGTTGGTCTTGGCTCGGATTCGATACGACTCAATCTACTGAAGCGTGGAGGTCTGGTGAATATTCAACAATCTCCGAGACCAATTTAGAAAAGTGGAGAGGGGAAAACCGAGAAAGCCTGGAAGTGAAAGAAAAATAAATAAATAATAAGGGCTATTTCAATATTTGTTTCATAGTTCAAAAAGGGACTTTGGTATCTTTTTTTATGGTGTTTTTGACATAGTTTCTATTATTCGTTAAAGTTTAGGTGAACTCTAACACAATGTTAAGGGCGAGGATTTGTTTATCTTCAAAGGTTTTAAATTGGTTATAATATTATTTAATGCATGAAGATTAAAATTTATCTAGATCAACTCTTATTAAGTAACACCAAGTAATGTAAAACTATTTCTGCAATAAATTTTAAAACTTGTGTGTTTCTAAGCTTAGATTACTCCCCCACCCCTCCCGTTAAAAAAGTACATTATTTCATTGATTAGTATATTTAAAATAATGCATTTTCAATTTTATTTAAGTTAAATAATTTGTTTAAATATTTAAATAAATATAATTTTAAGAGATTAAACTCAAAAATTATATACACGTAAATTAGCAACCATTGTAAAATATTGAAAAATAAAGTTGCAAGATATCAATTTAAGAAATTTGATAAACGCTTAATAAGTAAATAAGATTAAACTACAAAAAGTAAAAATATTGTTTTTACAAGCTAAATGTATAGATCTTTAGTAGACTAGTTTTTTGTGAATATTGTAAAAATATGATTCCAAAAAATTGTTCAGAAAGAAAAAAAATATGACGTGAGACAGCCGTTCGTAATTTCTCAAATAGTCGAGTACGGCTTGAAACAAAGTTTCAAAAAATTGGTTATCAGTAAAATACCCTTAAGACGCTATAAGACGTTTCTCTGAAAAAAAATTATAATGCTAATTGTATTAAACACTTGTCAGATATAAATTTGGTGCTACTAAATAAAAATTACAATCCAAAAAACATTTATCAGTGACCTACTCAAAATTTTTTAATCAGTAAGTGTTGTTATCATGTAAAACCTCACCAGATATATTTTTAACAAAACAATTCAAGCCATTAAAAAAAATTTGATTCTTTTAGATAAGTCATCGGTAAAATACCCTGTTTTTAAAATTAGAACTAAAATCCTGACTTCATCTCGAGAGATAGTTCAAACGAATTTCTTTAATTCTGTATGTTTTACAGTAATTAATTAAAAACATATATTATTACTGCCTAACACATTAAGAACTAAACAATGCCTCAGATCAGTAACCAAAATGTATTCTTAAATTCACTAAACCTTTTCGGCTGTGGACCTAAGTACAGAAACACACATAAGGATACAGACAGGATACACGGGGACAGACAAAATCACTCTTTTTTTTTTCCAGTTTTGAGACATATAAAAAATTAATATCCATTCAAAATCTCAAGGTAAAAATGTCATGACTGTAATACTTGAGCGCTTTTGAGAAATTATTAAGAGTGAATTGAAGTGAATGCACCATATATAAACAATTAATAATAACATATCGCCATCAATGCAAAATTTGGCCACAGCCCAATAACATTTTTAATAACAACTTGAATAAATACTTTTGGCTTAAATATATTATTTCGTATTATTAATTACTGGTGGATTTTTTTGGTCCAATAGTTAAGTTTCTACAAGAAACAATAATAACATATATTTTTAGTGTATTTCAAATGAAAAAAATGTGACCTGAATTTTTTTGAATTTAGATTAAATTTATTACAAAAGGAGATTTATAGAAATTACAGCCATTCAAAATATTTTACCCATCGCATCTGTGAGCCCTCTTAAGTACTTTCCAAATCATACTATACGGGTGAATCATCAAATTTCAAGTAATTAGTTACGTTTAATTTTTTTTGTTACGGAGCTGAAGTAGGCCTACAAGACTAATTATATAGCCTCCCTCTAAAATAATATCAACCCCCCTTATTAAATTCCTAAAGTAAGGGGAACTTTATACTCCCTCTCATATATCTTCAAATAATTAAAGGTTTGTTAATAGACATGGCTTGTCAGATGCAATCAACTTGTTGAGGATGAGAAGTTGTACCTTTTATAAAGTAAAAGAAGAAATTTGGCTCTTCGTGGGTAGAAAACCACAGCTAGATATTTATTTAATTATGCTTTACTGTTTACTAAACTTAGAGTCTGTCTTCATGTAAATGGATAAACAAGATTATATTTGTGAAATCGGTGGATTGGTTCAGATTATTTTAATACTAAACTAAGTTTTTAATTCAGGTTAGTCACTTTTATTATTTTTTATAAATACTAAAATTAACTAAATAAAGAGATTTTTACAAGTCAGTAGCGTACGTGGTTTTGGAATTATAAAGCAAATTAGTTAAAACTATGATCATTAAAAATGTTTCGAAGACAGCAATATACATTCAAAATTATGTCAAAATGTTGAACAAATCTCAAATACTTCTCACCTTTTAACCAAGGATGTTTCTTTTTATCTATTTTAAAATCAATATTAACGTACAGCAAGCCTTATTACCGGTCCTGGATATCTGCATTTTTTTATCATAGTGTTTCACTAGGCTACCTGTTCAGGTTATATTAATATATGATGATAGATCTCAAGTGAAAGGGATGAATAAAGAAGCTTTTTAGAGGCAATCTGAATGGTACTAATGTGGAAGGAGGTGGGAAACCAGCCCACCTTTTAGAAACCAACCAGGATTCAAACCTCAATCTCACCGTCATCAGTAGGTCAGTAAGTATACACAAGAGTCTTTTGATCATTTGCCACTGACGCGGATCAAAGCTACATTAATTAGTTCTGAAAATTGAAAAATGAAGCCTGGACGGGGAATCGAACCCGGACCTTTGGATTAGTACGCCAATGCTCTAAACCATGAGCTATCCAGGAATCTTCCATGCCCAGGACCATTCTTCATTCATATTTTAAGGCAGAGTATATTATATCTAGATAGCGTATAACCCGAACGGGTGGTAAGACGCGGTGCTAAAGATTATATCTAGATGCGAGTAAATCCTCACTAGAACAAATATAATAGCTTTGGCTATTTGAGTCTTACATCAATTAGGTAAAGATGAGAAAGGTAGACTTTAAATTAAATGTGCCTTCAGTTGTGTGGAAGAAGTGGGAATTGGTTTAGTGTGAGGAGAATGGGGTGAACACCAATAGTATACTCACCATAGTTTTTTACCTGAATGACAGTTGAAAAATCACATGTTTAGGTTTTGGGCTGCCAACACTTATAAAAGATCACTGTTTTGTTATAGATGATAAGTTTTTAATTAGATGTTAAATTTTACATTTGAAACAACGTAAACTTTAAGTTTTATCATTTTATTTCATTACTTTTAATGATTTATTTTTATCCAATCCGAAACAATATTTTAACCATGATTAAAACGACATATTCTTCGTTTTGGAATTTACCTATGATGTGTAATATAGTTCATACATTAAAATCAATAAAGGCATCGTATTTACTTGGAAAAGAGAAAATACTTGTCATTTTTTTATATATGATAAATTATTTTATTATTTTTAATATATTTCGAAATAAATAACTGAATAAAATACATTCATCCACTGCGTGGTTGCATCATTGTAAATAACTTAATTGCGACATGATCAATCACATGGTTTAAATTCATTGGTTGCCATTTTGAAGCTATATTTTTTTACATTTTGTGAAAGTGCTGTGAGTAATATTTTTTTAGAGTGGATTAAAGGACAACTAAGCTTTGCGCCTGGCCTCAAATAAATATAAATAATATTGGCATAAATTTTGTGATTAACTATCATATGCATACCTTACCATATGTTTTAATTACAGCATCCAAAGTGACAGATGTTAGCTGTTGGTGTAGGGATACATTAGTAACTATTTCTAGTAACTTTTTTGAGCTGTCATCCAAGTAAACTCGAGTGGTTAATGTACTTTAAGTAAACTCAGCCTGATATAAAAATCAAATCTCCTCGTCTTTAACAAATCTTGCAGGAAGATCCGACGAGTCTGTCCACGAAGCCTCCACTATGGACCATAAACTCGAATTAGTATGTTACTGGTATCCAATTTTTAGTAAAGTTATTTAAATCGTTAAATAAACATGCATAGACTTAATTTAAAAAAATGGTAAGATACTAAATTTTAAAACACTCCTTAATTTATAATAAATTAATTTTTCAAGCAACACCATGGCAAATTTCTAAGTAATCATAATTTAAAAGAACATTTTAACTACTTTTGAAGATTTCAGTGAACATAAAATTCCCCAGTATTTTAATATTATTAAATTTCCCATGATGGATTTAAAGTGGAGCTGCATTTTTTTTATTTTATCTAACCGTCTCTTAAAATGTCCATGCTTGAAATATATTTCACTTATCAAACCAACATCGTAATATTAATCCCCTCCTTTTCTAAATACAAAATACCATCAAATTAATCAAACACACACAAAAAAAGAAAGCCTAGGGGGGAAAAAACGTAAGCTTCCAAACGGATGAAAGCACGGGATTCGTGATTAGAAAGTATATATTAGCAAAGTTTTTAAGGCAGCACGCCCATAGATGAGGCGATAGTATCATGAGTTGTGTGAACCGTGGATATTAAGGGTGTGTATGTGTGTATATGTGTGTGTGAGCGCTGTTAGTATGCGTCAAGTATTTCATAAATCTCTTTGTTGTTAAAACGATCCAACGAGGAGATTACTTCTGCCCTCACGGTCTTTGGCAATGTATTATTACACGCTGAGAGACGTCTAAGAATCACATATGTAAAGAGATCACGCGAGCAAAAATAATCTCCTGAAATGGAGTCTTTATTTTAAGAGTCAATTTTAATAATACAATGACCAGCTTTATAGAGTGTTTTATTTGCACAGGATTCTATTACCTTTTCAAGTTATACTCATATTACTTATTACGCTAATGAGCTAATGAATGAAGAAGTTGAAATTAAGAGGAAGTGTAGCCACACTTGCGTGGATGGAAAGTGGTTAACCACTTAGGAAAACTACCCTCAGAAACACCCGAAATGGATTCGAGCTACAATCTTCCCCAAACTACAATCAGTCTAATATGAGAATGATGAATTTGACCAGTTTGGGGAAACCTTTTGGCATTGAAAATTATGTACGCCACTTCACGGATTACTCAAGACTATATAGTAAGTTTTGACAAAATATGATAGCGCATCAACTATAGATAGAGTCAGAGAGAAGGATTGTTGGGAACGGTTAATTGTCTCTAATATAATACAATAAAAAAATATTTTCTCTTTTTTCTTTTTCTTAGCACACGTATTACTATCCATTCAGATTAAAAGATTTTTTTAATACACGCCGTTTGAGAGTGTATAATGTATTACTTATTTACTCTATGGCATAGGAACTTGAAAGTTCATTGCCACAAAAGTACGTCACCCCATCCTTATCTTGAGCTAGTTCTATCCAGTCCTCATCACACCCTCTCCCTATCTTGGTATAGCTACATCCTGTCCTCATTACACCCTATCCTTATCTTGAGCTAGTCTATCCAGTCCTCATTACACCTTTCCCTATCTTGAGCTAGTTCCTATCCATCCTCACTACCCATTCTCTATCTTGAGCTAGTTCTATCCAGTCCTCACTACACATATCTCTATCTTGAGATAGTTCTATCCATCCACCTCATTACACCCATCACCTATCTCTTTCAGATCCATCTTATGTTATCCTCCCATCTGCGTCTAGGTCTTCCCAATGGTTTTCTTCCCATTGGGGTTACCAATTAGTACACTGAAGAAAGTTCTAGAATCTCCCATTCAAGATGCATGTCCTGCCCACTATAATCTACCAGAATTGACTATACTAGCAATGTCTTGTGATGAGTACAGGGTATGTAACTCACCATTATATAACCCCTTGAACTACCCAGTATCCTGATCCTATTTTGGACCAAATATCTATCCAAGCACCTTGTTTTGGAACCCCTTTAAATTTGTTTTCGTCATGTAAGGTAAGACCATGTTTCACACCCATAAAGAACAGCCGATAATTTTTCTATATATTTTGAGTTTTACATTCCTTGAAAGCAGTGGAGATCTCAACAAATTACTGACTGAGTAATAGCATCTATTTCCTGACTGTGTTTTTTTTCCTCAATTCCAATCTAATGTCTTTAATGGCAAGCTAAAATTGATCTCAGTACTTAAACTCATAAACCCTTTCAAATGGATATGTTGTTCACGGTAATCTCTAAATTATCGTATCCAATCTGTGTGATCATTTACTTGGTCTTTTAAGCATTCACTTCTAAACCTATTTCCATACTAGCATATACTAAAAATTTTGAAATTTCTTGCAACAGCTTCTTTACTAGTGTCCAAAAAATCTAGATCATATGCATATTCTAATATATATATTGTACGTTTAATGTCAAGCCTTTCCTACTATCTTTCGTTATCCTAACAACACTCACAATAAGGATTGATTTGAAAAAAATGAGGAAAGTGCATATACTTTTTTTTTCAACCCATTATGTATTTCTTAATTTTCTGATAGTTAAAATAGATCTCGTACCTTGCCATGCGTATCAACCAAACATTCCTCATATGGCTTGACAAGTTTTTTTTTTTGTGTATCCCAACTTAACTAAAATTTAATATAATTTACTTAATTTAACCGAATCATAGGCCTACCTTGTATAATTTATAAACTATTAAAATACATCACTTACTAAATATGTAAACATACCTAACCAAACCCTCAAAAGGCCACATATGCCTAAAGTCTTTATTTCATCATCCCTGAATTAGACAAATTGACTACAGATTCGGACCAAATTGATATATATATATTTATTTTCACATACCCATATCAGCGATCGCATGACGGAGAGATCGGGATTTTAATCCTAGTTGGGTGAACTGAAAGGTTTTTAATAAATGGTTTTCCACTTTCCCTTCCATGCGAATTCGGCTACATTTACTTTAAAATGCACCAAACTAATATATATTTAATTAGTATAATTAATGTGTATAGCCTGAAAAGGTAATCAAGGCTTGACGGAACTGTATAAGCAATTTACTAGTAATAATCTTGTTACAACTTGCTTTCATTGGCTCCAACTCACGGCCAATCACCGCCCTTATCATAAAAAAAACTAATCATCATTTAAAAATATATTAATTTAATAATTTTTTTTAAATGCCTGTTTCAAATAATCTAGTCAGAAATAAACTTGATTTACAGAACATTAGAATGAATGAAATAAAATAATAAAATATCCTATTAAACTATATCAGATTAATGTTCAGTCTATAAACCATTCAAAACTTTTAAAAGGAAAAATAAAGGAAGAAGGAACCGAAACTTAGTAACAACATCAACGTCAAAAATAAAATGTCGTTTGAAAGAAATAAAATACTTGAAACCAACGTCTTAATATTTACGAACAAAGCTAAAAGCATGGAATGATCCACCACTTTTTCTCTATTGGTTCGTGGCGGGTAAGTAGAACTAAAAACTCTTTCACGTTATTGCTTCATTAAAACTCTAGAGGAGTTATGCAACTCAAAAACCATTAAACTTTGGCTTTTAAAGGAACGTTGGGGTTTTATCTCAGTCTACGACTGGTTTGTGATGTTTTCGAAAGCTTTGTGAGGAGGGGGTTAGGGGGGAGGGAGGAAGAGGACTGCATCTGACTAATAATATCTCATTTCAGAGGTTTGGAGGTGGATTCTTGGAAAATGTTTTGAAAGTAAAACAGTCAACTGAGCTTTATGAATGCACTTTAATGTTCTGATCATACAGATAAGATAGGGTGAAGTGGTGGGAATATTTTGTTTATAATTCGAAGGAGTGTTAGAGTAGCCTAGCTACCGAATTAGACATATAAAACGGCAAATTGAGCGAAGTCATATTTCATAGTTCTGTCAACTAAATGTACAGTTTATGGTCTAATCTTTATAATTCATAGCTACAGATCCAAAGATCCAAGGTTCAATCACCAGTGCTTTACAGATTTTTTTCTTGTTAAGCGGTGGATCTGGAACGATGTCAACTCAGCCTCGTGATGACAGATGAGGAACAAATTTAATGAAAAAGTAGCGGCTCCAGACTAGAAAACTGAAATTAACGGCCAGAATGTTCGTTGAGCTGAGCCCATGACACCCTATACCAGCGTAAGTTGACACTATCTTCACCTACAGATGGTGACCGCTCGGTTGGTATAGCTCAATTGCGGTTGACGTAAGGGAGCTTATTTTAATTTATAAATATAAATTTTTAAATGTATATATAACGAAAAAACCGTTTTTCTTTTACTTAAATACACTTTTTTTTTATCGCTACTTAACGTTTTCATTTGATGGCTTTATATTTGTGTAGTAATATAAGAAATGTTTTAAAGCCTAAGTTAAAATCGTAATCGGTATCCATTTTCTAGTGTATTTTTAACAATACCCTTATTTTAAAACTAGCCTGCCCCATGGTGTAGGTGTAGTTAGTGCACCTGGCTACGTGCCTAGATGTCCCGGGTTCAATTCCCAGATGGTACAAGATATATTTTCCCCGAAGAGTAACCACCCCAAATGGTCACCAGGATGTGTTTTAATTAGGTTTAAGTTAGGTTTAACTTTTTCCATTAGTTTCAAACTTACACACTCACTAACACTTAATATCATCGGGACATGGAAAGAGCCTCCACGGAAAGGATATATGATTAAACATTCTGGAATCCCCACGGGCAACATTACATTAATACTGGCTAATATTTCCACTGCTGGGCTACGAGTGATGTAGCCCAGACGCACAATATATTATTTTAAACGTAACCTAATCTAAAAACTTTGAAGAAATGCAACGTTATGCAATTAAGCATAAATTAAAGGCTAAGCTTGGGGGATGAATGAATATAATTACGGAAATCAACCGTATCTGAATCATATTCAAATTAATTTAAGAATCACACCTGACAGGAATCGAACCGGAACATGTGGCATAGCACACCAATACTATACCACTGAGCTTCCAGGATTCAATTTTGTGATGAGGGTCATTCTTCACTCATATTCACCTATTTTATATTTTCTCCTAAAAGTTGTAATTTACAAGGAAAAGATGGTCTTGTATATTTTACAGTTATATGTAGATCAGGGCTCAAACCCCAACCGGGATTAATGAAAGAATTTTTTTAGATATTTAAATGTGTACCCACTAGCTCTTCACGCGTATTTTCCTCTAATTTCTAACCTCATAATCCCTACTTTATTAACTTTCCGGCCCTGAGGAACTTGAAAGTCATTGCAACCATAACGTAAGATCCATTCAACCCCTAACTGGGTAACCAACCTCCCTCAATAATTTTTAACAATATCCTCCTGACGACATTTCGTCCTAAAAAGGGGTCTTGTCAGGTCTTACAACTAAAATGTTGTGTACATGCATGTCACCACCCATCATCTCTACTTGAACATCCAATTTGAGGCTGCGTGCCTTGATTATGCTTAATATGCTTAGGAATGCTTAAAAATCGTGAAGTTATTTATTATGTGACATTTTTATATTTTTTGTTTTGGTTACCTCTCTTAGGTTCAAGCAATTTGTTAATTTTTTTTTTTTAACATTGCGTCTTACTACCATTTCTGGTTAAACACACATGTACTAACTAAGCTAATGAGTTACGGGTGAGAAAGGTTGAATTAAAAGAAGTGTACCCATATTTTCATGGAAGGAAAGGGGAAAACTATTTAGGAAAATCCACCCTCAGTACATCCGACTGAGATTCAATTACTGATCTCCCTGTCATCGGCAGTCTATAGTCTTGCGAGAGTGATGCCTTAGACCATGCGGCCACCAAAGCAGTTAGTATATTATATATATCTATTCTATGGTACAGAGTTAAAAACCACGCTTCGCGTCCGAAAAGAAAATCTTATTATTGTTATTAAAATGGATAACCCAAAAAGGGTAGTAAAGTGAGTTCCAAAAAGCATTTTATTTTGTTATAATCACCTACTATCAAGGTTAAATGGCGACATTCGGAGCTGTTTGATATTTTGTCAACAATGGATATATTATGGAATTCCAATACGCAATCAAACACCTTCTTGAAACGATGTTTGACAAGTTGAAACAAACCATATCATATCTGCTCTCCCTCGGAATTTCACAAAACAACAACCCTTAATTAAAATATATGGCTGACAAGTTGAAACACACACTCATATCTACCCTCCCTTGGAATTTCACACAACCACTACCCTTCTTTAAACGATATATGGCTGAAAGTAAAATATATCTGCCCTCCCTTGGAATTTCACACAACACTACCCTTCTTTAAACGATATATGGCTGACAAGGTTTGTCCAAACAAATATCAATATCTGTCCTCCCTCGGAATCTCACACAAACACTACCCTTCTTTAAACGATATATGGCTGACAAGTTGTAACAAACAATATCATATCTGTCCCTCCCTCGGAATCTCACACAAACCCCTACCCTTCTTTAAACGATATATGGCTGACAAGTTGTAACAAACAATATCATATCTGCCCTCCCTAGGAATCTCACACAAACACTACCCTTCTTTAAATGATAATGGTCGATAAGTTGAAAAACTATATCATCTGCCTCCTCCCTTGGAATTTCACACAACCACTACCCTTCTTTAAATGATATATGGGTCGGAACAAGTTTGGAAACAAACTATATCATATCTGCCCCTCCCTTGGAATTTCACACAACCACTACCCTTCTTTAAACGATATATGGCTGACAAGTTGAAACAAACAATATCATATCTGCCCCTCCCTAGGAATCTCACACAACCACTACCCTTCTTTAAACGATATATGGCTGACAAGTTGAAACAAACAATATCATATCTCCTCCCTTAGAATCTCACACAAACACTACCCTTCTTTAAATGATAAATGGCTGACAATTGAAACAAAAATATATATCTGTCCTCCCTTAGAATTCTCACACAAACACTACCCTTCTTTAAATGATAAATGGCTGAATAAGTTGTAAACAAAACAATATCATGAATATCTGTCCTCCCTTAGAATCTCACACAAACACTACCTTCTTTAAATGATAAATGGCTGACAAGTTTGTAACAAACAATATTCATATCTGTCCTCTGGAATCTCACACAAACACTACCCTTCTTTAAATGATAAATGGCTGACAAGTGAAACAAACAATATCATAACTGCTCCTCCCTTGGAATTTCACACGACTATCCCCTAATAAATCCGTCAAGAATTTAAGCGTCGCCAACTAAACAAGTCAATAGCAACGGTGCCTTGCCTCGTCATGTTCCAGCGTCGGTTGTGAGAGACGTGAGATATATGGTCAGACACTGGTGCATGGTGATTAATTAATGTGCAAGTTTTCTAAAGGTACGTTGTTTACAGTACCGTTGCAAATGAAGGAGGAGGGGGTGAAAAAGTGTGTGGGGTCTTGAAGGGGATGTTTCAGAGATTGTATGAGTATCATTTCCTACCACCCATCCAGGCTATCGAAATATTTAACACAATTGCAATAGATATGAGTAAGATAGAAATTATAGGCAGATATTCTAACAATGGCCTCGCGGGAAAGCGGGAAATCATTAAGGGAAATAAAAGAAGTGAAATAAACTATATTTTTTAGAATAGTTTCAAAATCCACACAGGTGGGTACTTAGACAAATATATTAGTCTTGTATTGTTATGTTGGCTGTAGGCTTGAATACAAGTCTGGTAGTTTTTCCACTTAAGTCTCTACTATTCCCCTTCAATCAAATGCGGGTGTACTTTTTTTTTACGAACTATACCCTATTTACCCCTATAAAGGTGTAAAAATATGCAGATGGTTTTGACTAAAATTACGAAATAAGAGAAAACACATTTGAAAGATAGCTATTTTGAAACGAGACCAATAATTATATATTAAAAATAGTATAATTACATGCTTGGTACAATGCTAATTTATCGTATAAGTGCTTGAACCTGATAGTATAATAATTAAATTTCCACGTGGCAGAACCTATTTTAAAATAGTTAATTGCTTATTTCATTCCGTTTTACCACATGGATAGATCTGTATATTCATCAACACAAATACGCGTTTCATTGTTTTTTATATAAAAAAACTAAAAGCATTATTATATTATTTATCGAGCCTGAGTTGTTATGTATTAAATATTTAATGTTTTACCTGCCTAATGGATTACAGCAATTTTTGCAATCATTAATTGTAATTTATTTTCCCACCTTCTCCCGTCTGTCCGTCCTAAAATAATTTAATAACACTAATGGGAAATTGATTATTAGGGTAGAATTAATATTAAGTATACCCGCATTGACTTGGAAGGAGAATAATAAACCATTTATGACCAAAAATAATCTTAGTATACACGACCGGATTCCACATCGAACATCCAATCACCGGAAAACCATAATGGATGAGCCTGACACTTAGGTCACGTGCCCACTGATACGGGTAATCATAGTTATCATCGTAAAAAAAGTAATGGTTCGATTCCCATGTTCAGGTGACATTTTTAATATGTCTAAATATGACTAAATGATGGATGATTTCCTTTATTATAATTATTCGTCCCCCAATCTTCGCCTTTTATATAAACTTAATTGTTTAGCATTGCATTCTTCTAAAATGCTTTAAATTAATATGTTCAAAGTTTAAAAAAAATATAAATCTACGAGCCCATCTTACGGCAGATTAACCGGAATGTTGTAGACAAGATTACTTTTAAGAGACTAGAGAAAAGGTCAGTGTTTTTTTTTTGTTTTGTTTTTTCAGATTTTATATCAAAACATATTTTTGGCCAAAATAAATGAAATATTACTCCAGTTGCAGAGTTTAATCTTTTTCACATGATGATATTTACAGGGTTTGAATATATGTAATGAGCACAACCGCATTATATAAGAAACTTTTTAAATGAAGATAAAAAAACTTGATTTTAATTCTATAATACCCTTGACCGATATTCAAGAATTTGTTGACGTCACCATGTGGAGAAAAATAAATTATAAGTTTCTACTGGAGCAGTATTTTATTTGTTTGGCGAAAAAAAGTTTTGATTAAAAAAACTGCAAAAATACTGGTATTTCTCGCATTCTCTATATCCCCACCTTAAGGTAAAGTAGTAAACGCATCGGATTGGAAATTTAGTATTCATTTAAGGTGTACAGAATGAATTAATAATATTAAATATTATTTCTTATTCTTTTCTCCTTATATTGATCTTTAGTCTTCTATGACGATATGTTTCTGTGTTATATGTTACGCCATCTTCAGGTCTGAGGAAAGCCATTGTATTGTGAAATATTGTACAGATGTTAGTGAAATTGTAAGTCTAATAAAGCTAAACATTATATATGTAAAGAGTAAAGAGAAATTATAAGCAAATATAAGAAATATTAGATAAATAATCACTTAAATTAACATATAATATTAATAATACCACTAACACAAATAATTCGTTGAATTATTTATATTATTATGGTTAATATTAATATTGTAAATATTTATTCCTGTACACCTCATTTAAATGTCTAATTAAACTGAATGTCATCTTCATACATTAATTACTTGACCATAACTATTGTACTCAAAAAGCGTAGAATAGCAGGTTTGACACCTTTTAACTCGTGGACTGTAATGATTTGAATTAAATTAATTAATCATTATTTATAGCATATAATAATTATACAATTGTTAAAATCATGCGACAAAATTTTGATGTAGAATGACCTTAAAGCAGCAATTAGAAGGATTGGAAAGAGGAGAAATTACTTTTCTATCTAAATATAACTACGATCAAATTAACTTTTCAACGTTATTGCAGTGAAGTTGGTTTGTAAAAAAATAATACTAAAGTACTCGTGAACATCGTTAATATAAAAATAAGAAAAGGAAAGAATCACTGACATGCAAGCAAGCTACCTCTATTTTCAGGTTTACTGTGGATGTTTTTTCTTCTTTTTTTTTTTACTTTCGTTCACTACCAACCAATTATTGGTCGTATATCGACTTCGTGATGTCAAAGCCTCGTTACTTCGATAATGCCACAGGCCTTGAAAGTCGAGCGCTGGGGAAAGGAAGAAGTTATTACAAGAATATAATATGGCGAACATATCTGAAGCCACATCGAGGATATAACTGTATGAGGGAGGAAAAGAGAGATAAAAGAATTTTATGTTTACCTGATACATTTCCAATTATACGATGTAACATATATGCCAGAAGATTAACAATTTATGTAATAGAAAACAGAAAAATACTAGCTTAAGAAATAGATTGTAGTTCTTTATTTTAAACACATTCCATGGTGTCAGCCCACAATCTATACCGACCGAGCGGCCGCCATATGCTGGAGAAGATAGTGCAAACATTGGCGGATATAAGGTGTGATGTGGTCAGCAAAACGAACTTTCCAACAATTATCTCAGTTCTATAGACCGATGCAGCATTATTTTATTAAAGTAGCTCCACATTTGTGCTTACGAGGCTGAGTTTGACCTCATTCCAGACATTTTTTAGCACCACGACTTACTACCCGTTTGGGTAATACGTCTATTATGCACCCGCATTTGTGTGGAGGGAGAGTGAAAAACCATTTAGATAAAACCCACGTGAACCCAACTGGGATCGATCCCCGATCTCTTCGTCTAGTCCGATACGAGAGTAGCGCGTTAGAGCACACAGCCACTGAAACGGGTTGTTCCAGACCTACTGCTAAACAGGAAAATCTGGAAACGCCAGGTAAAGAACACTGGACCATTGGATCTGTAGCCAGGAACTCTGACCATTATACAACAGGTGGTCTGTGGTTCTTTATTAAGGTACAAAAAGTGTGGATTGAAATTACAAAAAAAAAAAAGTTTCTATAATTACTTATTACCTGAATTAGAAATATATATACATATATACATATATATACATACATATATATATATATACATATATATATATATATATACATATATATATATACATATATATATATATACATATATATATATATATATACTATTATATATACATATATAATACATATATATAATAATATATAATATATATATACATATATATACATATATATAACATATATATACATATATATAATACATATATATACATTATATATACATATATATACATATATATAACATATATATATACATATATTACATATATATACATATATATACATATATATACAATATATATACATATTATATATACATTATATATACATATATATATATACATATATATATATACATATATATATATACATATATATATATACATATATATATATACATATATATATATACATATATATATATACATATATATATATACATATATATAACCCCGTATAGACATACCATTATCATTATACAGAATATACATATATAACAAGTGTACTTAGTTACTATATTATACAGTATTATAATTACAAAAATAAAAACATAATATTCAATATATACTTATTACAAATTAAATATATATATATAATATATATAATATATATATATATATATATATAATATATATATATATATATATATATATAGTTTATTAATCAATGAAGGTTTTTTTATAGACTGTGATGAGATGTTTTTTCACCATATTTTTTATTAGATTTTTAGTACCACGTCCTAATACCCGTTCATGTTATGCGCTTAAGTAATAAATACTTATAATGTATTAGGGATGAGTAAGGTTGAATTTAGATTAAGTGTACCAACTTTTGCGTGGTGGGAGAATGGGAAAACAATTTAGGAAAAACCACCCTCATAACAACCGACCGGGATTCAAGCCCCTATCTCCCTGTCATCGACAGTCTACTATATTGCGAGAGTAACACCTTAGACCACGCGGCCATTGAAGCGAGTAGACTTTAATAATATTTATCGAAACGTAATGCGAAATAATGTTGTGTACAAAAGTATAGGAGTATAAGCTTTTAAATTACAGTACTTATTTGGTCTATAATCATATCCAACCCAATCATATATTATTTATATATTTTATATACATATATATAATGTACTTTTAGCACCCCGTCATACTACCCGTTCAGGTTATAAGCCTATGTAATAATTACACTATGGTGTAGGGATCAAGAAAGTTTAATTGAAAGAAGTGCACCTTCATTTGCGTGGAAGGAGAGTGGAAAACAATTTAAGGAAAACCCCCCTCAGTGCACCCGATCGGGATTGAACCCCGATCTCCCCGACTCGTAGTCTAGTCCAACACTAGAGTAGCGGTTATACCACGCAGCCACCACAGCGGGTAGATATTATATTATATATATATATTAATATATATACATGATTTAGACAGACACACACAAATACTGCTCTTATAAGTTTTGAAAAGCGTATAACTATTGTTTCCTCGCATCGAGGATCACAAGGACTAAAAGTCAGGCTCACCTAGTCTGTTTGTTAGTGATTGGGAAGTCACGGTTCAAATTCAGGTCAGCTGTACTGATGGTGATTTCTCTTACATAGTTTTTCCCTCTCACTCCACGCAATAAAAATAGCTTATTTGTTAAATTTGAGCTACGCGTTCTTATCCCATTAGCATAGTTAGATAAATTTTAAATTGCTTCAGTGGCCGCATGGTCTAAAGCGTCACTCTCGTGTTGGATTAGACTCCGATGATAGGGAGATTGGGGTTCGAATCCCGGTCGGTTGTAACGAGGGTAGTTTTTTTCCAAAATTGTTTACCCACTCTCCCTCGACGCAAGTGCGGGTACACTTTATGTAAATTCAATCTTCCTTCTTTCTAACTCACTAGCGTAATTAGTACATATGTGTACAAACCTAACAGGTAGTAAAAGGCAGTGCTAAAAAAATTTAATGTAGTAAGACAGTGTTTTTTTTTAAGTTGCATCAATGATGAGTTTTATTTTAGTTCCACATCTTACTAACCGTTCGATTTGCATGCCAAATGAATGGTGTTAGCTTTATAGTTTTCATGAGAAAAATAGCTTTAAGTTTATAATAATACGTTTAAATAACAGGTATTCGAAATAAAAGTAAGGCTATCTAGGTCTGCATGTAATTCAAACGCAAATATTTAATTATTAATTACCATTAGACCCTACTGTCAAAGAACTACCAGACAAGAAAATTTAATCTACGTGGGGCAGAAATATTTTTTTAACACATTATAATCCAATAATCTACGCAGAACTATCGAATAGATTAGTTTAAACCCTATAACTTGCCTAATATAAAATAAATCTAATGACAATTAAATATACATAGTTTTTGTATAGCTCTTAGTTTAAAGACTGTTAAAAATAATACTCGCTCATATAAAAAGTAGAACCGTCTAATGGATACGTATAATGACTGTACTGAACTACTTTTTTTTTTATAAAACGTTGAATTGGCGTATGTAAGATTAGCACTATTTTCTTTAAAAAAATTAACGCAACATATAGCCTAATATTACCAAAAATTTGCGTGGTTTTATTGAGAATTTCATTGCAAAGTCTATTGTTCTAGATCGAAGTGAATTCATATTCATTAGTCCATGAAGTGTAACCTTTGTTTACATTGAATTGTGTACGTATTGTTAGTTTAGACAAGCGTTTTTAAGGATGAAAATATAAAAAGCTTATTTGAAAAGGCCATTCGAATATTCATTTGTTTTTCACACAAAACTTCTGCGCTATAGGTTCCCTGTAACATACACAATTATTATTATTATTATTATTATTATTATTATTATTATTATTATTATTATTATTGAAATCTAATAAATAATAAAATAAGGCTACAATTTATAATTAACGTCAATTTTAATTTGCGCTCACTAATATAATTAACGATTTTTTTGCATGGAAAAATTTGTGATGCATTGCTTATCCAAAATATAATTACGGAATAATTAAGTTTAATGCTGTAAAATATCATTAACTTTAATGCTTGATTTGTTTTGGTTATAATTAAAATGTAATAATAACAAAATCCAGCTTTATCACTGATCAGACATATTGATATTATAATAATTAAAACTAATTGATCTAGCAATTTAAGGTTGCACAACTTTTTAGCTATCTATTTAACTTGAAGCTTCATTCGACAAAATTTATGAGATTGTCATATTGACAAACAGAACTAGATTCAAATATATTTAAATAGAAAATAAATCCAAGAGATTGTTTTGAAGAATTATAACATAATAGACCCGGTTCAGTGGCCACTTGGTCCAAGGCGTCACTCTCGTGTTAGAATAGCCTGCTAAATATGGGGAGATCGAGGTTTGGATCTCGGTCGAGTGTACCAAGAGTGGATTTTCCAAAAATTCATTTCTCCACTCTGCCTCTAGGCAAATGCGGGTAAGTTTTCTATCAATATAATCTTCCTCATCCCTAAATCAACTAGCGTAATTAGTGAATTAGTATAATACGAACGGGTAGTAATATGCGGTGATAAAAAATAGATCTAATAAAGCAGGCGTGAGCTGTGTTTGGATACAAAAAGAGAAATAATCAACATGGGGCTCTAAATATTAACTAAGGATGAATCAAAATGCACACAAACGTTTCTTCTTCTTTTTTTTTTATCTCGTACCATTGACACCCGATTAATTAGTTTCGCGATCGACTCGATGTGCCAACGACAAGGAGGTAGAGGCTAAAATATTTACCTGAACATTCGAGGAGGGAGTGAGTGCCTCTCCCCATTCAAATACGAATAAAACTTTTCTAAAACCCCTTCCTCATACCCCATTCATACCCCATCACATGGATGTATGTAATTTTTGTTAATGCACTATTAAATGAGATAAAACATGATTTGACGGAAAAATCCTGATTCAAATGCAGTTCGGATGTACTAAACGTGATTTTTCCTCAAATGGTTTTAAATTCTCTATCAACGCGAATGTAGGTTGACATAATTTAAATGACATTTTCCTTATCCCTAACACAATAGCTTAATTAATAAATAAGCATACAGTCGAAATGGGTGGTAAGAAGCAGTGCTAAAAAAAATCTCATTTCTTTATCAATAAGATCCCACAATTTTCCTCAAGGTAAATTTATGGGTCAGCAGTATGCCCTACAACGAACGCTCCGTGAAGTGATAAAGATCTTGTGAAAATATTTTTATATATTCGTAAGACAAATTATTGGTACCAATTCTTAACCAATGTTAATATCTGCGATATGCTTCAAAAATAGCTATTTACTTTATTTAAGTTCATTAAAATAGAAGTTATTTGAAAATGTTTAGTTTAAAAAGGATGAAGATACATACTCAGGGGGCGGCTTAAGGGCCGGGTGGATGCCCGGGGCGCTCTAAACATAATACCAACCTAATCTAAATGAACCTGAGCGTGCTGTTTAGTTGTTAAGCATAACATTCGTTCACTTTATTATACTAACATAAAATGTGGCATATTGGTATAGTTTTTTTTGTGATGAATAGGATAGGATATATTTCCGAAACCAAAGTTCTTTTACACTGGACATCTTTAAGGTGCGGTCGAAGAGAGCGCAAGTGTTTTTACAGTTTTTATAGCATTACACTTTTTTGGCCAAAATAAATCAAATATTTCTCCAGTAGCAACGTAGAGTTTAGCTTTCTGCACATGCTAATATCAACAGATCTTGAATATTGGTCAAGGGTGTCCTGGAATCTTGTCAAAATGTGTTCTTTTTATTTAAAAAGTTTTGACAAAATTCCAGGACACCCTTGACCAATATTCAAGATCTGTTGATATTAGCATGTGCAGAAAGCTAAACTCTACGTTGCTACTGGAGAAATATTTGATTTATTTTGGCTAAAACCAATTAGTGCTGTAAAAACTGTAAATTACTTGCGCTCCCTTCTGCCGCACCTTAAAAATTAGGGCATTAAAACTTTTTTTCAATCATCACGTAAACTATATCAAAGTATTTTTCATAATAAAATAGCCTATAAAGGGAATAATTTTGCCTACAAAACATTGTCATAGAGTTTTATTTTTAATCCTAAGCGTTTACCTACAGTCTCGTAGTGAAACGTCTGGAGTATGAATATCATCTGTGGAGGTTTCCTTCTTATTATTTTACTATCAGAACAGTTATCGATCATCTGTTGGTACGATACCGTGAAACTACCAACAAATGCGATTAAGAGCGTCGTCGGGAGATAACTAGGTCGAGATGTAAGTGACCGGTCTCTGTTATCTTACCGAATCTTTTAGCGTTGGCGCTGATTGTTTTTTCTGTTCCATTACGTGTGTGTTTTTTTTTGCATATAATAGTTTTCAATTAAGTTTTATTTGGAAATGCATTAAATATTTTGTTCATTAAACGCTTTGTTTGAGTTAATAGTAGTAATAATTAATATTTTGGTTAGGGTTACGTTTAGGCAGGATTTTTGTTTGCTGTATTTTATTTATTAGTTTATGTATTTGTAAGCATAGCTATTCCCTAGAAGTTTATATATTCCTTATTCCAAGCTTAATACGGAAACATTATTGTAAATTGAATAGTTGTGAAAAAAGTGTATAATACCTTAAAATGGAAGCGCTTATCCACTGCCAGCTAAATATTTTAAATTATTCTCATTAAATTCATTCGATGCTCCGTATTCGTGTGTAATAATAATAACGAATTAGAAGTATAAAGAAATAAAACAAAGGACATTATTCTTATCTGCTTTATAGGATAGCTACTATATCTTTACGGAATATTGTTTAATTATTGTACTATGAATATTTATTCGTGCAGTTTAGGTAGCATTTTAAAAGCGTGTTGGCCTATACATTAATTAACCAATCAAATAGTAGGATGTCTTGAAAGAATGTAGATTACATTTTAAATATATTAAAACTAGGCTAGTTAGACCTAAAATGAAATGTTCTCAATTTTCGTAAACACTAGTCATAATATATTTTCATTATTTTAATAACTTTTTATTCAACTGTTTTGCTTCTAATTTGCAACCTATTATAAAAAAACAAATTATATTTACAGTAAAATAAATATAATTTAATATATATTTTTTTATATAGGGTGTACTCACCTTCTTTGTTTACGGGCAAAGGTGGTGGTGCAAAGTTAAGAAAAAACCTATTATAGTGTAATTACAAAAATTGTCTCAAATGCACTTCCTAACCTTATTTAATAATTTTAACACAAAAATGAAAGTAAAATGATGTTAAAACACAACGAATAATTTAACTTATTGGCCTAATTTAAACTTATTATATAGCTAAAAAACAAAAATTTACAGAAGATATTCAACATTCAACTAACTAAAAAAAATTACTTAAAGAGTGAAGATAAATAAAATTGCTCGTAAAATACAAACAAAAACTGTTTTCGTCTACTCGGGAGAAAATAGACAAGGCGCTTTGAGCACTGGGAAATATTTATTGCCAACTGTAGAAAATAGTGTTAATAAAATTATCCTGCCAAATACGCGTTGCCATGGCTAACGTGGCTATTCCAACACACGGCCATAATCGCCCATTCGGTATCTTTACCGAATATATATCGGTAGGTGTAAATACCGTCATTTCAGCCGACTCGAACCGACGTCTGGTCACAATAGCCCTGCTGGTATTTTAGGTTTAGGTATTACGTGCTCCATCACTGCGTTGGACTATGCGTCTACTGGTGAATTTCAAGTACTAATATGGCAGGAAGTTTTGCTGTTCAGGCCTAAATCACATCTAAGGCCCCACTCACCCTAACGTCATACGTTGGTACAATGACCGCGCATACATCTAAACAAGAACGTTTCAAAACTAATAAACAATTTTTGGTGTGTAGTTGATCAAATGGATAATTAGGGGGGTGGGATAGAATAGTTTGCTAGTATAGGGCGGCGAACTTTTTTTAAATTGCTGCATCTTATTAAATGTTTAGGTTATACGCATATATGATAATTACTCTGGAAGTAGGGATGAGGAAGAAACCATTTTAGATAATGGTGTAAGTGCGTTTGCGTGGAAGGAGAGTGGGAATCCTTTTAGGAAAATCCACTCTCAAGCGACCCAACCGGGATTCGAGCTACGTTCTCCTCGTCATGAGCTAGCCAGTCAAACACGAGAATGACGCCTTAGACCATTCGGCCACTGAAGAGGCTTATTTATTTCAAATAAAATCCACTTCGGTGGTTAGGCGGACGAAATGTCAAGCTCATTTAGTCTTGTTTAACGGGGGGTCGGGGAGATTAGGTTCGAATCCCAGCCTGGTGTAACGAGTGTGAGCTTTAATAAATAGTTTCCATCTTTACCTCCACACAAATTGAGATATTATTCCTATAGATCCTACCTTTCTCATAAATACTACATTATTGTAATTAAAAACCCAATTGAGGTATTATTCCTATAGAGCCTACCTTCCTCATAAATACTACATTATTGTAATTAAAAACCCAATTGAGGTATTATTCCTATAGAGCCTACCTTCCTCATAAATACTACATTATTGTAATTAAAAACCCACTTATGTGACCGAAATAGTCTTAGTCATCACTCTCGCGATAGAATAGTGTCCAGACTGCCGACGACAGGAAGATTGTGGCTCTAGTCCCAGTCGGGTGTTTTTTTTAATAGTTTCCTACTCCCTTTTCACGAAAATGTGGATACACTTCCTCATCCTTACTACTTTAGCGTAATAAATATATATGTGTAAAACCTGAACAGATAGTAAGACATCTGCCTCGGTGGCGTAGTTAGCTAATGCGCTAGATTCGTATTGAGCTAAACTGCCGAGGACGTGGAGATAGAGGTTTAAATCTCACTCGAGTGAACTGGGGGTGGTTTTTTCCTAAATGTTTATCCACTCTCCCTCCACGCCAATGCGGGTTAACTTCCTCCAAATTCAACCTTCCTAATTCCCAGCCCATTAGCATAATTAGTACTTAAGCGTATAACCCTAACAGGTAGTAAGAAGCATTACTAAATACATAAAATAGATAGTAAGATGCGATGCTAAAATAAAAAAAGTCACTCAACACATATAGCCCTGACGAGATTCTTAGTAAAATACAAATTATCACAAGCAAACCATTACGTACTGATGGTCACAGCTCTAAAATAAGCAATGTTCCTCAATTTCTCGCCCTACACTCTTCACCCCGTCCCTCTTTTTACCCTCTCTTATCGGAAGCTAAGCTAGTCCTGTCCGCGATGCAAAACACAGCCTACCCTTCCTCCTAATCTACTTCTCACTGTAAACATCGACTTAATTAAAGAACCATTGTAGATTTTGAAGGGTTGAAGAAGGAAGTGCTTGGGAAGAGTCTACTCAAGAGTTGATGTTCATTTGAACTAGCTTAACGTTTACTGTTTGACTTCACGATTGTGCTCACAGAAATGGCCGAAAGCTTCTATAGACTTGGTCAAATTTACAATGGGGATACAAGGCGAGGATATAATCGGTGTTTCTCTTTAATCCATGGCGTAGTCCCGCAACCTATCACGAAGCTACCGGAAATGGTGCCAACGTTTGCGGATATAGGGTGTCATGTGGTCAGCCTAATGAACCCTCCTCCGGCTGATAATCTTAGTTTTATAGACTGGAGTCTTTACCTCTTCATTAAATTAGCTCCTCATTTGTCCTCATGAGGGTGAGTTTACCCCGTTACGGACCCCCACTGCTTGGGGGGGTGGGGGGGGGGAAGGGGTTCGATCGGCCGGTGAGGCAGTCTGCGGTGAATGGGGCATCAGGTGAGTAGATTTTTACTGTCTATTTCTTTTGGTGTCTTGAATAATGTTCATTTGCACAGCTTTATGTTCTGTTGTTGTAACGTTTATCGGCATAAACGTTACATTAGGAACTTCTATTAACTCTTTATCTCCATTAATTTTTAATCCGAAATTATTTATGTGCAATAGTGTTCATGTAAATCTACGATTTCTAGCAAAATGTCTCACAGAGCTGATTGACATGTTATCCAAGCTCTTAAGACACAATACTAATCAATATTTCAATATCACTTTTTAAACGATTGCTTCACTGAAGGTAAAAACATTTAGACGAATTTCATGCAAGACCTGAGTAGTTAACTTTATAGTCAAAATCTAACATTTATCTCGAGTTAAAGGTTGTCATAGGCAAATAAACAGACGGGGAGACACTTTGACTACATCTTGGAGTAGCTACCTGTGTAGGAACGTGATATGTTTGCTTGTGTGTCTGTGAATGTGCTACAAACATTAAAGTCAAGAGACACAGGAATACAAGTCCAAACAGTGGATAGAGAACTCTATCATGACAGGTTAAACCAAGTAAACAGAAACTCTGTGTAATCCCCCTCAACACCACCACCACCTACGCTACCTACCACCTTTCTTCCCCCATGAGACTTCTATACACACAGCACTATGTTCATCTGGACGTGGGCAAACACCCAGACGACATTTCGTGGGGAATACCTCAACTGTAAACGTCAGTAAAGAACGGCCCAACAAAGCGTGTTGGATAAAGACAAGCCTAATCACACAAATATTTATATATTTTTGGATTACTTTAGCCAACTAATAGTAAAGGGTGGTAGGGGCGTTAACCAACCATACTCGTATTGTACTCTATTTCTGATGGGATCCATAGGGTGGGGCGGAAACAATTATACGATCTATGCTGAGGAAAGTGTTGGAAAACTTGCTGACGTGCGGTGGAGCCCACCTAATTGAACTTATCTTCTAAAAGTGAAAAAGTGGAACATGTAGTTTGTTAGTTAGTGAATATTTACTTTACAATTAAAGTGTTAATTTTAAAGTTATTATCGTTTTATTGTATCTGCCTCATCCTGTATAATGAGGGTGCCGTTTTCCTAAATAGTTTCCCCCACTCAATTTTTTTTTCTCTCTCTCTCTCTCTCCATAAAAATCCAAATGCATTTCCTCTAAAATTTTGGTTTACTTATCCGTAGACCATTAGATTAGTTAAGTATTAACAAAACGAGTACTCTTAAGACAAGAAGAAAAATAAAATTAAGGGATACATCAGCATACTGTGGTGTTTCTTATGAGAATGGAATTTCAGAAAATTCAAAATTACTAAAATAATCCTAGCTTATCTTAAAATTTTCTAATGTGTCACAAGGAGTTAATTTTTTTTAGGAAACTTTTGTAGGATGTTTATAGGACGGAGCTTTTAGAAAATATAAACTTTTTTTTTGTTCAACATTGATAAAGTTTTACTTCATTATAAATTATATTTAGTAGGTATTGATATTATCTATGAAAAGTGAGAGCTATAATTCAGCTAAGGTCAGTTGGTGTATGTATTTTGGTCAACTCGGCAGACTGAAGTGGAATAGTTCCTTTTGGATCAGTGAGACTACCCCACTCCTTATTTCCCTAGTACGTCTCTTCAGTTCTATCTAGGCTTTACAGCTGACGGTGGAACTGTTGAGGATCCAACCAACCTTCGGGTTAAGTACTAATCACACATGCATGAGTATATTTGATCTGTCAAAGGAATGATCTGATCTCTAAATAAAAAACCCAACTAAATATACCTTCATGTTTTATAACTTTTTCAAATGTATATTTATTTAATATAGTTTAAACACCATTTTTTCAAAATGTATGGACTGTAAATTATTTTAATAAAGATAAATATATGAAATTTTTTTTAACACCGCGTTTTACTACCCGCTCAGGTTTTACGTTTATGCTGATGTTTTTAGGAATTAGAGAGGCTATATTAATAGGAACTGTACCCACATTTGCGCGGAGGGAGAGGGGAAAACCACCCTCAGTACACCCGACCTAGATTCGAACCTCAATCTCCCCGCCATCGGCAGTCTAGACTACTGGCGATAATAGCAGTTAGCACGTTAGACCACGTGACCACAAAGGTGGGTATATATTATTTGTTGATGTAAGGATTAATGGGAGAACATAAACAACAAACGAGTCTGTTTATCGCAACGAGTTAATTCTACAAACTTATTTTTTCCACCAATGGAAAACTAGATCAACGGTTCACAAACCCCATTAAATTCTATAACAAAAAATGTAAAGGAAATAGTTACGTTATTTACCTGTTCTGTGTATACACTATTAAACAACGTCAAACGTCTGTCAACTCATTGGCTATTATGATTAAATTATCTATGTGAATTATTGAAATATTCTCAGCTATCGATTTTAGGATCGATTCTTTGCCGTACTCGCAGTCTACGTCATAAATTGACCATGGTAACATGAAATTACGTAATAGATTAAGCAGAGAGCTAAAATGAAATGAAATTTTAAATTAATAGGGGTCTATTAACGTAAAATCTTATTTTGTTTTATTTTATTTTAATGTGATACTTCTATAAATTATGTTTTAAATATATTTATTCCATGTTTACATATAATTTGAATTTATAGAATTGATTCAAGCCATTTAATTGTTTATTTAAACAAAAAAAGATTTTTACGATGAACAGTTTGTGATAAATGTTACGGCGTCCTTTTACGGAAATAAGTCAAGGCCTTCAAATGTATCCATTTAATTATATAATATATTAACCTACTAGAACATAATTAATTGTCAACTGTATGAAAAGTGAGCCATGGGGCATTTCCTCGAATATTATCCACGGTATAGGTAAAGTTTAACTTATTGGTACCAAAAGAGATTTGGATGTTATTCTTACTGGGACTGTTTTGCAACTCTGCCTAAAAGAATAACCATGAGCATCTTTGGCTAAGATAGGATTTGAATTAATTTCCATTTAAATTTTATAGTATAAAAATTGATACTAATGCTAAAAATAACTAGTTATAAGAACAATAGTTTCAATCAACGCATTTAATTAAGTGAACATAACCAAATCTATAGCTATACACTATTATTTTATTTATCATCATTAAAGCTATTTTATTTAACGTTATATTGTATCCAGTATTGGTTTTTAAGATTAAATCTGAAATATATAGTGCAAATATCACTAAATCATCTTTCCTAGCCTGCTATAGATTAATAATAAAAAGCAATAATTCTTTATTTTAAAATACTACATGTATCTGCTAAGCCAATGACACTCCGGATTTAAAAAAACTCAACACTGTATTTAGCAATTAGCAAGATGCATCGTAGATGGGAACCCTACTTGGCTTTAATTTCATTATAATATTATATGATATTTTACGATTTTTATTTACTTATTTGGATGTGTGTATAATTATTCTTCAGGACAATAATTTTTTACAGATAGTATAGTCTGAAAGTCCCATAAACCAAAATTCAACGTAGGAGACGCTGATTCCGAGTAAGGCAACGCGAAGCAACGCAACACAATTTTTTTTTTTTGTAATTTTATACCTGGCACGAATCCAGAAATATCGTCCAATATTAAGATCAAATATCGTTTCTACCTAAACATATCCCAAAGTGAAATGCGAGGATAACACCTTAGGCTGTAGGTGACGAAAGAAAAGATGAGTGTTTTTACAGGGGTTTTTTTATAGCAAAACTTTTTTTTGGCTATATGAAATACAATATTGTATCAGTACAAATATAAAGTTTAATTTTCTTCACGTGGTGATATCAACCGTTTTTGAAACTACTTTATATATAAACACATCTCCTCTATAATTTTAACAGTGATCAAATATCGATGTAACTGACATTTTTCAATGGAAAACTGCCGGCTTCATAACAAAAAATAAGAAAATGTTTTCTTTTATCTTTCTAACAGTCTTCATAACAACCGAACGTGGGATGAAATGGGACGCGAGGAAAAACAAGTGTTTTTCAGCAATTTTTATAGCAAAATATTTTTTTTTTTTGCCAAAATAAATAAAATATTGCTCCAGTACAAATATTTAATTTAATTTTCTTCACATGATGACCCCAAAATTTCTTGAATATCGGTCAAAGTTGTTCTAGAATTTAAACACAACTTTTTCTTTTCATTTAAAAAGTTTCTCATCCAATGTCATTGTGCTCACAGACAGATATTCAAGAACTGTTGATATCAACATGTGAAGAAAATTTAAACTCTCGTATTGACTGGAACAATATTTTATTTATTTTGCCTTAAAAATGTTTTGCCATAGAAACAGTAAAAAATACTGGTCTTTTCTCGCATCCACTTCTATCTCACCTTAAATGATAGAATATGAATCATATTTATATTAATTAAACCAAATTACGAAGGCATGTGATGTACTATTACAGTGCAAGTTATACATATTATGTAATCTGTATCTAAATTAAATTACAAAAACGATAAATATATATATATATATATACAAGAATTTTTTACTTTCTCTCTATCTTACAGGTAGAGAAAGTATGGTGATCGTCAAAAAAATCGAACTCGAGATTTTGATGAATCTTGACGTTTCATGACTCCCTGAATCCGAAAAAGTGGTTTTTGAATTTCCGTCTGTCTGTCTGTCTGTCTGTCTGTCTGTACCTCCAACTAGAGCCTAAACTATTTTACCGATTGAGCTAAAACTTGATATCTAGGGTTTTCATAGGGTTGCCCCGAGGGATTTTTGGAATTGGATATTTACCCCTAAAATTAAGGGTGGTTTACTGAAGGGAAAAAAGAGAAAAAGTCGATTTCCTCAAAATCAGCTCTAACGATTTTGATTAAATTTCATTTATGAACATTAATAAATATTACAAACAAAATGGCTACTCTCAATATTTCGGCAAAATGGCTTTAAGGGCTCAGTCCGATGCGTAAATTAACATTTTTTATAATAGCTCCGAAACTGTTTGAGATATGAAATTACTTAGCATTACAAATATGTATATATATTTATACTACAAATATTTTATTCGAAACATATTTTTATAAAATCAATAATTTTCATTCTATACGCAATTATATATATATTTTTAACTTTTTTGTATTTTAAAGCTTAAGTATTGCGACCGTAAAAAAAATAACCTGAAATGTTGATGGATGTCGACGTCTCATGACCCCCCGAACCCTAAAAAATAGTCTTTGCAATGCCGTCTGTCTGTGTGTCTATTAAAACTTAAAATTAAGGGTAGTTTACTGAAGGGCAAAAAGAGAAAAAATTTGTTTTCTCAAAATCTGCTCAAACGATTTTGATTAAAATTCGTATCTAGGCGTTGATTAAGATTTTAAATAAACTGGCTATTTTTATTTTCCTATGAAAATGATTTTTAGGGTACTTTACAGAAGCGTTAATTTCCGTATCTCCACAACTATTTGAGAAACTAAACAACTTATCATTGCAAAATTGTAGGACTATTAGAAATAAAAAACTTTTATTTGACATATATTTTTATAAAAGCAACAGTTTCTGAGATATTTGCAAATATATTAATACAATTTTGTGAGCTTTAGTTGTAAACATATACTACTCAAGTCCTAACGCAATAATTCTCCAGTGCCATAGAGTAATTAAATATAAGTAAGTATCTAAAAAAAGTATGTTATTTTTCCTTAAAGCTCTTAGGTGAAATGTTTGCACAGCAATGATCTATCTCCATTTTAGACTCAATAGTCAATATTTACATTTTTTATTGGTCAAAATGTATAAATGAATAATTAAATATCAATGCGATGACTTGAAGATCTGCAACACCTTATAAAATGTTGAAATTTTAACCAGAAATCGAAATTTTAATACGAAGTGTTGACCCTTGTGGAAGACATTAAACTGTTTGAAATGCTCTTAGGTGGACAAAGATGCGCCTCTTTTCTCATTGATTATATATCATTGTATATTATTTTATGCATGTTCTTATGTGGAGTGGTGATGATACAATGTACATTATTCCGTTCAGAAATCTTACGAGTTTATAGAAAGAGAGAGAAAGTCTGTGCGGTGCGCCGTACCATTTATTTTTAAATATTGCGTACCCCTTAGAATATCTTCACATACCCCAAGATGGATACCACAGGTTTAGACTAAAATACTACAAAGCTACGCCTGGTTCGAGTTTTATTAACCTACCCATATCACGTAGAGATGAGATAAATTCTTGCTAAATCTCATACCCTAATTTCAACATATATCATCAGTAGTCTCAATCAGAGTTGTCTGAATCGTTTCTTTGCGGCAGGCACGGCGGCGCACATCGTTGCGTGAGAGTTTTCACCTGTTGTAGAAGCCAATCTCACACGTCAATGATTACTTCCTTTAAGCTCTAGTCGTCGCTTTATGACACCCGCCTACTGGGACGGAAAAGACGGTTTCAGGAAAGGAGAGAAAGGGTCTCGTGTCAATTTGGATGGAAGAGAAGATTCTAAAGCTCGTTTTACACGTTTTCCAAAAATTGAGTGAGTACGTGATCTGTTTGAGTGGCACGCTAACCCACCTGCTAACAATGTTTTTATCACCTCATACTACCTGTTTGGGCTATACGCTTATGTACTAATTATTCCAATAGTTTTAGAGATTAGAAAGGATATATTTAGAGGAAGTGTACCGGCATATGCGTGGATATATAGTGGGGAAACATTTTTAGAAAAAACCACAATCAGTACATCCAACTGAGATTCAAACCTTGATCACCCCGTTATTGGCGGTCAAGTCTAATGCGAGAGTAGCGCCTTAAGCCATGTGGCCACAAAAGTAGAATGTATCTTGACCCAAGATGCTTTGCTAATGAATCTTTAAGAACCGACTATTTTCAACTCATTATATATATTTTTAGTTCAGTGTTTCTTAAACTTTCACCAGTAGCGCATTCTTTCGGTGTTATGACCTAACCAACGTAGGGCCCTACTCCTTCCAACTTATTATAAGAAAAGAAAGGGAAGCAAATAATTTATATCTTGCAAAGTCTCTAAAGTGATCTTTCCAAATTTTATCAAATATTTTGTAGTAGGCTAAACAAAGCCGTTACACAGGACAGAATTTTTTTATAAAATCTCATTACAGCACGTCAAAACCTGCGTTAATTTTTTATCAGACCTAAATTTATAAACAAAATATTGTAATAATAAAAATCAGTCATGCGTCCGGTTTTTCGAACATAAATTAGTTATGCTAGTGTTTTAAGGATTAGGAAGGATGAATTTAGATGAAGTGTTCCTTCATTTGTGTGGAGTGATAGAGGAGAAATTCTCAGGGGAAAACACTCCCAGTACAAGCCCGATCGTGATTTGAGCCCGATCTCCCGTCATCCGCAGTCCCAATATATTTCAAGGGTGACACCTTAAAACATTCGGCCACCGAAGCAGGTAACTAGTGTTTTTAAATGAGGATATTCCGGACTGGCATGGAGAAAGAGGGGATTATATTTTAAACGATATGCGTTTAATTTACTTGGTGGGGCGGACACAATTATACGATCCATGCTGAGGAAAGTGATGGACAACGTGCCGAGGTTTGCTTGACGTCCGATGAAACTCACCCGAGTGATATTTTCTTCAAAACGTGAAAAATCGTGATAGGTAGGTTCCCTTTATTTAGCTAGTGAATATTGCCCTTTTCAATTAAAGTGTTAATTTTCAAGTTATTAATCGTCTAATTGTTTCAGAACCACTCTGTATAAAGAAGATAGGTTAACATCGATTAGACAACACAATCTATAAATACGTATTTTTCACTTATTTAGTTTTCTTAAAAACTATTTAATATATTTGAAAATACATAGGCCTGTATGAAAATGAATTATTTTCATTATCGTCCTTACCCACCTCAGTGGCGTAGTTGCCTAACGCACTAGTCGTGTTGAGCTCGACTGCCGAGGATGAAGAGATCGAGGTTAGAATCTCGGTTGGATGAACTGGGGGTGGTTTTTCCTAAATTGTTTTACATGCAAATGCGGGTTCACTTCCTCTAAATTCAACCTTCCCCATTCCTAATCCATTAATGTAATTAGTACTTAAGCGTATTACCCGAACGGGTAGTAAGACGCGGTGCTAAATAATAATAATAATAATAATAATAATAAATAATTAACGTCCTTTTTGAGGCACATTTCACTCTAGGTTTTGTGTAACGCATTATATAATTATATTTTATAGTTTCAGGTTTATTTAATCATGTTTCCTAACTCAAGTGATAATTAATTTACCTAATTACAAGCACAATCAATACATTAATAGTGGTTATATTGGTTAACGTAAAGTTAAATATTAATTCAAAACCAAACAAATCCTCATCTATATATCTAGTATATCTATATCTAGTATATCTTAGCTATAACCGCTATGATTGTAATATTATTAACTTGAGGTTTCAGTTGCAAAATAAATTAGCCGGTTTCAGTTACAAAATAAATTAGCAAAGTTAATACAAATGTATTATTTTTAAATTGAGAGATAACTAAACAATTTAATGTGAATTATGAAAATATAATTTATAAATTAGTAAGAATTACACTAGAAACTTATCAAATTTATTAGTTAAAAATAAATGGCCTGTTGATTTTTACATTAAAAGTGTCACTCTAATGAATTAGGCTTGACTTTTAAGGTTATAATTAATCATAGATATTTAAAAAAAATAGTTTTTCACTCATAAACTCATCAAGTAATAATTGGTTGTGTTGCTGTTTTTATAATTAATCTTTAGGACATAAATATAACAAAACCGTTTCGATTAACTAAGGTTCACAGAAAAAAATTTAAGCTTACTTCTATAGCATATATATATTTTACAACTTTGAAAATATTTTTTAGCAGACAGAAAATATCAAAGTGTTCCGTATTTATCCTTCTGGCAAATAGGTTTTGACAATTTGACAAGTAGATTTGATTTACACAACTTGCCAAAATATAAAACATATTTACAAAGTGAATTAATGTGTGTTTGTTAATCTTTCAGTCGTCAGTAAAAGACCAAAATTACCGTAATCCAGCTAAAATAAAAACCCTACAGTTAAATCACTTAACTAAAAGGAAGCTACTACGGTTTAATTTTAATTAGAGAATCAAATGCCCTTAAAATATACTGATTTTTATAATGTTTTCACACCTATTTCTTCAATAAAACGTTAATTTAGGAGTGAAATAGCATTATGGTAATAAAAAAAACACTTATTTAAAAGAGTGTCGTTTGCCTTTTTTCACCTAAAAATAAAAGCCCACTCTGCCAATCACAAAGAGTGTAATTTTCGCAATAACAACATATGACATATTCTGCTAATCACCAGTGGGGATTCGTTACGCATTTTCATTTTCTGTTCAAACCATTCTGTAGTATGTTTTGTTTATATTTCACCAGAAGGCATCAAGGGGGAGCGGGGTAATGCTGGGAATTGTCCATTGTAAACTTCACACGGTAACCGATGTGACATGAAATGGGATCATATGATATAATATGACAACTACACGATATGACGTCTGAGGGATAGCTTTATCAAACAAGCTTGTATTTCTATACCCAAAGGTTTGGGATGTTGTAACTATTTGTTTTGTTGATTTTTTCACTTATTTTACTGATCATGGATTCGATTTTTTTTTTGTGAAATATAGATAGCAATAACAGCCATTTAAAAGGTATTATGAATAATAATATGGCATAGGTTTCAATTCTCGTGGGAAGAATTTCATCTAACAGCTAAATAAGATACTAGAACTACTTTTACGAATTTATATGTAAGGTCAAGCTATTTTCAGCTTTCACATTTGATAAATAATATCAATATCTTAAAAATAACCATCATATTATAATTAAAAGTTATCAATTTTGGTTGAAAATTTCTTTAAATATCTTTACATTTTCTAAAAGGTAGTTCAAATGAAAATTGACATGAAGAAAGGTTTGGGGAGGGAAAATAAATAAAAAGTACTGGCAGGGAAAGACTTTAATCTGTTACTGCCAATTTAGAACACCGAATCCAACTAATGCTAACCTTTCCTTCCTGAGTGATGGCGTTTGAACGTAAGCCATTACAAACTAGGACTAATGCACTAACAGGTTATTTGAAATGTGTGAAACTAGAACAGAAAAGGGAGTCTAAAGGGAGATTCGATGTAGGAAAATGGGGTTAGAGGTAGGCTTTACAGATGCGAGCGGCTTCATCCGTCACACACACACACACACACACATGGGGGAGTGTTAGGGAAGATAGAAAAGGTTGAGTGGGGGGGCTCGGAGGGTGAGGTTATCTCAATTGAATCCAGGACTGGCTGGCGCATTTGTCATGACGACACAAATCGTCGTGTCAATCAGAAACCGCACGATATTCCAATGAAGTTTACCCCCTTATTTTTCCCCCCTTTTTTTTAGGGGGCGGGTGAGGGAGGGGCATTCAACCTTGGCTTGCATGATTTATACATATTTAATTTACAGAATGTCCCTTGCTTTCTAAAGTTGAACTGGGAACTCGTGAATCAAATTGATATATGTGAGCCACCATCCGTGATTTATCGTTTCGAAGTAGTTAGTGGTTTTGAGGCGTTTGTAAGGGGGAGGGGATTTTAATTTTCTGCAGAGATCTGGAGTGTTTTCAAATTCAATTATCATAGAAACCTGTTATCGGTGTTTCATGCATCAAAATTAAAAAAAAACTTTGTGAATTTCATTAATAATATTAAAGAGAGAGAGAGAATACAACAGTATTCATTTCTTTATAAATATGTATTTATCAATTAAGCATACTCGTCGAATATATTCGTACTTCATCATCATAATATATTATGATTGTACAATCCTACATTCAGCTAGCTATAAAAAAATATCGTAAATACGCTGACAGACCTTAAAATTTATTATTATTATTATTATTATTATTATTAGCACCGCGTCTTACTACCCGTTCGGGTTATACGCACTTACGCTAATGTGTAATGGTAGGGTGATTGCGAAATGAAATGGAGGACCTACAGTTTAACGTGGAATCCGAACCACGGTGGAGGCCTGGCATTCCTCACATTCACAAGTTGTGATTATAAAATTTAATAGTAAATGTGTTTTACTTGTAAAGTTTAGCATCATGAGCATTAACGACTTAAAGATGGAAGTGAAAAGAGTAACGGTTTAGACCAGTATTTGTCCAGTTTTTATAGAAAAACTTTTTTTGGGGACAAAAATAATTAAAATAGTGCTTCAGTAAGAGCATTTAATTCAATTTTCTACACGTAGTAATCATATCAACCGTTGTTGAATATTGGTCATAAGCATAGTGACATATATTCAAGAAATATTTATATAACCATGTGTAGAAAACTAAATTAACGTATATATTCAAATACTATTTTATTTTATTTGCTACCCACCTCAGTGGTGTAGTTAGCTAGCGCGCTAATTTCGTGTTGAGCTAGACTGCCGAGGATGGGAAGATCAAGGTTTGAACCTCGCTCGGGTGAACTGGAGTGGTTTTTTCCTAAATGGCTTTTCCATCCCCCTCCACGAAAATGCGGGTTCACTCCCTTTATATTCAACCTACCCAATTCATAACTCACTATCGCAATTAATACTTAAGCGTATAACCCGAAAGGTTAGTAAGACGCGGTGCTAAATAAATAAATAAATATTTAATTTGCTCAACAAAAAAATGTTGCTATACTAACTTCAAAAATAAAAACCATAGCTCATGTTCCCTTGTACACCACTTTGAAGACCATAGAAGGATAATTTAGTTTGGATCAAGTGCACCCAAATTAGAATTGAAAGGTAATGGGAAAACTACATTAATAAATACCGCATACAAAAGTGGAAATAATTATTCACAGCCTAAGACAAGCCTAGGGAGATTTTTTGTCTGAAGGGACCTATTGAGAATTTAAATATAAGAACAGACTGCTAAATAAAATACTTTTTTTTGAAAAAATAATTTATTATAAAAAATTATATATACAATATAAAAAAGTAAAACATATGTAATAATAATTAATAAGCTACTCTCAAATAAAATAGAAATTAATGATTGAATGCAATTTTTCCACATATTTAATTATTTCTATATGCTCAAGTGTAAATTTAGTAGTTTAATTTCCTAAAACTACTGGAAAATGGTGTATCGAATAAAAATTGTATATACTTCCATTGTAAATATTTTTTTAGTTCTGGTAGTTTTAGCACTAAACTATTTTTCGCAGATAGATAGTTATAAGCCTATCTTGTGGGCTCATCTAAGCCATCAGTCTCATCTAGTCTTATTTGCCTGGTGGATTGATGTACTGAGGGTTTTTTTAAGCCCCCTATATTGTTTCACACTATATTCGCCCAAATACAGGTACAATCCCTCTTAAGTTCTATCTTTCTCGTCCTTACCCAATAAGTGTAACTATGGGGATAGCTATGGTGTCTAATAAGAATTGAGCAAATGGTGAAAAAATAGAGTAGTTAAAGATATATTTTTATCCCCTGTGTTGTTTCCCCTTCAGAGAAACATTTTACCCACAAATTGGAGCCCATACTACCCCCCCCCCTTTCACCAACCAATTCCCTCCATTTTGAGTAAGATGATTGATTGCTAGCCGTTAACACCCCCTACGCCCATTACAAAGCTGCTTTAGTGAAAAATTGCACAAATATTCGAGTGTGAAAACCTCCGAGGAAAAGATGTTTTCTCAAGTGACACAATATTTATGAAGACAATTTTCCGCTGGTTTAATTAAATTTTTATCCCTTCACCTTTTCACAATTTTTTTTATTTTATTTGAGTGGAAGGTGGTATTTAAGGGTGAAGGGTAGGATGTGTAATATGTATGAGATAGAGAGTAGTGATATATATATATATATATATATATATATATATATAATAATAGTCTACATATTTGTAATATATATCTCTACTATATTTATTATTTACGTTCTCTCTTCAGCGAATGAATATACTGTATATAAATCCTATATATATATATAATCCCCTGTAAATATATATATACATTTTCCCCTGAAACTAAAAACTATTCATCCACTAGTAAGATATTAACAAACATAATTAATAGAAACACATCGTGTATGTAAAATAAAGCTTTCACGTCATTTCATGTTTCTAGTACCACAACCTCTATTTATTAATTACATTTTTTGTGTGTTTGTTGTTTGTGTTTTTAATGAACATCATTATTATTATTATTATTATTATTATAATTAAGTTTTGACCGTAAAATTGCTATTTGCCTTCATTAAACTAATTAATCCTATTCATGGAAAAATTATTTGAAAGTAAATATTATTTTTATATCCCAGATTATATTTTACGTTATGTATAGATTGGTTTGAAATTTTAGCTGGTAGGTTAAGTGATTGATCCATTTTTTCCTTTACAAAAAATATTATCTACACTTGATTTTTTTCCTCTTGAATTTTTGGAGATATTAAAAACCACACTATTAATTCTGTTTGGATTATTTAAGTCCTATCTCCCATAGGAAAATCAGTTACTTTGCTCTTATAATAAATGTATCTAGTCAAAAAATTAAAATCAATCTTATTCTTACAAGATTAAAGTCCCGCTTGAAAAAAACTAACTAATCGCTGAGATGGTAGGGTTAAAAATAGTAAACAAATCTCAGATTTTGATGACTTGCCATTTTTACTTTCTCTCTATCTTACAACTAGAGAAAGTATTGTGATCGTCAAAAAAATCGAACTCGAGATTTTGATGAATTTTGACGTTTCATGACTTCCTGAATCCGAAAAAGTGGTTTTTGAATTTCCGTCTGTCTGTCTGTCTGTCTGTCTGTCTGTACCTCCAACTAGAGCCTAAACTATTTTACCGATTGAGCTGAAACTTGATATCTAGGGTTTTCATAGGGTTGCCCCGAGGGGTTTTTGGAATTGGATATCTACCCCTAAAATTAAGGGTAGTTTACTGAAGGGCAAAAAGAGAAAAAGTCGATTTTCTCAAAATCGGCTCTAACGATTTTGATTAAATTTCATTTATGAACATAAATAAATATTCCAAACAAAATGGCTACTCTCAATATTTCGGCAAAATCGTTTTAAGGGCTCCGGTCTGACGCGTAAATTAACATTTTTTATAATAGCTCCGAAACTATTTGAGATATGAAATTACTTAGCATTACAAATATGTATATATATTTATAATACAAATATTTTATTCGAAACATATTTTTATAAAATCAATAACTTTCAATATATACGCAATTATATATATATTTTTAACTTTTTGGGCATTAAAGCTTAAGTATTGCGACCGTAAGAAAAACTAACCTGAAATGTTGATGGATGTCGACGTCTCATGACCCCCCGAACCCTTAAAAATAGTCTTTGCAATGCCGTCTGTCTGTGTGTCTATTAAAACTTAAAATTAAGGGTAGTTTACTGAATGGCAAAAAGAGAAAAAGTCGATTTTCTCAAAATCGGCTCCAACGATTTTGATTAAATTTCATTTATAAAACATTAATAAATATTCCAAACAAAATGGCTACCCTCAATATTTTGGCAAAATGGCTTTAAGGGCTCCGGTCTGATGCGTAAATTAACATTTTTTTAAATAGCTCCGAAACTATTTGAGATATGAAATTACTTAGCATTACAAATATGTATATATATTTATAATACAGATATTTTATCCGAAACATATTTTTATAAAATCAATAACTTTCAATATATACGCAATTATATGAATTTTTTTAACTTTTTGGACATTAAAGTTTAAGTATTGCGACCGTAAAAAAAAAACTAACCTGAAATGTTGATGGATGTCGACGTCTCATGACCCCCCGAACCCTAAAAAATAGTCTTTGCAATGCCGTCTGTCTGTGTGTCTATAAAAACTTAAAATTAAGGGTAGTTTACTGAAGGAAGAAAAGAGAAAAATTTGGTTTTCTCAAAATCTGCTTAAACGATTTTGATTAAAATTCGTATCTAGGCGTTGATTAAGATTATAAATAAACTGGCTATTTTAATTTTCCTATGAAAATGATTTTTAGGGTACATTACAGAAGCGTTAATTTCCGTATCTCCACAACTATTGGAGAAACTAAACAACTTATCATTGCAAAATTGTAGGACTATTAGAAATAAAAAACTTTTATTTGACATATATTTTTATAAAAACAGCAGTTTCTGAGATATTTGCAAATATATTAATACAATTTTGTGAGCTTTAGTTGTAAACATATACTACTTAAGTCTTAACGCAATAATACTCCAATGCCATAGAGTAATTAAATATAAGTAAGTATCTAAAAAAAGTATGTTATTTTTCCTTAAATCTCTTAGGAGAAATGTTTGCATAGCAATGATCTATCTCCATTTTAGACTCAATAGTCAATATTTAAATTTTTTATTGGTCAAAATGTATAAATGAATAATTAAATATCAATGCGATGACTTGAAGATCTGCAACATCTTTTAAAATGTTAAAATTTTAACCAGAAATCGAAATTTTAATACGAAGTGTTGACCCTTGTGGAAGACATTAAACTGTTTGAAATGTTCTTAGGTGGACAAAGATGCGCCTCTTTTCTCATTGATTCTATATCATTGTATATTATTTTATGCGTGTTCTTATGTGGAGTGGTGATGATACAATGTACATTATTCCGTTCAGAAATCTTACGAGAATATAGAAAGAGAGAGAAAGTCTGTGCGGTGTGCCGTACCATTTATTTTTCTATTATACATCACAGCCAATTCTCATGACTGTTCACATATATTCTGTTCATGGTACCCTGATTGTGAAAACTTTTATTTAATGCTCATTTTAGACTTTTAGGTAAAATTTTCTTGGTATGCTTAATATTTGAGTCATTTGAAAGCATTTTTTAGTATTTATTTTGAACAGATACATTGGTAAATACTAGTGATATTCTATTAAGGCATACATACTTTAACATATTTTAAACACATAGTTGTCGGAATAAGAAGAAAATTAACTTTGTATCGTACTTGTATGGTTGTAAAATTCACATTCCTGGCCATACACTACAACTTGGCTGGAAAGGGTTGCGTTGGAAGATATTTTTGTAAATCTACACTATATTGAGCAGGATGCAAGAATTTAGTTATTAAGTTTTTTAATTGCACATATATGTTACAGTTTCCATATTTTCAGGTATTTCTTGTAAATTGTATGTAACTTTTTAGAGTTAATAGGTAATTTATATACATTTTAGGTAATAAAAGTCCGGGTATTGATGATCACTTTTTATAACAACCATTTTTTGTTTTCAGTTTGAATTTAATTAAGGGAGAACGTTTAAAACGGTTTTGAATAATTAAAATAATGATTTTTGATATAAGGAAGAGCACCTACCTTTTTTATTAAACATATTTATCCCTCTAAAAAGTTTATTGACTTTTCTGTATTTATTTTCAACGTCGGCCATGATTTATTTCAAGGCATGCACTGATCTGTTAAACAAGTGAGTGGCGGGTCTCGCGATTATAAAAGGAGTAAGAAAAGAAAGATACGTGATGTAAATACGTCTTAACTAGCGCGCATTTCTATTTTTACAGATGGAAATAAATATTTTAATTTTTTGAAGAAAATTTGTTTATATTCATTGACATATATTTCAACCTTTATATTAAATTTGCATTTTATTTTATATTCATCTCTAGTCCATAGCCAACATTTTATCTTTTGTTTTAATGTATTAGTTTACGCTTTGGACTTGGAAGAAAATAGAACGTTTTTAAATTTGATTCTTGGAATATTTTTTAAGAAGATTAGGGTCTTCTTCCTCGGTGTCATTTTAACATGGAGAAAAATCTGTGTGGCTCCTAACTAAATTTATTTTTAAAGTGGAATAATGGCTTGAAAGTAAAGTGCAACTACACAAAATCTAAAGTTAAGTGTATGGGACGAACCGAAGATTGTTTATTTCTTAAATTTGTGGAGCAGTTTGAATAAAAGAAAAAAAATTCAAAATTCGTGCTATTTCAACATGGATGAATTCATTGGTGAGATACAGCCAAATCTTCAGCTTTAAATATATATTTTCTCTTCTTTATTTTTTATCAAGAAACCAGGATTTATGTAATAATTTTCAGAAAAGACTAAATATATACAGACTCTTAATCTATACCGGAAAATTAATTATTTTATTTTATGTCAAAATATTAATTCTATTAATTTTTTTTTCTCTTTCCTCAACAATCCTATTTTTTTTGTCTTACTCAAAAGTATAATTATATATTTTATAAGTCTAGCCTATGTTGTTTTTATTACTCTAGTATTATATATTCTTAACTCCCAAATTTAACCATGTTCGGAGATTATTATTTTGATTAATTTTGTTTAAGAAGATATATAATAACATATATTTTATTTTACTTTATCAGATTAGAATTATATTTACTCAAAATTCCATAGGTAGGATTAGGATGTGGTAAAAAGGAAGCAATAATAATAACGACACACAAAAGTTTCAATAATTGTCTTTTTTACTTTCTCTCTATCTTACAGGTAGAGAAAGTATTGTGATCGTCAAAAAATTCGAACTCGAGATTTTGATGAATTTTGACGTTTCATGACTTCCTGAATCCAAAAAAGTGGTTTTTGAATTTCCGTCTGTCTGTCTGTCTGTCTGTCTGTCTGTCTGTCTGTCTGTCTGTCTGTCTGTCTGTCTGTCTGTCTGTCTGTACCTCCAACTAGAGCCTAAACTATTTTACCGATTGAGCTGAAACTTGATATCTTGGTTTTTCATAGGGTTGCCCCGAGGGGTTTTTGGAATTGGACATCTACCCCTAAAATTAAGGGTAGTTTACTGAAGGGAAAAAACAGAAAAAGTCGATTTTCTCAAAATCGGCTCTAACGATTTTGATTAAATTTCATTTATGAACATTAATAAATATTCCAAACAAAATGGCTACCCTCAATATTTCGGCAAAATCGCTTTAAGGGCTCCGGTCTGATGCGTAAATTAACATTTTTTATAATAGCTCCGAAACTATTTGAGATATGAAATTACTTAGCATTACAAATATGTATATATATTTATAATACAGATATTTTATTCGAAACATATTTTTATAAAATCAATAATTTTTAATCTATACGCAATTATATATATATTTTTTTAGCTTTTTGGACATTAAAGCTTAAGTATTGCGATCGTAGAAAAAACTAACCTGAAATGTTGATGGATTTCGACGTCTCATGACCCCCGAACCCTAAAAAATAGTCTTTGCAATGCCGTCTGTCTGTGTGTCTATTAAAACTTAAAATTAAGGGTAGTTTACCGAAGGGCAAAAAGAGAAAAAGTCGATTTTCTCAAAATCGGCTCAAACGATTTTGATTAAATTTCATTTATAAACATTAATAAATATTCCAAACAAAATGGCTACCCTCAATATTTCGGCAAAATCGCTTTAAGGGCTCCGGTCTGATGCGTAAATTAACATTTTTTATAATAGCTCCGAAACTATTTGAGATATGAAATTAATTAGCATTACAAATATGTATATATATTTATAATACAAATATTTTATTCGAAACATATTTTATAAAATCAATAATTTTTAATCTATACGCAATTATATATATATTTTTAGCTTTTTGGACATTAAAGCTTAAGTATTGCGATCGTAGAAAAAACTAACCTGAAATGTTGATGGATTTCGACGTCTCATGACCCCCCGAACCCTTAAAAATAGTCTTTGCAATGCCGTCTGTCTGTGTGTCTATTAAAACTTAAAATTAAGGGTAGTTTACCGAAGGGCAAAAAGAGAAAAAGTCGATTTTCTCAAAATCGGCTCTAACGATTTTGATTAAATTTCATTTATAAACATTAATAAATATTACAAACAAAATGGCTACCCTCAATATTTCGGCAAAATCGCTTTAAGGGCTCCGGTCTGATGCGTAAATTAACATTTTTTATAATAGCTCCGAAACTATTTGAGATATGAAATTACTTAGCATTACAAATATGTATATATATTTATAATACAGAAATTTTATCCGAAACATATTTTTATAAAATCAATAACTTTCAATCTATACGCTATTATACATGAATTTTTTTAACTTTTTGGACATTAAAGTTTAAGTATTGCGACCGTAAAAAAAACTAACCTGAAATGTTGATGGATGTCGACGTCTCATGACCCCCCGAACCCTAAAAAATAGTCTTTGCAATGCCGTCTGTCTGTGTGTCTATAAAAACTTAAAATTAAGGGTAGTTTACTGAAGGGCGAAAAGAGAAAAATTTGGTTTTCTCAAAATCTACTCAAACGATTTTGATTAAAATTCGTATCTAGGCGTTGATTAAGATTATAAATAAACTGGCTATTTTCATTTTCCTATGAAAATGATTTTTAGGGTACTTTACAGAAGCGTTAATTTCCCTTATTTCTACAACTATTGGAGAAACTAAACAACTTATCATTGCAAAATTGTAGGACTATCAGAAATAAAAAAAATTATTTGACATATATTTTTATAAAAGCAGCAGTTTCTGAGATATTTGCAAATATATTAATACAATTTTGTGAGCTTTAGTTGTAAACATATACTACTTAAATCTTAACGCAATAATTCTCCAATGCCATAGAGTAATTAAATATAAGTATCTAAAAAAGTATGTTATTTTTCCTTAAATCTCTTAGGAGAAATGTTTGCATAGCAATGATCTATCTCCATTTTAGACTCAATAGTCAATATTTACATTTTTTATTGGTCAAAATGTATAAATGAATAATTAAATATCAATGCGATGACTTGAAGATCTGCAACACCTTATAAAATGTTAAAATTTTAACCAGAAATCGAAATTTTAATACGAAGTGTTGACCCTTGTGGAAGACATTAAACTGTTTGAAATGCTCTTAGGTGGACAAAGATGCGCCTCTTTTCTCATTGATTCTATATCATTGTATATTATTTTATGCGTGTTCTTATGTGGAGTGGTGATGATACAATGTACATTATTCCGTTCAGAAATCTTAGGAGTTTATAGAAAGAGAGAGAAAGTCTGTGCGGTGCTCCGTACCATTTATTTTATAAAAGCAGCAGTTTCTGAGATATTTGCAAATATATTAATACAATTTTGTGAGCTTTAGTTGTAAACATATACTACTTAAATCTTAACGCAATAATTCTCCAATGCCATAGAGTAATTAAATATAAGTATCTAAAAAAGTATGTTATTTTTCCTTAAATCTCTTAGGAGAAATGTTTGCATAGCAATGATCTATCTCCATTTTAGACTCAATAGTCAATATTTACATTTTTTATTGGTCAAAATGTATAAATGAATAATTAAATATCAATGCGATGACTTGAAGATCTGCAACACCTTATAAAATGTTAAAATTTTAACCAGAAATCGAAATTTTAATACGAAGTGTTGACCCTTGTGGAAGACATTAAACTGTTTGAAATGCTCTTAGGTGGACAAAGATGCGCCTCTTTTCTCATTGATTCTATATCATTGTATATTATTTTATGCGTGTTCTTATGTGGAGTGGTGATGATACAATGTACATTATTCCGTTCAGAAATCTTAGGAGTTTATAGAAAGAGAGAGAAAGTCTGTGCGGTGCTCCGTACCATTTATTTATATATTGTTATTGTAGTCTAAATTAATACCTTTTATTTTAATGATCCATTCTATTTCAATTGTTCATGTTTTATTTTAAGTATTCTTTCAACTCTTGTAGAGACTTAACAGCACACCATTGTTGTAGGAAAGGTAGTGTCATTAACATTGTAAAATCCATAAAAACGTTTCCGAGCACACCCAGTGGTCTCGAGTATTAAGAGTCATCGTGCCTCTGTCAAAGTTAGCCACTCTGAAGGTTTTTTAAAAAATTATTCTTTTCTCCTAGATCCTAGGAGTGGCGCCCAATAAATACATAATTTTAATCATCTCGATATTACCTTTTGCTGTGTAAAAATATTTGGAAAACAAACTTGTATTTTTACTAGAATGGTGAACCGAGCTAGCGTCAGACAAGAACTCCGCGAAATCAAATTAGTCTATGTATATCTTCTGCAGAGTCTGTATGTTTTTGCTGTTGCACCAGCACATAGTCACCTTGAGTGGCAGACTCGCTTATTGTCCGTGGTCCTTGATCTAGGAACACAGCGAAGTCCTTCAAATGGCAAGTCTTTTTGTAACGCTTATTCCATAACGTTACACCTCAAGCATCCTTTTTCCAACAATCTAGTCTCCTTCGTTTTTGACAACTTAGCCAATGCAATTACAAGTGTAGGTACTCGACTTTGAAATCAGAAAGTTTGTTGGAGCCTTTTTACTTTTTCATATCAAGAGAAATTATTTTAATCGTGAAAGTTTTCGACATCGAGGTCTTAATGAACCTTTACGTTTTATGTGCCCCCTAACTCAAAAAGGTAGATTTTATAAATCTGGTTGGCCCTCTTACCATCTGTCCATCCCTCCCCATGTCTGTCCGTCAATCTGTCAGTCTGTCCCTGGCCACAGATTTGAAAAGGGTTGATGATTTTTGTTCAAACTGGATGTTTAGATGTATAGTGGCTATGTTTCAGGATGTTGTGTTTTTTAAATAAATTTTGACTAACGGTTAAATTAAGGGTATTTTACTAAAGAGTGATTTTTCTGAATTCCAAATTTTCAAAAATGGCTTTAGCGATTCTGATTAAATTTGATATCTAGAGAGTGTATGACCTCCTAAATAACACCATATGCTTCTTTTTACTAAGTCCTTAAGACATAGTTTTATATATTAGGGAATAAAAATGAATCCCTAAACGGTATGACAATGTTTAGGATCACTTAATGGCGGAAATAAGGTTATCTAACGCTTTGTTCAGTGACCTAATTAAGTCTGTAACAGATAGCAGTCATTTTTGTTTATTTTAAGTGTACCTTTTTACGGTAAGCAGCCTGTGGGAACACAACAAGTTCATAGTAGTGGCCCACGGGGATAGTGCTTAGTTTCCGGCCCCCTTCAGGCGCCGTTTGTATAGTTGATATATATATATTGTTTGCACTAATTATTGGGTGCCCAAGATTGTGTTGAAGTATAAACGTACTATTGAATGTCCAGGCAGTACTAATTAGGAATAGACCAGCCATAGTATCTTTACAACCTCGATTCCTGGTATCTCACCATTTACTATTTGTAAAATGATAGTTCCTCTTCTAGAAGATTAATCTTTGTGTATCGTAACTCTCAATGGCGGTAGCTCTTGTTAGCTAGCTCATTTAACTACCTTTTAGTAACTCTTTAAATTAGGACTTACTAGAATTTGATATCGTTAACTATTATTTAACTATAATCAATATATATGTTTTTCAAGTCTAAGTCTAGTAGTCGTGAGGGTAATTAGAGATCTTATATTGTTGCCTAACTTTGAATTAATATTTTCTTTTTATTTATTTTGCCGTCTTGTTGAGGCAGACGCTCCTACGTGGCAGAATGTACTTTAGTATTAGTTTGAAGAGTTACTACTCTCGACAATAGATTCAACCTTACTTGTGTTGATTCCTAGTTCAGAGTTGGGATAGACTGATTTGTTATACTTGTATATTTATCTTATGCTTGCAACTTCCAAACCTTCCTTATTTAACTTGGTATGTAAATGTAATCGTCGCTTCTTCTACATGATAGGAGAAGCGACGGGTTCATTGTTATTAGCAAGATGATGTGTTTGTTTTTTCTGAGAAAAGCTTACTTACTGGTAGTTTATCTAAATCCTAATTTTGATCATTTTATTCACAAAATATAAGAACGTTTATGCAAATTTGTCGCATAATTTATCAGTTTACTCGTTTATAAAATGTATTGTAACCTTGAATATATTCGCCTTTAAAATTATTATGGATCTTGGCATTTTAAGTATCCGCTTACTCCAAAACGTGGATTTTATAATTTGGCCTGTCCCTCTACCTGTCTTAATCTGGGGTAACAGTGAAAATGGTTGAATGGATTTAGTTTAAAAATGATATCAAGATGTAAAAGACACATCGTGATTTTAATTCTTTCTTTAAAATTAAAGGTATATGTAAGCATACAGAGGGACAGACTAAATTGTTACCGTAGATGCACACGCTCGCGGAAAAACAAGCGCAGAACAGAACTGTGGTCACGTGACCAGCTTTTAACCAATCATAAAATTCCCGCACCATCGGCGTGAGCTGTTCTGCTAAAGTAACTCGTACCTACTTTGTCTGATTTGCATGAAATCTTCGGCCCGGGAAACCCAATCAAATCTCATAACAAGCATTCTCAAATCAATGCGCATTCGAATTTGAAAGCGCTATCCACTATAGAGCTAGGATAGAGCAGACAAATTCGTTGACTTTTGTGAGGATATTTGAAATAACACGTTACTGGGAAGCGTGTGTGTCGATGTAATGTGTTGTCTCATGACACCGCGTTATAATTTGAAAACATCCATGGGGAGATTGATCTAAAATATAATTTTGTCCATTGGAAAATAAAATGATGTTGATAATCAGCCGTTTTAAGTTTGCATTGCAATAAATTATGGATCAGCGTACAGGGTGTGAATTGATGCACCTCTCAAGCAGATTCGTTTCTCTATTTTCGAAAAACATAGTTATCAAGATTTAGTCCTAATTTTTATAGTTAAGCCGAATAAAAAGTCAAAATAATTCTTTATCTTGAGGCGGAAAGAGTTGATCTCAATATTTTATCTACAATAACGAGGGCGTAGGCAACCATAAGAAGTTTGGAAATCATTTAATTATATTTAAAGAATAGGTAGTAAGACGCGGTGCTATACAAAAAAACAAAATATATTTGAAGAAACTTGTTCTGAATAAAAATGATAAATTAAATAAAAAATAATATTAGAGCCCAATCAGACGTAATATGACCGAAATTAAATGTGCTATAGGACATAAAAAAAATTAATTAGCACCTCATCTCACCACCCGTTAAGGCTACGCATATGTTCAAACTACGATAATGTGTTAAGGATGAGGAAGCTTAAATTTATATTCAGTGTACTCGCATTTGAGCGGGAGAGGGTAGTGGATAGCCATTTAGGGAAAAATACCTCCACTACGCCAGGCTTGATTCTAGAGATTATTCGACCTCCGAAGCGATTGATATTTATTTTAATATATACAGTTATTATACATTATTTATTGCTCTATTTATCTAAATGGGTCTCTGTCCACATATGGTGGACACTTGTTTACAGGGATTTAACGGAAACTAATGTGACAAATGAAGGACATCCGAATGTATATCCAGAGTTCTCTAGAGTGCCGGTAATGATGACAGGTTCGTTATAACCCCTTCGCTCAGAGCGGTGTTTTGTTAACCCCTTCCCCTAACACTCGGGCGTGGAGATTGGCAACACTGCGCGATAGATGTCAATGTCAGACTGTTTTACAAACACACCACCCCCCCAACCCTCCCCTTCCAATTCATGTCAAAATATCACGTTAGTATCAAATCATTTTCAGCCTACCTTTTGAGTAAATGAGCATACACACGAATAATTTTATCAACATAGCCACTACATTTTCATGGATTTAAAAATGTGAGTGTGTGTGTTTTTTAATTCAAGGTATTTAACGTGTAGTTTATAGACGGAGTGATTATTTCAGCACACAACTTATAAACTAACTTAAATCTAAAACAGAACAGACACAACAGCGAGACCCCCTCACCCAACTCCTCCAGGCCATTAATTAATCGATGTGAAAAGAGAAACCGACATTTAATTAATAATAAAGGTTTAGGCCACACCAGGAATAGATCCCTGGAGTAGATAGACACACTACCCATTGAGCTAGAATGTTGAATTACTTATGGTTTTTAATTAGTTAGTATTTTATAAAAGCTCAAAAATAGGATATAATTGGGTATATGATATCCTGACTCGGTTGGAGTTTTACGAATCATGGAAGTAGAGTAGGTTGTAAGTTTGTTTTTTGAGAATGTAATTAGCAGTGTTTTTAGATGTATTATTTAAATATAATTTAATTTTTTATGTTCAAACATAGCATGGGGCTTAATTTTCCCTTTATATTTTTATAATAAGAAATGTAGAGTCCATCTACCTTCTGAAAGAAGGCAGTCTTACCTTGTATTACTATATAAGAGAGGACCATTGTGAACCATTATGGTAAGCCTGTGACCTTTCAACGTAAACAAAGTTATACATTAACACAATAGTAAAATAACACGTATAGTCAATTCACGGCAATTATTTCTTCTGATGATTGCCAAAGTATTAAAAAAAACTATGTGTTCTTCCATCTTGACCATGTTTTGTCACTGACCAGTATAGTAAATTATCATCACGTATCTAAATGACAAAGTATATTTGTAAATCTGGTGAATAAGGGACTATTCTAAATAGATTTCCAATTATGAAAAAAAAAAGGCATGACTTCCCTGCATGAACAGTAAACATATTACAGCTTTGGAAGCTTTCTATGCATATTAAAAGTTACTGTTTACATTTAATGTGGTTGAACACTTTTAAAATGCAATAAACAAATAATTAGATGAGTTATGTTTTTAATAACCTGATTTTGGGCTTCTATCCTCCTTGAATATGTTACCCGATTGTGTTACGCCTACCCCCAAGGGTACGTGAAAGTTTTCAGGGTTTACATGACGTACTACTGAGTTTTATTGCTCATAATTTTGTTTTTATAAAAGTCGGTTTGATGAAAAACATTATTACTTTTTTTAAGGTTATATATCATGTACCTGTATGAGCTTTTCTCCCTCTCTGTATTGGTTTATCCATTATGGTCTTATTAAAATATGAAAAGATTGTTTAGACTTTAAAAACTTAGCAATATTTTTTTTTATTTGTGTAGATTTTGAAGGTGTTGGTTAGGACATTTCCGTGAGAGGGGTACGAGACTGTAAAAACTTTGGAAAACATTATTATACTATTTGTAATTGTCATTTTAAAGACAAGAAAATTTAATAAAATTCAGATAAATTTTAATTAAGAAGGTTCAACAAATTTGAGACCTGCTTTGGTGGCAGATAGTCTAACGCGTCACTCTCATGTTAGACTAGACTGCCAATGATAGGGAGATCGGGGTTCAAATCCCAGTCAGGTGTACTGAAAGTGTTTTTAATTATTTCCACGCTCCCTCCACGCAAATGAGGATACACTTCTTCTAATTCAACCTTAGTTATATCTAACTCATTAGCGTAATTAGTATATATCTGTATAACCTAACAGGTCGTAAGACACAGTGAAAAAGAAAAAAAAGGTTGTGTTAAATTAATTAAAACTAGGTCGTTATCCCTCAAGTCTGTTTTCATTCCTTCTCTAGGTAATTATTGATGCGATTTATATTAGCCAAAATGTGTATCACTGCCCTCTTAATTTAATTAATTAATATCTCTTGGGTCCGATACATAAGAGCCTGTATGTAAAAAGAAGACACCCTTTTTTTATATCACTGCAACACTGCAGCACGTCAATCTTAAGTTCCACCATATCCAAATCCTGGTACATTATAAAATGACGATGGTGGGTGGAGACGGGAGGAGGGATGAGGGAATAGGTGAGAGTGAGGTGAGGAAGGATGGATATATATTTTTCTATTAGAGCAATTTTATTTACACATTTTTATTAAGAGTTACATTTTTATATAGAAACGGAAAAAGAAGACTAAGCAATTTTGATATGCTCAAAGGCGTACGTGTACTCTTTAAAGAAGACGGTTGGTAACCCTAATCAAGCTAGTCTTAACTGGTTTGATGGTGACTGGAAGGTTGAGGTTCGAATCCTGGCCGGATGCTCTGAAGATGGGATTTTCCACTTTTCATCCAAGTTCATAGAGGCCTACTCGTCTCGTTTTCTACCATTTTCATACCCATCATATTAATGTTAATAAGCGGATATCCCGTAGGCTAAGACTTGGATTACGGAATAAAAGTAATAACGTATATAATTATTTTAATGGTATGTTACTGATTACGGACGTCATTAGTGGGGCAAGGGGTAGTAAACTACATTCCCTTCCCACCCCCAAAAATTAATCTTCTCACGGGGATGCTCTTATTACAGTAAAAAACTAGTGGAGCAAAGCTAAAACAATAAGGCAAATATGCACATATACACTTTATTTAAATTCAACCTCTCTCATCCCTAGTACCTTAGCGAAAAGGTTCATGAGTAAAATCCGAACGGATAGTGGAATACGATAGTAAAAAAAAAACTCTTAAAAGTAAATAATTGTTTATAACCCATCTCAGTGACCACATGGTTTAAGATGACACTCTTTCAATAGGCTGGACTGCTGATGACGGGAATATCGTGGTTCGAACCTGGTTGGGTGTACTTAAGGTGGGTTTCCCTAATTGGTATCCCACTCTCTATCTTTTTCATCACATAAGTGCGGGCACATTTACTCAAAATCTACCTTCCTCGTCCCTAGCCCATTAGCGTAATTAGTATATAGGCATATAGCCCAAAGGGTATTAAAGACAAGAAGCTAAAAAAAGTTTATAATAGTGAATTTTTGTTGTTAAATATTCGTCTATGCAACTCTTCTACCACCAATTTGGGCTATCAGAATTTTCACACTATAAGGGTGGGAATTAAGAAAGTAGAATTTAGAGAAAGTAAACAGGCATTTGCCTAAAAGGAGAGGGAGAAAACGCTATAAATATTCAAACGATACGAAATTACTTTTGGTGATTCAAAGTTAAAATGGTTTGTTCTGCCCTTTTTAATAGAAATTGACGTTTTTTATAATAATAATAATAATAATAATAATAAATACAGAATTTAACATGATTTGTTAGTGACAAAAAACTAATTTTAGATGTCGACGTTAGTGGTATTAGGAAGTGCTCATTGATGTTCGTGGATTCGAACTAAAACGGGGCTGACGAATTTTTCTTTAGCGATAAAAATCCGTAGCACAACTTCCTTCGGAGGGGAAGCAAAGCCGTTGGTCCCCTGTTGGTTGTGGCATGTAAAAGAACCTTGGAATGTATGTGAAAATACTTTCCCCGGAAAAATTGGTAGGCCCTTTCACCCTAGCTCATAGAAATTCTCTTGTGCTAATATAATCAATCGGTTCAAAAAGTGCACGTAAATACCTCAAATAAAAGAAAAATTGGATAAATTAAGATTTACTTTTAAAATAACTATTTGAAACAGGTGGAAAAAACACACATCTGAGTATATATAGCCCATAAAATATCAGAACCTCTCCTTCCCTACCACCCCCCTAGGGGACACTGCCGAAGCCTACAACCCCCTCTTCGCCCTCCCCATTCCACCCACCAACATCTTTAGAGAGACGTGAAACATTATATTTGTGTGAGTGGTTAATCATTAAAATTACATCCTCGAAGATTTATTGCCCAGAGCGAGATCTGGGGGTCGTGACCGTGGGATGGTTGGGGGGGGCGGGGGGTTTATAGAGAGTGGTGGGAAGGAGGGGAAGGTATGTTTCAACTTTGTGATGGATGGCGAGGGATGGTCGGTATTGACATTCACCGTCGAACATTTATTGCCGCGATCAACTTTAGGACCTTCGTGGCTTGAGTGGCTTAAGTGGACGTACCATTGGAATTTAGATCTATTTTGGAGGCTCCTTGTTCGAGTACTATGAGGTGTTTTTGACATTTGTATCATATGGGTTCATGTGGTTTGCCAGAAAGAATCAGTTCACGGCTACACAGATATTTTTTGACAGTTTAAAAGTTACTGAAACAAAGTTACGAAATCAAATGTTTTTACATGTGCTTATTCTCTTTGACTGGTCGATTTATACTGTGAAAAAGTGGCAGAATAAATTCGCGGCAAGTATAGACATAAATTACATATTTTTTGTTGTTTATAATGTATGGAATATAAGGAAATGCCAAAATTACCGTGAATTAAATATACTAATATTTCTGGTTCTTGAGATTAGTATGATGTATTATTTGTGGTGTCCTATATTACATTGGTTTTTAAGTCAAGGCTCTATGCTGAAAAAGAATCAACATTAGATCCTTTAATCATATCGTAAATGATATGTAGGCCTATGGAATAATATGGTAGGTTTATTTGTGGATAGGCTCATCAACATTACCGATAGTAAATTGAAAGAACAACTTGAATGATAAAAGAAAGAATTGAAATGAAAAAGAAAAACTGTATCGTGGAGATGCAATAGTACATCCGGTATAGCCGTACAGGTATACCTATGAAATTAGAACTCTACAGGTTTACCGGTTTGTTTGTAACACCCTTCACATCATATTATATAGTTTTCAAGTATTGAGCGTGAAGAAACCATTTAGGAATAAAGCCTAGGTAAACATCCAACTGGGATTTGAGCCCAGACATCTGTCACTAAAAAAAACCTGACTATATGAGACTCACATTTAGTCTTAGTACCCGCAAATTCTGTCTAGACCCCTCGTAATCTAAATTGTAAATTTAATATCCCATTTAAAATATATGTTACTCTTTGAATAGAAATGATTGATCATGCGTAGAAAATGCACAAAAATCGTTTAATCTCCATAACGAAACTAATTGAATAATTTGTTGGAGGCGTATCAAACGTTTAAATAACTTAACGATAGCATCAGTAGATTGCATGAACTAGTGCGGTGTTCAGTGGATAATTTGCAACGGTCAAGCTATATTATCTTGCGTAGTTGATAGGTTACATAAACCAATTAACATTTCATGATAACGGGGATGGTTCAATGTGGTTCAACTAAACCTGTATCAGACTTACCGTCAACCCTATTACCTCTAGTATTTATAGAGTAAAATACTCCTTGATCTCGATATGAATAATTTGTCAAATGATGGGTTGCATTGCTCATCTGTTTGTTTAATTAATTAAACAACAATATTCAGAGCTATCTGTAAACCGGTAACACCGTTAATGTTTTAAAAACAAATACACAGTAGCTTGTAACCTTATGAATAATACAACATTTCAACACGATTTTTATGCACAGCGTTGATCGAAAGGTCACTCACGTGTTAGGCTGGCCTGCTGATGACGGAGGAGAACCAGGTTTGAATTCCGGTTGGATATACTTAGAATGATTTACCATAAATTTTTTTCCGACTCTCCTTCCATGCAAACGAGGTTAGACTATTTATAAAATTCTTTCTTCCTCATCACTACACTATTAGAGTAATTTATCGTGTACAGATACGTATAACTTGGTCACTGAACAGGTAGTAAGACGGGGTGATAAAAAAAAGTGTTAAATATCCATCTGTGTATTACGCCTTACCTACAATCTGAGCTATCAGCATTTTTACACCATAAAGGTAGGTATTAGGAAAGTGGAATTTAGAGAAAGTAAACAAGAATTTTGCCTAAATGTAGGAAGGGAAACTATAGATAGGATATATATTTTTTTAAATGAGGACAGGAGATGAACTCTAATCTTCCCGATAACAGTAATTCAGAACTTATCAAATTAACGTATTTGACTGTCTAACCCCCAGAGCAAATATAATCAATTTGATTTTACAATGTAAATCAACGTCCTTAGCATAGTATTCTCATGTAAATTATAACTATTTAAACAATAAAAAAATACAAAAATGAAATCATTTTTTCCAAGCTCCTTAAAACATGATTTTGTTATTTAATAAAACCCAAATTCAATCTTGAATAAAATCCTAAGCTTCAAATGATTATTATTTTGTACTCTCTTACAAAGGGTGATCATGGTGTCTACTCAACTTGACCAATGAAATTTCCGACTTTTCCCCTGATTTCCCCTGATCATTTCCTAAAATTCCCGACTAAAAAGTATGTCACATCCTTCTAATTCCCCCACCTCCCCCTTCATTTTTCTATTAATCTTTTTTATGAATAATAATAAGTTTTAAAATTTAAATAAACATATTTTTTAAATTTGTATTAACATAATTTATTAGGAATTATAAAATTTATTACACAGCTACAAAAAACCTACATTTTGAATAACATTATTATTTACTGTTTTAATGATTATTATACTTCATATTTATAGTAAAACCCCGAACACTTCAAATTCCTGGCTAATTCCAGTTTTCCCTAATTTTCCCGGATAGTAGACACCCTGGTGATGTATGATTATTATTTATTTATTATAAAAACGTTAGCAATAAATGTCTAAAACACTATAATTATATTTTCAATAAAATTGTTAAGCTTAAATTAAAGCACGCAACATAGATTATAAAAGACAAATATTCTATATTAATATTATGTATTTATATACAAAAATCTGTATATTTTTATTATATATAATATTCATTTCCCAAATGTTTTCTCACTTAAAATTAAATAAAAACCAATTGCTTAAATCTTTCACGCAATATTATATTTAATATTCATAGTTTTGGTCTAACTAAAAATTATTTTTTATCACGTTTCACTATCTGTCCGGAATATCCGCAAATTTACCTTAATGGTGTGACGATGAGAAAGGTAGGATTTAGAGAAAATCAAACGGGATATGTGGAGGTAGATTGGGAAACCATAATAGGAGGAGGGGAATCAGTTAATCCAGGCAGGAATTGAACCTCGATCTCCCAGTTACTGGAAATCCAAATTAGACGAGCCTGACATTTATTCCACATGCTCACTAAAATTGGTTTTCCTCTTAAATCAATCCTTTACATATTATTAGTTATGACTCTAGTTAAAATGAAAAATAAAAACACAACTAACCATGGAAATAAATTACAGCACATTCCCTGCAGACACAAAATGTTGTGTGTAAGATTTGTTGTGTAAATAAATGGAGCCAGACCGCACGTCGAAAGAACATCGATTTGAACCGTCAAGCTTCCATTTCGCCTTCATTGCCCAGGAGTACCCCACCCCACCCCACGGGTGGGTAGAACATGAGAAATCAGGATCACTTAACAAGTGACTGGAGGATGCCTTAACGTCAACTCTTACGACACTCATTTCTCAAAACCTGATCCCTTCATTTAGACTTCCTCTCTTCCTTTCTGAACCCTCGGTTTTAGTGGTGGCTGTTGCTATGGAGAGATGGTGTTGGAAGAATCATATACTCTATCTACGATAGGAAAGGTGATGGAAGACGGCTAAGAAAAGATACCTTGTATCCATTCACCAACTCATGTGAACTGCAGGACAATATATTGAGTTTTTGTTAATTTTGGCAGTCAAAACTTTCACAACAAACTATATTTTTTTAATTAATTTTACTTTTTCTCGACACCTCAGAGAGAAACTATTGTAATCATAAAAAAACCTCAAGATTTTAATAAAATGTCGATGTCTCATGACCCCATGAAACTAAAAAAAAGTGGTTTTCACAATTCCATCTGTTTGTCTTTCTATAATTCGGGCTCGAGCCGAAACTATTTTACCGATTGGGCTCACACTTTGTATATATGTTTTCATAAGGTCCCCCCTAGTGATTTTTGGAATTAGATATCTAACCCTGAAATTAAGGGGATGGATCACCATGAGAGATGAGCGCGGCCGGTTTCTAAGGCGATTTCTCTGTACATGATTACTAAGAAAACTATTATACATATTTTAATCAGATTTTTACTACTGTAAATATCAATTCATTTACATGGTTTATAGTTTATTCCTATTTACCCAGCCAATTCAAATTTAAGTTTTAAAAAATAATTTAAAGATCACTGCATGAAACAAACTGGGCTTGTCATTTAAATGTGGGAAGACTTAGGCTAAAACGGTTTTCATTTTATTACAATAAACACATTTCTCTATCATTTAGTATAATTTAACGCCAGTTAAAAGTTAAATATTTGTAAGCAGCTTTGTTTAAATAATTTTTGCATGATCGTATTTTCTTGGTTTAGTGTTTTTTTTTTAAAATCTGCAGACAAAGTATAAACCGAGTAAATATTATTGAGAATAATTATCCATTCATTTTTCAGCATACATATTGTTCTAAACTAAAATAAAGTGGTACAGTTTTATTTTGATTCAAAAAAGTGTTGTGGTGCAGTAGCCTGTGACCTAGCGGTGTAAGGTTGAACAAAATGAACCTCTCGAGAAAACTCATGGCAGTGATGCCAAGCGTTGCACGGTGACGAGCAGATGTTCTTAGGAAAAATATCAACTCGACTGCGTTCATTTATTAAATCAGTTGTGTGAATACCACGTGTTTTGCAATGGAAGCCGTTTCTGTAAAAAGAGATCGAAGAAAATAAAATAAAAAACTACTTTATCTCTCAACCAGACGAAAGAAAAATAAATGTTCTACTCTTGTGAATTGGATAAAAAAAAGTGTCATGAATTTATTATCATTTCTGCATGAAAAATACAATTTTAATACTGTAGTTTAAAATCCATCCATTAATTTCAAATAATGTGCGTAGAATACCTAATTAATATAATTACAGGACCCGTTTTGGAGACCTCATGATTTAAGGCACTACTCTTGCAAAAAACTGGACTGCTGAGGACGGGGATTGGTGTTCGATCCCAGTTTGGTGCTATGAGGTTATTATTCCTAAAATGTTTTCCACTCACCCTCCCCGCAAATGTGAGTGTATGTCATCTAAAAGCAACCTTACCCTTCTCTGACACATTAGCTTAATTAGTACATCGGCGTAAAACCCACACGGGCTCGGTTCACTTTGGTGTACCAATCAAACACTTTGGCCCTACCTTTGGTAATCTGATCTGTAAACAGAGTCAATAATTTGGTATCGATAATACGGGGCTAACTAAATCATTTTGGACTACAGTATTGACAATTTGAACAAGAAATACACTTGTCACAATAGATAAATATCTTGAAACTATTTTGCTATCAATTGTAAAGTTGGATAATGAAACGGGGTGGGGGGACTATTGACTATTGTTGACTATTGTTGACTATTGTTTTAAAATTAATAACATTAACACAGATACATATTTAATTTTGACAATTATTATTTTACAAAATAGTTTCATCACAAATATAATTTTTACTTTCTCGCACCCCTCGCGTGCCATAGTCAAAGATTTGGAAATAACGTAAGACTTAGAGAGGAAGGGAAGGGGGGAACACAAATGCTAAGAGGAGGATGTTACTCAACACATATAAGAGTGTGCAGTGTAAAAATTATTTCCATGTCTTTTTTTTTGTTCTTGTGATATTAGAAATGCTTCACTTCTTAATATTCTTTGATGTTATCCGTAAATTTACAATAATAAAGTAGGGTAGATAATAAATACGGTAATTAAGAGAAAGTGTTCCCACATTTGCGTGGAGGAAATGAGCAATCACGAGGAAAAACACCTCAATTCACGCGGTCGGAATTCAACCAAAATTTGTAGCACAGGTCCCTAATAAAATTAAAAACGTTGTGTTCATTGCAGAAGTTTTGATGAAGGACTTTGAATGTATAAAGTTGTAGAAGGGATGTATTATTATTATTATATAATGTGTGTAGCTAAAATTATAAAATAGCTAGTGATGTGTATATATTTTATGAACGTCCCTGACACAAAAGTGATTGATAAGGGAGAAATAGATTATAAAATGATCATGCTTCAATGTAAAACTTGTGTTCAAGCCTATCAAATTTGGTCAAAATCGATGGATGGATATTTTCTATACAATTGGGTGAAAAACATTTTCTTGCAGTATATTTCTTTATGTTTTATTGTAATTTCAAATACTTTTTTTAGAGTTAGTGTTTATAATTTTTGAAGTACAGGCAATAAGTGTAATATTTATTCTATAAAAATTATACATTTTTAAAAATAAAATCTTTTTTTTTGCAGAAAATTGTTCTATATGCTATCTTCAAATTTGAATATATATATATTTATTTATTTATATAGATATATAATATTTATTTAATAATATAATATAATATTTTTATATATATTATAATATAACATTATATTATATTTTTATATATATTATAATATAATATTATATTATATTTTGATTTACATCATATTATATATAAATATATATGTATATAATATTATTTAATCTGGTCAAAATATTTTCTTTCAGTTCCTGAGGTAAATGGTCGGATTAAAATTTTTGTCAAATAAACAGAGAATTTGTGAATAGATTTTTTTTCAAAAATTGTTTAGTGGTTTTATGGATCAGGAAGGTTATAATCATAGAAATTGTACCTGCATTTGCGTGGAGGGAGCGTGGAAAACCAGTTTGGAGAAACTAACTTTAGTACACCCGACCGAGCTTAGAACCTTGATCTCCCCATCATTGGCAGTCTAGTCTACTGTAAGAGTAGCGCGTTAGACCATGAGGCCATCAAAGCGAGTGTTATACATGTTAAAATATGTATAAACGTATAAAGCTATATTTGATTATCGAATATAATTAATAAAAAAATAGGTTAATAGAGTTTGAAATTCTTGATAGCTACAAGTTCATTGGTGTAATTATAGGGTGGTGGCAGAATGCCACAGGCCCACGCTCAAAATAGGGCCCATCACGCAGGTCCACCCACCCAAAATTAATTTGGTAATATATGAAAGCGTTGTCTTTCAGACCTATCATTGTTTCGTAAAGATCTCATTATTCAATAAAAAATTACTCAATAGTCATTTTATTGCGCATAATTTATGCTGTACAAAAATGTATGTACATATTTTTCTGTAAAATCAATAGAAACAGCTGTCAGGTCATTTTCAAAACTTTACTAAAAATTATTTAAGAAGCACATGAATCAATAAAGGCTGCAGGGATTAGATATGTTGACTGTTGAGCTACTACCCGTAGCTTGACCTTGGAGGAAAGTGTAGACAATTTCACAGAGATCAATGTTTGTTTAGCCTCTATAAGTGTTAATATTGATAATTGACTATAGATTTGTTTATAATATTTATTAATATTGTTTTATTCAATTCAGATTAAGTTTTTTTACATTATATTGAAACTTTTCAGCAAAAATTTTATAAAATATTATGGCTGTATGGTAATGCACTTAGAGTGGTTTTTCCTCAATGGGTTTACACTCTTATCTCTCCACGCAAATGTGGGTACACTTCCTCTAAATTTAACCTACCCACTCTATATTATTACGTATTATAAAATAATTCCAATAATAAATGTATAAATATTTTTTAATGATCTACAATTATAAGATTTGGAGACGGTTGTGTATTTTTTCCTTGGGGGCACCCATCGTGGGTCAATTACTGCATAGTTATGTCTTTGTACTTGTTACAAGCTAATGTAGGTCAAGCTAGTTTTACAATAGGAGATTTTAGTGCGTCTTTAAGTTTATATTAAAATTATTATTATTAGTAGTATCTGGATGATGTAATATAAGAAACTAAAGTAAATAATAAAGTAAAAAAACACAATTTCTTATTTATGTTTTATACATATGTGTGTGGCCCCCCTGCCTTTTAAGGGTTCTAACACTTTTAAAGAAGGGTACATCTCTGACCCCCAATTTTCTGCGTCCATGAAAAAAGATATAAAAAAATAAACACTTTTTATGTTAATTGATAAGATATCTCTATCACCATTATTATTATTATTATTATTATTATTATTATTATTATTATTATTATTATTATTATTATCAGACACTGTCCTCACCCCTCATAGCTTGGGTTAAGTCAGATGCTGAGGAAATGATCTACATTCTACGATGTGTCTGTCGATAGTTTTATATCCACTGTTACTCATTGAGGGTGGACTGGTAAGGGGGGAGGTTTGATAGGGCGGTGTATTACCACCAATTTCTTCTCCACCCCTCTCCCCATCAAAATGTGTCTTCCTCCAGTTTGTTTGGTTCCCTCTGATATACTTGAGTTTGAAGCTGAAAGATGGTTTGTATCAAACTTCAAATAGATTCTATAACAATCTATTATTATTTTTAAATGCTTAAGGGCCACCCCTAATAGCTTTTAGTGGCATTCCATTTTCAAACATTTTCCATTGGCTTGGAGTCATTCCCCTAAAAACTCCTCAAAAATATATTTCTTTACAACTGCCTTGCCCGAAACTAATAAAGTTTCGCCGACACTCTTGGTAGTCATCACAATAGTTTTTTTTTTCATTGTGACTTACTTCCATTTTGAGTTGTACACATGCATGAACTTGGAATGAGGAAGGTAACATTTTAGATTTAATGTACCCACATTTGCGTAGAGTGAGATTGGGAACCATTTTAGGGAAAAATACCCTTATTGCACACAACTGGGATTTGAATTTCAATCTCCCCACCACCAGCAATCAAGTCCAATAGTATGTGCTACTCACCGTGTTCAACTGACATGTTGAAGACGGGGAGATCATGGTTCGATTCCGGTCGGGTGCTCACAGGTGGTTTTTCCTAAATAGTTTTCTGCTCTCACTCCACGAAAATATGGATGCATCTCCTCTTAATTTAACCTTCCTGATGCCTAACACATTAGAGTAATTAGTATATAAGTGTACAGCCCGAACGGATAGTAAGACGTGGTGATATAAATAAATAATAATAGCGTGTTTAAAACCGTTTTAAAAAACACCCTCAATATACACTACTGGGATGTGAACCCCAATCTCGTCACCAGCAAACCAGTCTAATACGAGAAAGTCAAATGAAAAATGTTTTCTTCCTCTAGGTAAGAAATATTAAGAAAACCATACTACTGATTATATTAGTTCAAGCTAAAAATAAAGCAGCAGATTTCTGCATAGTGTGGTCTTTGATAAAAGCCGCACTCTAGCCTTTCCCTTCCAAGAAACTTGACCCATGTAAACAACAGATTAGCTCGCTCCCTCTCACTCTTTTAGACCAAATTTGACAGATATGACAACACTGTAACTCAAGTTCGGTGTCGGCTAAACAGTCCAAATAGTTCAATATATGGACGTTTCTTAGGAGTTGCGCTGATAGCGCTTCTCAAGTTTTACAAGGTAGTCCTTCCACTTAAGGGTGGTTTACTGAAGGGCAAAAAGAGAAAGAATCCACTTTCTCAAAATTCGCTCTAACGATTTTGATTACATTTTGTACTAAGACATCGTTTATCATTATAAACAAGATGCAACCTCTCATTTTATCATGAAAATGACTTCTTCCATGCAAATGCGGGTAGATTACTTCTAAAATGCTTCCTTCCTCATCCCTAACCCCATTAGAGTAATTAACATATATGTGCATAACCTTAACAGGTGGTATGGCACAGTGAGAAGGGGAAAACAATTTACAATCTAGGGAATTTTTTTTCACAGACTACAAATTCATTGACTGTGTTTTTATCTAGTTGCGTTAATTGAATCCTGATCACACATTATGCTTCTGAACGTTACGTTAAGTGAACGATTCATCGCGATTCCGTCAATAATTAATTGTATAACCCGCTTCGGTGACCGCATGGTCTAAGGCGCCACTCTCGCACTAGACTAGACTGCCCATGACGGGGAGATCGGGGTTCAAATCTTAGTCCGGCGTATTAAGGGTGGTTTTTCCTAAATGGAAATCCGCTTTCCCTCCACGAAAATATGGGTACATTTCCTCTAAATTCAACCTTATTCATAATTGCCACATTAACGTATTTAGTAGCAGAATAAAACGTAACAAATAAACGGGTAGTAGGACGTGGTGTTTAAAAAAAAATATAAGTAAAACTACAAACATCAAAAGTGCTCCTTTAAATGAAGCTCTTTTTTTATTGCCTGACTGATCTAATGCGTGAAATAGATCAAAATAATTATTGCACCACAACGTTCGTTATTTGTAAAACTGGTGGTGGTTCGTGTGAAAAAGAAAATGAGACACTCCAAAACTTCAGATGCGTCGAATCCTTCCTCAGTCCACATTTAAAACAAAATAAAACTTTCCGTCAAAAAAAACCTAGTCACAAAACCCTGTCGCACACTAAAGTGTTGTCGCTGTTTGGATGTTGCTGGTGTTAACGCAATAAACATATAAACAAAACTTATGAATAATGCATCGCCGAATAAATATTTAGGTGCCAACACCTCACAGACCCGTATTTTACACACAGAGGCATTGTATTTAAAAGCGTGTAAAACATGGTGACGAGGAGAAAATGTTCATTAACTTATAATAAGGTTGAAAAAAAAGGGGAGAATATAATTAAAAACTACCTGTTTTAAAGATGATAAATTAAGGTGAACTTTTATCCCAATATATACATGAATTGTAAGGTTAAACTTTAATAAATTTAACCAGTTTTCTCAAGTGTTCCTGCCCCTATCGTCCCAAAGATGGTATTTTCTCTTTCAAATTAAATTTTTCAAAGTAGAAAGTCACTCCAAAATGTTTCACTTAATTAAAATATATATTAGCATAGAATAAAAATGAATAAATATCCTTGATTATAGTATACTATTTATTTCTTAACTATATTTTATAGCGCGTCTTTGACTCAGTATGTAGTTAAATTTCCTACTAAACTGAGTGTCCCTGGTTCAAAACATGGCCAGACAGAATAACAAAGACTTTATTAAAATGGAGCTATTGATGGTCCTAAAACCAAGGGTTGTGTTGGTTTTATTATTAATTTAGTTTGTAGGTCGTGTGCTTATTTAATAAATCGTTTTAAAAAGTGTATGTTAATTAAACTACAAACTGGTATGTGCTTAATTATTTCAGGTTAGGTTGAATTGGGTTTGAGCATCAATTAAATGCTTCAAAATAAAAATCTTATAGTTTTGGGGGGAAACATTTAAATCCGTTACTGTTCTCAAGCTCCAACTTAAGTAGAGGGCATGCTATCAGAAAATATATTAATTTATAATGGTTGTTGCCGGTTGACATAATTTGCCTTCAATTTTTCATATTAATAAAATGAAGAGTTGGTCTGTTATGAGTATTGCTCAGTATCTAACGCACACATAGACCTGAAATTTTAGAAATTAGTAGCCCCTGCGCACGATCATATGCGCCTAAAAGAAGTAATTTTAGAATGTTGACTAGATTTTTTTAAATTCACTAAAGACCTCTCGGGCGATGCCAGGTATTTTAGCTATGATCAAATAATATTTTAACTTAATTTAATTTAATTTTAGCACCGCGTCTTACTACCCGTTCGGATTATACGCTTAAGTACTAATTACACTAATGGATTAGGAATTGGGAAGGTTGAATTTAGAGGAAGTGAACCCGCATTTGCGTGGAGGGAGAGTGGAAAACCATTTAGGAAAAACCAACCCCAGTTCACCCGACCGAGATTCGAACCTCGATCTCCCCGTCCTCGGTGGTCTGGCTCAACAAGACTGGCGCGTTAGCCAACTACGCCACAGAGGCGGGTAAATATTTTAACCCTTTATTTAATGGCTATGATGATTAAAAATGTTAAGGGAAGCTGGGCGAAAAGTGTAGTTAGCGAAATGCATTGAGGAATTGAATACTCAGGAAATATACCCGTGGGTAGCATTTTGTATTTATAAATATTCGTTTACAAATTTAAAACGTCTGGTGATTCCTTTCAACCAAGATTACCGGAGTCTTTTACAATCTACCTTCATAATAGTTTGTTTTTGTTTTTCTTACAAAAAGCTGATACACTTAGGTAGTTCGTCAAAGTTTTAAATTTTAAAACTATTGAAAAGAAAATCCGCAGTTTCATAAAACAACAATTTCTTTCAACAGCAATTTCCAGAGTTCTACAAAGATGATAAAGATTTTATCAAAAAACAATAATAATTTACCTCAAGGATTATTATATCAAAGTTCAATAAAAAAATCAGTATCATGGCCACTACTTGAAGTACATGAGAAATGTACTTAGTTTAATGATTTTAGGTGGAAGGTAACTTTGAAAGCTAGTGCCCTGTGTTGCGCGTAGTGGTTTTTCTTCCAGCCCGGATAAAAGAGGAGGGTTCCTAGGTGAGGCTATCTTCCATTCCGGGATAAAATATTAAATAGCTCAAAGAATCAAGGATTTGCCTTGGAAAGTAAGAATATATAAGTGATTGGTAAGACCATTGTCGCATATGCCGTAGAAATAAGAAGTGAAACCAAACGTACCTAACAGAAGCTGCAAGTCGCGGAAATGCGAGTATTGAGAAAAATTTGCTAATAAATCGCAACTAGACAGAGAAAGAAATGAGAACATAAGATAATCTCGTCAAATCAACCCCATCACTGAATGGATAGATTCACGTAGGTGAGATTGAAACCAACATATTGACGGGATGCAAGAAGACAGAATTGTCGAAAATAGCAAAAGACGAAAGACCTCCAAGGAGGAGATGACCTGGAAGACCGAAGTGAAGATGGAAGCACAACCGTTAGAGCTTTTGGATTAGAACAGACCAAAGGCCTATGAAGAATAAAATAGATGATTTAAGAATTACTGTTTCGAAGTACTCATGTTCGTGCACAGGGGCTGCTAGTTATTAAATTTTCAGACCTCTGCGTGTGGTAGATATCGCGCAATGTTCATGATGGAGAAACAATATAGATTTACGTTAATTGGTGAATGTATGGATGATATCAAGACATGATTCCCAATGTCATAAAAAAAGTGGTTAAGGTCTCTAAAATAAAAAATCTATGTAACTTAAGATTTGCATGAAAATCATAAAACGTCTTAAATCACGTCGGGCTTTACTACAAATACTGTAACTTGGGTAAGCAATAAATTTGGTATAAACGATTTTTCACCTGGCTATGGCTTGTATAGTAGTTGAGCTAGAAGGAAATAACTTTTTAAAAACCTATTTCGACTCTTGGTAATATCACAAGGATCTACCAGATTATTTTTCACAAAGAAGTGTTTTCGCAATAAGGCTTGATACTAATTATGTATACTCTAAATTTAATTTACCACTGTGAACTCTATGAAAAGGTTTATTTTTTTAAAAGAGAATATATTATTCAATAAAATATTTCATGAAAAATATATAGTGCGATCTGATTATTTAATAGCCCTTGCTATTATTATCATATTATACTCGTTTGTATTATGTTGATGTAAAATTATATTTATATCTAATTTTGCATTATTTTGAATACTTTTTCAAGGGATACACCGTAAAATGGATAATTATTGATTAAGTATCCAAAACTGAGGTAGCCAAATTAATCACTAATGTAAGAAATGTTACACATTTTATGCACAGTAATTTTATTTTTGATTGGTGAAATATTTCCAATAAATTTGAATTTTATTTATTTGACCATATTTTATATGTAACGAAATGTGTCACCAAAACATTTTTTAAATCGACCAAATATAAAAGGCAGTTTTGTTATTCATAAATAGAGCCTACAAAGCCGTTAACGAATAAATAAATAAATTATAGCGCTGAAATTAAGTGACATGAGAGGCAAAGTTAATTTTAAAGACATGCTATTAAATAATATTACCTTGACTGGGAGAGTTTAAACAATATAATATACACGAGCCTGATGATATAGCTAAGATCAATGTGCCGTTAAACGACATAAATAAAATTAACAAAAAACATATTTTTAAATAGTGATCTCTTGAAAGTTAACGAATCTTATTTTCTTTGAAATCGCAGTCTAACAACAATTTATAGAGCTTGACCACAACAAATTTTAATCTACACTCAACACGAACAATTCTCATCGCCTACACCAACCCAAAAAAAAGGTAAAACAAAATCCAGCTAAATCCTTCCAAATCCTCTTACTCTCTTCTAGCTAAACCTGTTTTTTTTTTGTTTTGTTTTTTTTCAAATTCACAAAGACACATTAAAACAGCGGTGATATTCCAACAGTAAGCAACAGAGGTATTCAAAGAGCGTATTTTAAAGCTTGCTCATTCACAATCCCTCTATTAAATTATAAATAATACCGGGTTTTACAACAAATGTTGCGTGTTGCATTGATGCTAAAACAACCTGAATTTTGTTTTTCGTAGTGACCGCATTTGTCTCGGGACTAGTTTAAATATTCATGGATAGAACAAAAAATAAATAAAGAAAATCTGCACTATATATGCGAAGAAGGTTTAATTGGATAAAAGTTTTCTTTTTTTATCAATATTTTATAACACTCTGAAGTAGTGAAGTATTAGAATAGTACTAGAATAAAAGTGAATTATCTTAAAATGTTATTCAAATAAAATATTCCTGAAAATAATAAGCTGTTTGCATTATTATGAAAGATTTTACTAACTAATTTAGGTTTTTTTACACTTTTTAATCCAGCAAAGTTACATATTAACAAAAGTAATGTTAATAGTGATTAAGTTAGATACAATAGTTTAAAATAATATATTTTTTATTAATAAGATTTATATTCATGATACAAATATCTACCAACATTTAACATTTTTAACATGTTTAACTTATTATCTTGCTATGCAACACCATTAATTATTAAATTTATTTTTAGATAAGAATTAGGTTTAAGAAAATTACAATAATTAATAACAATAGTCCAAAATAAAATAAATCAATCTGTATGTTATTCAATGTATTTATATAAAAACCTTAAATAATTATGAAAAATTAGACTTACTTGCTTCCTCATTTCAGTAAACTACTAACTAGTTTAATATACTATAACTTTAATTGACAATCGACAAGATATGTATAATAGTCCAAATAAACAAGTAGTTTTCATAGAATTTTAAATATTTCATGACATAAAAAGTGACGTTCAAATCGTTTATGTGGTCAAGGAATTTGAATCCCAAAACATTATTTAAAGTCCAAATTCTGTATTGCTCTTTCTAAATAAAACTACAATAAAGATTTTTATGGTAACATTTTGTTATTTATTTTGTCAGTCAAGCTATACTTCTATGAATCACTGATAAAATTAAGGTATTATGAATAAATTATAATTGGTTTCTTATTTCGATATTGTATGCTTTTTAAAAATTCAAACAACATTTACCAAAATTAATTTTTCGTGGACAGTTAGACCATTTATTATATATTTTAGTGGTGACACTTGAAATTCTATTCTCATTTTATTTGATGAATATATTACTGGAATATTATAAATAGTCTATTATAAAATACACACCATACAATTATATTCAGGTGATAGTTTATAAAAGAGGACTTTTAATGTATTATTAAATAAATAGAATGATGCAAATTATGTTTAGTAGATATGTCAAATGTTAACTAGGCCTGATTTATGAATGTACTAAACAAACTTGGAAATAAATATCCTTAAGTTCAAAATTAGGCCCAATTATAAAAATTAAATTTAACGGCATGATTTTTTAACATTGTTCTTTTCAGACTGAGTGTTTGTTTGGGAAAACACTTAACTACAATGAAAGTAATGGCAAGCTTAGTTAAGTTTAAAATTATAAAAATCCTCTTAGGTGGCCGCATGGTCTAAGCGCTACTCTCGCAATATACTAAAATGCCAAGGAAGGGAAGATCGCTGTTCGATACCTGTCTGGAGAACTGAGAGTGGTTTATTATAAATGGTTATTCACTCTCTATATTCAAATGAGGGTACACCTCCTCTCAATTCAACCTACCTAATCCCTTACACAATAGCGTTATTAGTACATAGGCCTATAATACGAACGGGTAGTAAGACGCGGTGTTAAAAATAATCTAGTGAATAGCCCGTTCTTCACGCGAGTTTTTGTATTTTTAATATTTTGAAACTCTTCAAAAACTACCCGTTTTATCCTCTTAAGAGTTGAATTTCTAAAAATTCCTTCTTATTATTTTTTTTTAGCACCGCGTCTTACTACCCGTTCGGGTTATACGCTTAAGTATTAATTACACTAATGGATTAGGAATTGGGAAGGTTGAATTTAGAGGAAGTGAACCCACATTAGCGTGGAGGTAGAGTGGAAAACCATTTAGGAAAAACCACCCTCAGTTCACCCGACCGAGATTTGAACCTCGATCTCCCCGTCCTCGGCGGTCTAGCTCAATCCTTCTTATTGGTGACCCAAGACCTGAAAAGAACTTTCCTGCCGAATTTAAAGATTTTGGGTCAAGGCGTTCCAGAGATTCTAGATATTAATCAGGGAGGGAGGGAGGGAGTCAGTGAGTCTTTATATCTTTACTTTCTCTCGACACCTCGGAGAGAGAAGTATAGTGATAGTAAAAAATCTATGTCGAGATTTTGATAAATGTTGACGTTTCTTAACTCCCTGATGCCAAACAAGTTGTTCTCGCAATAACGTCTGTGTGTCTGTGACTCAAGTAAGAGCCGAAACCATTTTACAGATTGGAATCAAACTTGGTACCTAGGGTTTCCATAAGGTCTCCTCTAGGTGTTATTAGATATCTAGCCCTAAGTTTATAAGGGGTAAAAAAAAACAATTTTCTCAAAATTCGCTAAAACGATTCTGATTAAATTTTATATCTAGACATTGTTTATTATTATAAACAAGATAAAAATTCTCATTTTCTCATGAAAATAACTTCGAGAGTACCTTACACTAGGGAGATTTTTTCCCTTAAGTTCATTTCTCCACCTCTGCTTGAGATAAGAAATAACATAATTGTAAAGTTGTAGTATTATTAAAGATAAAAATATTTTATTTAAAATCTATTTTTATAAAACCAATAGTTTCTGAATTATAAACAAATATATATACTTTTTAATTCAGATCTTTGAAAATTAATTTAATTCTTATGGTCTTTGGTTTACAAAGATATTTCTCTTTTCTCAATTTTTCTGTAACAATGTTCCCAGTTCACAATGTCATAGAGTAACTAACAGTGTGTATTATTTAATTTATGATCCTTGGTGTAGTTTTCAACAATATTTTATAGATCCAAAAAACTCGCTTCACAAATCTTACGAGTTTTCAGTAAATATCTATTTTAAGACAAAAGAGGGAGAAAGTCTGAGCGGTGCACCGTACCATTTATTTTTAATTGTTTTGAATTTTTTGTCTTGCATGAACGTGTAATCACATATTTGTTTCTTTGGAACAAGAAATAATTTGAATATTTTCGTACATGTCAATATTTACAAAACGTGATGGGTATTTTTTTCCCCCCGATAAAAACCTCATAGCAATCAACTTGTCATTACAGTATCGTGTAGTCATAAAAAAAAATCAAACACGTGGAAAACATTCTATAACTTTAACGCTGAAAAGGATTTTTGTTTATTCAGAATATTTCCCATTTGCATACAACGTCACACAGATCAAATCGATTATGTATTTGTAAAATGAAAATCAGAGACCACTTACAGATTTTATATCTCCAGGTTAAAACAAATGTTTTTAGTTTTCTGTTTTTATTTTTGAATGCCATAAATATATCAACAATAAGGATTGTGTCAATATTTTGACACATGAAAACTGTTAATGAAAACCTCATGTATTATGCAAAATTAAATTAATTTAACGTTTCCCACGTAATTCAATGTTGTTGCAAAAATATCCACTTCTATTTACCCATGTAATATCATCGACACCATAATTTGACCAACAATAGATTATATACCTATCGAAATTTTCAAAATAAAACAACACGATAGATTGGAACAGGTTGAAATGTAATCAACGATGTCAGTCAATTAATTTTTGCTACATCTAAATATTGAAATACAAATCAAATCATATTTTTCATTTTTCTACTCAAACAAATAAATCGCTATATCTGTATAAGAACCTTTAAATTTTTATTTGTAAAATTATTTATACCTGCTTTAAAAAAAATTGCAATTTACATCCAGTTATCTAGTATTAAAATAAAATGTTTGAGAGACGTAAGATAAAGCAAGCCAACAAAATAATTAAAGTGGTAGTTTTCTATTTGCTATACACCACTTTATGTTTTATTTATTGCCTCCTTTGTTTCTGAAAAATAATTATTTCTTTGTACCTTTCCTTCCCTTTCTATAATTCCTCGTTCTTCAAGGAATCCTTAGGGCAAATTAATCTTTGTTTTCTGTCTGGAGCAGACATGTCGACTATGATAACACTTACTCTAAAAAAAGAGAATACTCAAGGGCAGAGACGAGATTTCTTCGCCCTCATCTACAACTTCTTAAATTTTAGTATGAGATGTGTAGACTTTATAAATGTGAAGAAATATTCATTCTTGAGAAGATCTACAAGTAGTTTCATACACTTAAGGCCGGTCTTATAACTACCACATCAATATTGCTATCGGGAGGTTAAAGTTAGTTACCAGATAAAAGTTATCAGCCACTTTTATATTTTACTCGTATTAAGAACTGAATTTATCTGCCGGATAGTTATATGTAGATTTTTTTTTTGCTTAAAACGCAAGGTTAATACTGTTTTTACTGGTGCGCGCATGCGTACAACCTGGCTAGTAGCTACAACGCTCAACATTTGTTAAATAATGGCGGCTAAACGAGTGCGAGTAAATAGATAGTGTCACTTGGGCGCAGAAGCTAAGATGTCGTGCAAGTACTAATTTCGGTGTTTGTCAAAATGTGGTTAATAGTTTGGTACAACATTTACAAAATTTCATTTATTGTACTCACATTTTGATCATTTGTTCTTATATAACTATAACTCTACAAATAGATTGTCAGCTTATATAAAAGTGTGAATTAAATTTTCCAACTTTATATAAAAAAAATTTTAGTTAGAGCCCGGGCCTGTGCTTACTGAACACTTGAACCAAAATTTTAACCTAAAACAGATTCTGATAGGCGAAACCTCATTAAAAACAACGTGTCACTAAGGCAACAACCATTTTAACTTTCACATAAAAGTTATCATGTACTTAAACATCCCGATAAAAATGTGATGGATAAATACATTTTATTTGGCAGTCATAAGACAAACTTTTAACTTATCCACCAGATACAAATATTTATCTGCCAGATTATTATTTATCTACCAGATTAATATTTATCCAGAAGTCATAAGACCGGCCCTTAGTTGGACAGCTTATTTATAAAGAGCCATTATTCCGCGTCTTAGTATCCATCTGGATTATACGCCTATGTACTTATTACGCTAATGTGTTAGGAATGAGGAAGGTTGAATATAGAGGAAGTGTACCCACATTTGTTAGTAGGTAGAGTATAAAAACATTTAGTAAAACCCACCTTCTGTACACCCGATCGGGGTTCAAACTCAGCATCTCCCCGTCGTCAGTGGGGCAATTTATTCCGTGAGTGGTGACTTCCGAGCTTAAACCACGTGGCCACCGAGGCGGGCTAACTTCTAGTTGAATAGTTTAATAGTTGGTGACTTACAGCTTCTAGTTGAATAGTCCAGTAATTGGTTACCTACAGCTTCCAGTTAAATAATTCACTAGTTCGTGACATACAGCTTCCAGTTGAATAGTTCATTAGTTCGTGACATACAGCTTCCATTTGAATAGTTCATTAGTTGGTGACCTACAGCTTCTAGTTAAATAGTTCATTAGTTGGTGACCTACAGCTTCTAGTTAAATAGTTCATTAGTTGGTGACCTACAGATTCTAGTTAAATAGTTCAGTAATTGGCTACCTACAGCTTCCAGTTGAATAGTTCATTAGTTCGTGACATACAGCTTCCAGTTGAATAGTTCATTAGTTGGTGACCTACAGCTTCTAGTTAAATAGTTCATTAGTTGGTGACCTACAGCTTCTAGTTAAATAGTTCATTAGTTGGTGACCTACAGATTCTAGTTAAATAGTTCAGTAATTGGCTACCTACAGCTTCCAGTTGAATAGTTCATTAGTTGGTGACCCACAGCTTCTAGTTAAATAGTTCAGTAGTTGGTACTACAGCTTCTAGTTCAATAGTTCACAAGCTAGCGACCAACAGCTTATAGTTAACTGCCCAACTCATTATTTATCTATATAGTTTAGTTCATTAGTAAACTAGTTGGTGAATTACAGCTCGTAGTTAACCAGTTATTAACCTACATATTCTAGCTTATTAGTTAAATACACAGTGAGCTACAGCTTGTAGTTTAATAACTATTTACCTTCATCTTGTAGTTCAATAGTTCACTTATTGGTGACCTATACCTTGTAGTTCAATAGTTTACGGATTCTTGAGCAACAATTTGTAGCCCACAGCTTGTAGTTAACTAGTTAGTGAACTACGAATTGTAACTCCCCAGTTCCTTCAATTCACAAGTTAATATTTCACATGCCTTCCGCTTGCGGGGGAAAAACGTGGTGAGGTATCATTCATTTTAATTACTCTTGGTGGCCGAGATCAACAAAATAGAGTTCAATAAATGTTTTGTGTCAGTCCCGTTACATTGATATCTTTGAATTAGCAAATCTTGATGGGAGGATTAGTTGTCCGAATATCTCGGTTATAGGGATAGCTAGTTTTAAATTATCTCAAATGCATCATCATCATCATCAACTGTTTACAGCTTGTGGCTGGTACAGTTTAGTAAAATATATTTATCTTCCTCTATTCTTCCACCATTCTTCCTGCTATAAATACTTTCATTCTTCTCCTCTCACTTGCACACTTTGTTATCTGCTTCTCCAGTCTCTTTCTTGGCCTCTTTAGCGGCTTTTTTTCCTAAATATTTCTTTTCCGTAATTTTATTTGGCATCCTCTCCATCTCCATCCTCATAACATATCCGTTTCATCTCAGTCTTGCTTCCTCTACTATCTCAGGTACTACCTGTACCCTTATTCTTTCCCGAATAACTTAATTCCTAATCTCTTTGCTCCTCGTGACAGCTAACATGCTCCTCACAAACTTCATTCCCACGACCTCCACTTTCCTTGTCTCTCTTACCTTCCTTGTTCATGTTTCTGCTGCATATGTGACAAATAGGCATCAATTACTCCCCGTACACCCCTTCCTTACACTTCAAGGACACTTCTCTTCTCCATAGCAGGTATCTTACACACTTCTGGAACATCTCTCTCTGCTGTCCTCTTCTTATTAGATCCGCTTTACGTCTCTCGAACTAAGCATCTATAATATAGAGTATCCAACCAGATTGGAATCAGTATTCCAAAGGAAACCAATTTATCGGAACAACCTCTGAATGTAGTAAGACAAGTGTGTAGAGACAAATTATCGTTGCGGCACCATACCTCTTTCCTCTCGATAAAAATCAAAAGTCTGGCACACTAGCCGTTTGAATTTTTCCAGATACATAAACTAGAGTTATTTATAGACTACAATTTTAAACCAAACATTCACAAAAATTAGTTTTCCAGGAAATTAATACGCAAACGATGGCAAGGTTCATCACGCTGTGTCCAAATATTTACCAAAGTATTAAAGTACCGCGTAATTTACGGTTATTTCGCAACAACCCTATAATTTTTGGGGGGGGGGGTGAACGTTGGTGTTCCATATTTTTAACAAATTTAGGCACAAAATATGTGTACAGTATCTATCTATCTCATATTATCAGGCGAGAATATGAGCCACCCGGTTATTCATTCCCTATTTAAATGTGGACAAAACAAACACGACCTTTAAATCATCTACACTTACTGTATTACCAGGCATTATCCGGGAGAAATGTTTTTAATTAATTAAATTAAATCTAATAAAAATTTTTAGAATTACTGCTTGAAGGTGCGGTAGGTGTCGCGTAGGTCCATGATAAAAACCAAACTATTAATTGTATTGATATATAGGTAATAGATTATTCTTGTTTAATTTTTTTAATGCAGATTCACAATCATTTCTCACGATTTGGAACGATGAGGTGTAGTTATCTTCAAGCATTAAAATTCATCACCTGAATGGCTTTGATTCAAAACCATGTCAAGATAGAATAAGTTTTTACAAAGAGAAGGCAAACTAGATGTGAGCTTGATATTTAGTCCGCCATTAAGTGCAGATAATAATTATCAATGATTAAAATAACATTTTCCACTTCGTATTTTCACAATCAGGATTTATTTGGGAGTGAAAATATATTCTTTTGTTTCTTTTGCGTTTTACATTTCGACCGATTTATAGCAAGTGGTCTTATTTTCCGTGCTCCGCAACCTGTCCAAGCTATACAAACGAATGGGATAAGGATCAGAAAAGTAGAATTTAGAGATAATTTACCCACTTACGAGTGGAAAGGGACTGGTAAACCATTTATAAAGAGAGAAAACTCAGGAAACTGGTCAATATTTGAACCGCTCAACCCTTATACGAGTTTGACTTAATGATCCACATGACGAAAGTTGTTGGTCAATGGACTATTTAAAATATTTTGGTATAGCTATCAATAAATGGTTAAAATGGGATTGAAGGCCAAACTAATTAATGAAAGATTTGTGCAGTACTTATGACTAAAAATATATGTTCGACACAATAAATAAAAGATTACTTCGGTGGATGAGTTTAGTTTGATTTTATACAAATCGTTATATAAACATTTCTTTAATATTTCGCATGGGTATCTTAGACTTACAGTATGATGAAAACTTTTTTCTCTTCATTTAATTAGGTTTTGCTTGGATACCAAAATGCGCATTAGAGACATTAAAGAACTCTTGCGATTATTATAGGAAGAAAATTAAATTAAATATCTCGGATGAAGCTCTCATTTATTTACAATGGTCAATATTTATTTTGTTATAAAAACTTCGCAAATAACGGCCACGCATTCCCAAACGCCTTAAGCACGACGAGATTACTTGTATTAATTCCTACAGCATCTGTGAATTCAAAATTCCAATTTAATTAAACCATCGACAGTATTAAATTTATTATAACCGCATCTTACTACTTTCTCAGGCTATATGTATATATTTCAATCAATCTAATGGGGTAGGGATGAGGAAGGAAGCATTTTAAAGGTAATATACCCGAATTTGTATGAAAGGATAGGGGGAAACAATTTAGGGGAAAACCAACATCGTTAAAACCAACCAGGATTCGAAACCCGATCTCCCAGTCTTCAGCAGGCTAATCTAACACGAGAGCGATTCCTTTAACCACCAGGCCACTGAGTTGAAAATAAATTTAAATTAATTACACTGGACGAGTACGAGTATTTTAGTGAAACCATTCTAAAACCTTTTTTTCTTAACGCCGTAGTGTGTGTTTAAATATGATCCCTTAAAATATGTTTATATCCCTGATTTTACTCCCAAATATTGAAATATCCTTATAAGTCCCCCCTACCCTTCCATTAGCTAGCAAGACCCTCTAATGACAATCAATGAGTGTGTCGGGAAGTATGAGGTGTCGGAGGGGGTGGCTTTTGGGGGACAATAATAAAGGGAGCAGAAATTGTCACGTGCTGGCGCGGAGCGTTTCGACGCTCATTAGCCGAGGCTAGAGGGGAATGGATGTGGAGGAAAGGGGGGGTGTGGGGTCCTCACTAAAAGAGGGAGAGGGGGGGGGATGAAGCGGGGTGTAATACAGACTTGTAACAGGTGTTAGTCTAGTGCTGCTTTCCTTGCTGCAGTGTGACGCTCTGCGGATGTGTCTACGCTCAAAGGGGGTGGGGGAAAATAAGGTCGTATTCGAAGGTTCTAATGGGCCGTTAAAAAGGATTTGATATTGTCGACACAAAAAATGTTCGCTGAAACTGCGTGTTGTATAGAACTACCATTGATTTCTATAGTACTCCTCTGATAATATAGACATAGGGGGAAAGAACTTATTTCACAAGAAGTCAGGTTTGCAATCAATATACCGTAGTACTGTCCTTTACACGAAAGTCAAAGTTAGAATTTTGCTGTGTGTACTGAGAGATATTTTTCACCTATGTAATTTTTATTTTTAAGTAGGACGATTAACTCCCGACATATTTCATCCCCGAAAAAAAAATCCCTCTTCTCAGTGGCTACGTGTTCTAAGGCATCACTCTCGCAATATTCTTGACTGCCAATGATGGGTAGATCGAGATTCGAATCTCAGTCCGACGTAATGAGGGTTAAAATTGTTTTTCAATCTCCCTCCAAGCAAGTAAGGTTACATTAATGAGGTTATTTATCAAATTTGTTTTAATAAAGAACAAGTAAAATAACAGCTATTGTTATGCCAACTTTGTTTTCTCTATAAGAAAGTCAATAAATGCAATAATATTTATTGTTACAGTTTGCAATAGCTTATACTAATATTAGATGCTTAAATTTCCATTTGCATTATTTGTTTATACATTTTTTTTAGCATATTAAAAATTGTTTTGTGATCACAATTTAACTATATCAATTTGAATTATAGTTATGAATACTTTACAACCTGATGGTACCCGCTTCAGTGGCCGAATAATCTGATACGTCACTCTCGTGTTAGACTGGCCTGTTTATGGCTGGGAGATCGGGGTTTGAATCCTGGTCAGGTCTACTGAGGTTTATTTTACTACTTTGTTTTCATGTAAATGTGAGTATACTACCTTTAAAATGCTTCCTTCCTCATCCCTAACCCATTAGAGGAATCATCATATATGCATATAAACTGAAAAGATAATAAGACACGGTGATAAAATAAAAGTAGCTGATGTGACGTAAACAAAGTTTGCAACTAATAAGCTATGCTATTCGTGTTTTTTACTTAAAACAAAATAATAACTAGGTAATAATGATAAAGGTATAGTTTAAAGGAAATATATCCATTTTATTAGTGAAAAGAAAGAAAACATTTAATAAAAACACCTCAGAACACCCAATAATCTAGTATAGTCGAGACTAACACCTTATACATTGATATCACCATTGCATATGCTTATATTCCCACCAATTGTTGTCGCCACCTCCATACCACTACAAAAAAAAACTACTTCGGATGACTGGACAAACTTTTAAGACCAATGACGAAGTTGGCCCAATTTGACGGTGAATCTCTTACCGTTCATGTGGCATTCCTGTCACGTGAATGTGTGAGGAAGATAGGGACTGTGTAGAGGTGTGTTTGTGTATATGTGTGTGTATGTAAGAGGGAGAAAGGGAGGTCAGAGGGTCAAGTCCTAGGGTCAGCTTATTGATTCTCCTGGCTGCCGGCAGAAGGGCACCACCGCAACTTCCTGAGGGAACGACTTCCGTTTAACTTCCTGGGACACTCTCCTCTCCCTCCCTTGAGTTGGTGGGGACGCCAGGTTCCGTTTCGGTTAGGTCTAAATAACTGAGCTATGAAATGGTTTTGAAGAGGTGGTTTTAGGACCACTTTTGAAATCAACCATGTGGAGTATAATGGTTTGTAATAAAAACGTATGTATGTGTGTGTGTGAAAAAGGAAAGGTAGATTATTCTATCAGATTTTAAATTTATATGGGAATATAAAACTCTGAGTTGTAATATTAAATTATTAATCACGCAACAATGAAATCAACACAGTAGATTTTTAATGTATTATTATTATTATTATTATTATATTATTATTATCACCGCGTCTTACTACCCGTTCGGGTTATACGCACTTACGCTAATGTGCAATGGTAGGGTGATTGTGAGATGAAATGGAGGACCTACAGTTTAACGTGGAATCCGAACCACGGTGGAGGCCTGGCATTCCTCACATTCACAAGTTGTGATTAATACACGTCTTGTCAGAGGTGAAGGAAGGGTTTGGCATTCAGATAAATCTGTGCCGAGACCGAGGATTGAACCCCGGACCCCTAGCACAGAAGTCTGACACCTTACCCCTAGACCACCAGGTCACCGATTTTTAATGTAAATCTACTTATATGATTGGGTGCATGGCCATACAGCCGAATTCTCGTGAAAACATTTTCGCCATAAATTGGCAAATATAAATCTGCAATTTTTAAATATTAGTAATACTATTCTAACACATTCGTACAGTCCTAACGGGTAGTAAGACTAGGTGCTATATAAACATATATATTTATAAGACTATGTTTCTAAAATAACCTATTAAAACATCTAAAAATAAAAAAACTCAATCAATCTCGTAATATGGTTATTTGCAGATTTTTTCATGTGAATTGCACAGCCAAACAGTGCAATTGTAATTTTAAGAAAGAAAGCTACGTTAAGTTATAAGATTTTAATATACTATTCCAAACCTGCAACATAATCTATATTTCCATTTAATATCTAAGTAAGGTATTATGACGTGGTTCTAAGCATAAATACGTAAATTTATAAGTAATCACATTGGTTTTAAAAAAGGGGGTGTATTCAAAACTATTAGTAGCAAAAATATTTGTAAGACTATGCTGAGCTCTTTAATGAGCGAAAGGGCCTGAGAAAAATTGTATATTACTAATCACAACGGCTTAGTGATATTATTAAGTATTACGAAGCGGTGATACTTGTTTCACGTTATCATTGGCATTTTTCTGACAGTTCAAAATATAATTAAGATTGCATCTTTACTCATCCACCTCAAAAATATGTTTCTATAATTTTACAAATAAATCTGCGTAAATAACTTTTGTCAGATTAATCATAAGTTGCCTTTTAGTCACTTTATAAAAGTCTACAATTAGCGTAAAAGGTCTTTACAATAAATTAGGGTGCTCTACAAATTTTTTTTTTTAAATTCAGAAAGTCCTAACTCCCACAGATAATTTATTCAGTGGAAGTATTATGCCTGAAGTACGTCATAGAACTTACGTTCTGGGGTCCCTTGACGTTACTATGCTGGCTGATGGCACTTAATACGTGGTGATAAACTATAACAGCGTTTCTAAGCCTTACGTGTCGTGTCATGGGATTGTTGCCAAGGTAGGCAGAGTTTTTTTTAAAACTTTATCTGTGGTATCCTCTCACACACTTGGTCCCTATTTGACCAAACTTACATATGCTCTAACTACATTACCCCACATGATAAATTAATTTTCTTTTTAGCACCACGTCCTACTACCCATTCAGGTTATCCGCCTATGTACTAATTACACTAATTGTTTTAGAGAACAGGAAGGTTATATTAATAGGAAATGTGCTAGCATTTGCGTGAAAGGAGAGTGGAAAACAATTTTGTAAAAACCACCCTCACCACACCCGACCGAGATTCGAACATAAATCTTCTCGTCATCAGCAATCTATTCTACTGCGAGAGTAGCGCGTTAGACCACGTGGCCAGCGAAGCGGCTCGGTGCTATATTCCAATGGGAGATTAAAACCAAATCCGTTCAATCTCCTATGACTCCGATGTGCCCTTAAGGGCGTTTCTATTATGATTATTAGCGATGCTTTATCAAAAGGCATTAACAGCAGAGCTCCCATTATATACAGATTGAATGCCAGAGGTTCAGAGTGACTTGAGAGCCAATAATATCTCCAATAATATCCCTTTATGTTGACCCTAATTGGATTGAAATGGTTCCTACGTAACGGTCGAGGCCAACGCAGGAGTCTATGTAATGGGGGTTATTTTTCATTATGAAGAGTGGGCACGTACTCCCTCTTCCCCTTCCCTTCAACGCCACTGGTACCATTATTCCAAATAATTAACGTTTCATATAAGTGCAAACATCGCTCTTGGATGTGTACTCACGCCGTGCCGTATTGTAATCAGCACACTTTCCCGGAGGAGAAACGTCACATAGTTTTGAGGTTTAAACTAATAATAATAATATTTAGCACCGCGTCTTACTACCCGTTCGGTTTATACGCTTAAGTACTAATTACGCTAATTGACTAGTATTTGAGAGGGTTGAATTTAGAGGAAGTGAACTCGCATTTGCGTGGAGGGAGAGTGGAAAACCATTTAGGAAAAACCACCCCAGTTATTATTATTATTATTATTATTATTATTAGCACCGCGTCTTACTACCCGTTCGGGTTATACGCACTTACGCTAATGTGCAATGGTAGGGTGATTGTGAGATGAAATGGAGGACCTACAGTTTAACGTGGAATCCGAACCACGGTGGAGGCCTGGCATTCCTCACATTCACAAGTTGTGATTAATACACATCTTGTCAGAGGTGAAGGAAGGGTTTAGCATTCAGATAAATTTGTGCCGGGACCGAGGATCGAACCCCGGACCCCTAGCACAGAAGTCTGACACCTTACCCCTAGACCACCAGGTCACCTGCCACCCCCAGTTCACCCGACCGAGATTCGAACCTCGATCTCCCCGTCCTCGGCGGTCGAGCTCAACACGACTAGCGCGTTAGCCAACTAAGCCACCGAGGCGGGTAATTGAGGTTTAAAAATTTAGAGACTGGTCACAGCATCGTTAGTGTTAATCCACTAGCTAAATAACACAATCAGGCCCAGACATACACTCTAGATAAATATAACAGACTAACCACCTGTACCGGTAAAGCTGTTCACACGAATTAATACCGTATCTGACCTATGGGTTGCCAGCTCCTCTAATTATTGTAGCTGGTGTAAAAAGTAAAGTTACTATGGAGGCAGCCTCGGTGAGTGAGAAATTGCCGCACAGACGTTCAGCTATACAGCAATATTTAACTATACGATGCATTATTTCAAAATATTGTTCACGCCAAAATAACAACAAAAGATTCCAAAATTGATATTTTTTCCATTGAACCCATAGCTAAAGTTTTATCAATACAGAAAAATGTATGAAAATATGTCATTAGTTCATTTTCAACGAACTTTTTAAGCATATTTTCAAAGTCATAAAACTAAGCTTCTGGCGAATGTCTACCATGAATATTCGATCAAATCATTCACTTCGGCGGTAGTTGGCTTCCAATATACAATAAACTACGCAAGTGATGACCAATGCTGTTGCTGCTGCAGTTATTATACTATCGACCGTATTGTTATTGCAGCGTAATGAGCCCAGAAAAAACCCAAACGAAAAAGGAGGGGGTGGGTGGTATCGCTCAACAAGAGTAGGACAAGGTATATTATACATACAAACACATTTTATATAAAGTTTTTCAAAACCACTCAAAAAGTAGGTTCTGGTTTTGTACCAAGTTTGATACAGGTCTTACCAAAGCAAACAAAAGTTGGCGTAGCTATTTGATGTTAGCAAAATAATAATCAGCTTATTAAATGATACTGGTATTTAAGGTTACATTAAATGGTACACTACAACATACTATATAGTATACATAAATAGCTAATCATAAGGGTTCGGCCAAACTGACGAGCGCATAATTAGCAGATAGATCTCTATAGTTGTTGACGAGGAGGCTCTGAATCTTGGCTCAGTGAAATGAGGGTGGTTTTTGACAAGTGATTTATTGTTGTGGTTTTTCTCCTCCTCTCCACGCTAATGGTGATTATTATTATTTGTAAAGGCCTATTTTGATAATATTGAAGTATTTTAACATATCAGTTTTACATATATAATATATATATATACATATATATATATATATATATATATATATAAGTATGGTTTATGATCTTACCAATTAAATTAAGCCGTCAGTAGTAAGAAGTGTGCTAAACCTATCGATTTTAATAAAAATGTCAAAATGAGAAGTTTTCCTAGCACTCAATGAATACAATCATATGGCCTAGCGCCTATAAACTAGACTGTACCGGGGACGAGCGCGCGCGCTTGAAAAATAGAACCAGTTCTATCTTTCAAGCGTGCGCGCTCAGTCGCTCCAGTCTGGCCACCTCTCAGTTACAACTAATGTGTTCTATTTTATATTTTAGTCGCTCGCGCGCTCAGTTGGCCGCCCCCTAAAGTGGACGAATCTGACAACCCTACAATGGCCACAAAATGAAAGAACTAATACAGCGCTCAGTGTGTACGCAATTAAACGACACGAACGACTGAAGAGTAGTGTGGGAACGTTTAGAATGTTCGCCGAGACTCCAGTGGCGGAACATTTGCTTCCTTTGATTCGTGTCAAGGACCGCTACCAAGATGAGACCTCTCCAAAGGCGAAACCTCTCGAATGCCGAATATTCGACTGAGAATTCGCCATTCATGTACTTTCCCACACTAATCAGACAGTCACCCGATACACGAACATTCGTTTGCATTCGCGAATAGTGTGAGACCGGCTTTAGACAGAATAGATAAGTAGTTCCTGAAAATTACGAGATAACTGTATTCTAAGCCTTGTAGCTTGATAGCGATTGATATTTTTCGCTGACCGAGGCGGCTGCCTTGATATGAGCCTGGGTCCTGATAATGGCCGGGCTGATATAATTGTAGCCGAGACATAGGTATTCCGAGAATTTTTCATGGAAATCACACCACGCAATTTTCCTAGTATCCCTTTCCTGTTATTCAACTCCCCTGTCTTTATTTTCAACAAATACCATTGAGTAGGTAAATTGTATTTTATATTTTGTGTTTAATTTTATGAGAATAAAAGTTTTTTTTTCCTTGTATTTTTCGTTTTGTTTTAATTTCAAGCTACATTGTTTTTTTTACCCCGAAACTATAAAAGTATCATTAAATGATAAATGGGTCAAATACTGTGTATAATTATATATACTATGAAGTATTAAAATAATTAGTTCGTCACGTAGGGGTCTAGCTTTTTTAATGGCTTGCAGGTTGTTTCCAGTAATTTTCCTAATGGAACATACCAATATGTAATTTAAATACTTTGACGATGAAATGTCCTTTAAGACTGCAAAATATATATATATATATATATATAATATATATATATTATAAGAGATTATTTATTTTCACAAAGCAAGCTTACATTTTTATTTTTTCATATTAAAATAAATTAATGTAACTGTTAAAATTTTAGAAAATAGCTTTTAATATTTAGTTCAAAATGGGTATCTGGAATTTGTTTTTCATGAAAAAAATTACGTAAACTAATTTAAATAGTTTGAGATAGTTTGATAATAATTAATTGTTTACAATTTGAAAATATTATTAGAAAATGGTTTGAACAATGTTGTTTGAAATTTGTATATGAAACGTGCTTTTTGTGATTAAAAACTGGTTTGTTTTTTGAGGAAAGCTTATTTAAAGTTAGTTTACAATAAACTTTTTTTTGGGGGTTTTGTTCCAAGATTTAAGAGATTATATGATAAAGTTTGTATGATTGTGCTGTAACATTTATTGAGTTTATTTATAGCAACATTTTTTTTAGCGGTATCTCTACTTAAAAATATTTAAAATCTATTCTAGAAATTTATATCTATCAAAAAGGAATACTGAGTAGCTACCAATTCGATTAAGACTGGACAGGACTATAATAGTAGACTGTTTCTTCTAATTTAATATAAAACAATTAATCATGTGGGTGGGAAGAGTTGACTGTCACAGTCCTTTCAAGTGGTCATAGCAATAAACCGTGACCATATTTTTAAGATTTATCAAACATTTACTGGTAATTAGCAACAAATTTATATTTAAATTACAACTTTTGAATGAATCTGTCCAACATATTGATTAAATGTGGGCATAAAATTAACCAACACGTACTAATCCAATAATTAGGTCGGAGGAGAGAGACTTTGAAGATGTCTCTCAGTGTAACAATCCAGGGTTTGAACCTTGACCTCACCATCAATGGTGACTGAGACAAATGAGTTGCCACAATGAACCACATAACATCATCGATGGGGGTGAGGGCACTTTTAAAATACATATTATATTACATCAACTCATGACTATAAATCAATCTGACCAAAATATCCACCATGTGGGACAAAATATAAAGTACAATAATTGGTTTCAGAGGTCAAAATATGTTTTAATTTAAGACGCCCATTTTAAACCTGTTTCAACTCACGGCCCACTGAGCATTTGCTAAAACCTTCAAGGCACACCATCAATTTTTTTTAAGTAGAGATTTTATCATTAAAAACCTAGTATTAAGATTGTATATGAAAGTTAAATAACTAAGCGTGTTATTTTTAAAAATAATATTGATTATGGATTATTCCTCAATTTTTTTATATTACTTTTTGATTTTCCCTCAAACTGCCGCAGCCCACTTTCAGACTCTTAGAGGCACACAATTAAGGGTTAGTTCGTGTTAATTGAATAAGATAAATAAGGACACATACTGATTAAAATAAATAACACCTTTTAAAAATTATGGAAATCAATAAAAAAAGGTTAGTAACGGGCTAGATTAAAATACGAATGGTTATTTTAAAATAAATTCAACAGCATTATAATTGAGAAAATCTGGGGAAACCATGATATTTAAAAAGGTTGGTAGAACCCCACCCCTTAAATCTGCAGTGCAGTCCTATGATATGTGAACCTTGTCCCTCCCGTCACCAAAAATACAAGTTATTGTGAGTCTGACACAGTAAACCACGTGACCACAAGTTTGGATAAATATTTATTAGTGTTATGATTTCACACCTAAGGTGGTATAATATAAATTTGGAAATTATTAGGATGACATCCTTCTAAAAGTACTGATTGATCCAGTCCACAGAATAGCCTTATCTGACAACTAGAAAAGTTACTAGATCTACTTTCAATTTTTCATACGTCAACTCAAGTAAAGTGCAATTTTCACTTTTGATAGATTAATCTATATAACTCTAGAATTAACATTAATGGAATAGTAAAATTATACATATTTTTGGATGCAAACTATTTATTTTATTTTTTTTTCATTGAAAGGTTTATTTGACAAACACATTGTAGCCATAAAAGTAATTGTTTGGTGTAGAAAACCCAATATAAGAGATTTAAACGTGTTCTCTAGCAAAATAATAGCAAACGTGAAAAACAGGATTCAGAATCCTTTTATTTCTCTTTACTTTTTTCGCAACTGTTTGAAATCAATTTAAAGCTTGTTATTACCCATTTCATTTGGCACTTTCTAAAGAATCTCGCGTTCTTTTGTCCCAACCCACGAATTGATATTACAATATCTATCAAGAGGACGGCGCACAAAGGACTGTGTAGAGTTAAAAGAGAAGACGAAAGTAATTGTAGGTCTTGGTGCAAGACTAAGATAAAATCTTCAAAGTCTTTTATTTGTAAAAAGGGCCTTATCTGTGCTTTAAAATAGTAACGAGCCAATAGATAAAGAATTACGAGTTATCAATTTAATACCTACAGTTAATATACAATGTTTTCATACAGTTTTATTAGTTTGAAAACAAACCTTTTTCTAAAAAATAATTTAAAAATATTTTATAAGTGAACTTATTAGCTTTTTGCACTTAGTTTTTTCAATTGAAAAGAGCTGAGGACCCCGTGACAAATGAATGTCAACAATCCACACACAAAAAAAAAGAAGAGAAAAAAAAGGGAAAGTAAACTAATAAGATAGAAGAGACAATAGCTGACCTATAAAGTAGTCTTTTTGGAATAGGAACAAAATGAAAGAGGAAACAATTCCCAAAGTTTATCATTGATCTCAAGGAAGAAAAAAATTTTTTTTTTCAAAATAAATAAAGAAGTTATTTCATTATCCATTGTTAAATTTGTATGTTTGGATAAAAAAATCTCGCTTCCAAAAGAAAAACTTTTGATTAATGGCTACACTTTAGTTAGTTGTAATTTGGTTTATGTTAGGCAGAATAAATTATTAAGTTAGTTTAAATATTAATTTAATTTATGTTATTGTTAAGTAATTATTTTTCTTTATTAAACATCACTCTAGTCTTTGTAAGGAATGTTGCATTATATCAAATAAAATTATATATTCAATAATGTTATTAAATATTATTTCATTATAAAGTTTAATGCACATATAATAATAATAATAATAATATATTCTTAATTTATTATGCCATTTGTTTCTAGCTACCTATGAGGAGGTTGAATTTATAGGAAATACAATTGCATTTGTGTAGAGGGAGAGTGGAAAGCCATTTAAGAAAAACCAGTCTCGGTACACTCGACTAGAATTCCCTTCCTTGTTGTGTCCGTCCACTGCAGTTCATTCTATTGAGAGAGTGACGTCTCCTTTGGGTAGTCAACCTGTTGTACAAGGGACACGCGAAGACATCTTAAGGGGTGCATAAAATTTAAAAAAGTGTGTGTGTATATATATATTTATATATATAATTTTCTAAATTTAAAATATATTTAATACATTTTGGATGTAATTTATTTTTTAGGATATTTTAGATTTAGATTATATAATAATACTAGCAATCCCGCATGGCGTTGCCCGTGACCCACTGTGGTATAGGAATTATTTATAAGCCCTCCCCCGCCCCCATAGTGCCAGATTTCATTTGGAAACGTCATCTCTGAAACGTAATTCTAAACCAGATTTAAAATGCTTTCTTCAAAAAATTTGTTAAAAAATAGCCTAATTAAAAAGCTATTTAAAAATTTAAAAATCCTGCTTCGAGGTGCATTTGGGCCCCCTCCCGCCACCTATGTTAAAAATGTCAGATATATGCGTGCCACACACAAATAAACACACAGACAAACAAACACTTTTATTATTATGGAGTATAAAATAGTAAATATCAGTCTCAGCCTGACTCAAACCAAGGACACTTTAGCGTTTAAAAATATTGATATTTTACCTTCACTCGAAATTTAAGTTAGGTATTCAAGAACATTTCACCTGGATAGAAAGTAATATATATTTGCTAACACTTTTTTTTTAAATGGTTCGTTGTTTTATTCTTCAAGTAAGTTGCCTAACTGTGACGTATCGGCAAGTCACAAAAGTATTTCTCATTTTAATTTATTTAAGTATTATTTGGGAAGATTTTTGTATATAACTTTGAAATAGAAAGCAAACATTCTTAAATAATTCTAAAAATGGTATTCTGATGTCACAACCTTATTTATCTAATCTTAAATTTGTATTCTTTCCAAACGTGTTTTTCTTAAATTATCCATAACTTAGACTATTTGGTTTATTCACGAAAATGTCGTCGGGTTACTGCAAAAAGTTGGTAAATAACAAAAAAAAATTAAAAATAGTCAACTATACTGCTGGAATAAGGAGTTTTTTATTCTATGTCTTGTAAAAGTTGGTGACTAATTCTATGTATTTTAACTGCTTTTTTTCTGCCTACTTATTATTTGTAAGCTTTGTCCACATTCTTCACTGGATAAAACAAGTAACTTAACTTACGTATTCAGTTTGTTATAAAATGTATCGTGAAGGGCAGTATTGATCCTGGAAAAACTTTTTTAGTGCATTTGCTGAGTTTTAAAAGTACAGTAAAGTCCTAGCTTGTTAAATCAATATACAACAATAATTTGGTAAAATATTTTAAAAGTTTTTTTCAGAAGTTTTTAAATAAAATGGTTATTATAATATTCAGGTAAAAACCAGTAAGTGTATTTACAAACTTTTAGCTGTAATTATGAAATACAAATTATATTTTTTCATTACTGAAAAAGGTTATTATAATAACTTACCTAACTATTCTTGTCAAACAGAATGCAGCCGTGTGCATTTTCTGAGCTTAAAAAAGTATGTCACAACACTTGATAGATTTTATCTGTACACTAAATTCTATCTAGAAGGCTGTGACATTTTAGTTATTTATTTGGTACTAACAGTTGTGTTTGTATCTGATCCATGGTTGTGAGGTTAGAACAGTGACAATATAACATGCTATGTGTAGTCATTGGTATATTGCACTATTTGGTGGTTAATTTTGTTTTATTTAGATTTGTATTAACAAAGTAGCAGCAATGAGTTGCCCTGAAAATAAATCATATCAAACAAGAAGTACGAAAATATTTTAAATGACGTTAAAACATGTTGAGAAAGCTGGCAATATTAGAGATCTTGCTACTACATCAGCTATGGTAAGAATTAAAAATTATGTTTCTTTATTTATTTAATCTATTAAACAAGTTAAGTTATAGCAATTATAGCAGTTTTATTATTATTCATTTTTGTGAGCTTTCTAACCTGAAATTAAAAAATAAAAGTATTTAAGGTATTTATATTAAGCTATGTATTAGTCATACTATGATTTGAGTTTGGTCATTTGGAAGAAAATCACACTGGAATATTGAAATAAAAATTCCAGTAAATAAAATAGATGTTTGAAATTCACAAAAATAAATGCCCTAAGATTTGTTGGCCTAGTAATTAATAATCAGAATGTATTATAAGGAGTACATATTTGTATACATAATCAAAATATATTTAAAACTGCATTTAATTAGTTTATTGGAACTTTGGTCGAAGTTGCATTATTTGACAAATATAAATTAACTTTGTCTCTGGATTATTTGTTTCAGGGCTATTCAGAGGATTCAGATGATTCATGTGCAGATCCATTATGGGAGCCCATAATGAACAAAAATCCAACATATTATGACAATGATGATGATGATTTGCAGCATAGCTCTAAACTAAATAAAGGAGTTCCTATATAAGATGATACAGTAGAAGGTAAGCATACAAAAACATACATCTTACTGTTTAAAAATTTGAATGTATCAGTATGTAACTATAGCCAATAGGTAAAATTGTTTGAAATATTAATATCTAATTATTTTCTCGTTTGGTTTATTTAGGTGGAGGAAAGCAACTCCAGATAAGTGGAAAAGAAATATAACTAAAAAGAAACAAATTAAGTGTGACCCATACGATACAGGAAAATGTCCAAAGCCAGCAAAGTTGCCAAGGATGATTGACTGTGACAAATGTAGATTTAAATGTTCATCCGCATTCACGGAAGAATACAGAATAGATATCTGTAAGACCTATTGGAAAATGGATTATAATATAAAGAAAGATTTTATCATTTCCAATAATGAAAAGACCGAGCCACGTAGGATCACTGCAAAAACCAAATCTGGAGAGAACAGAAAACTGTCTCGGTCGTATTTGCTAAGCAAAAATACTGATCGAGTTCGAGTGTGCCAGACTTTCTTTTTAAATACAATTCGTATAAGTGACGGGCCAGTCATTCATGCACTTAAACATTCAAGCAACTTTGAAGTTTTTGATGTACCAGATTCTAGAGGAAAAAGTATACCTGTCAATAAAACCCCTGATTTATCGGTACAGCTTGTAAAAAGCCAAATAGAAACTTTTCTTGTAATGGACTCCCATTACTGTCGGAAGTAATCTAAACGACTTTATCTTGACAGTAAATTATCAATTGCAAAAATGTATGAGCTGTATACTATAGAATGTAATGGTAAAGATACCACTGCTGTTTCATTAATTACTTACAGAAGAATATTTTGCAATAGTTACCATTTTTTCTTTTTATAAACCTAAAAAAATCGGTGCCTTACCTGTGCATAATATAAAAATGTAATTGGAAAGAAAAGAATGAAATGGAAGATAAATATCAAACCCATGTGCAGCGTACTAAAGAGGCCTTTGAATTGAAAGAAGCTGATAAGGTGAGGTGTTAAAATGATGAAAGTGTTCGTTCTGCTACTTTTGATCTGCAGAGTGTGCTGCAGATGCCATCAACAGACACATCATAGTTACATTATTTACGCAAACTTTGTATGTATAATTTTTGTGTTTATGAATAAAATATTCCAAATGATGGTTACTGCATTGCATGGACCGATATAAATGGAAAGTGTGGTAGTATAGAAATAGGAAGTGCATTATTATGGTGGGTGAAACAACTACCTGATTCAATAAGAGAATTGAGTCTCTTTTCAGTCACTTGTGAGGTCAGAACCGCAATAAACATATTGATGCATTATTTCTTCTTGTTGGTCAAAGTACCCAGATAGATGTGATAGAGCAAAGGTTTCTCGAGTCGGGGCATTATTACATGGAAGTAGATTCAATGCATAGTGCCATTGAAAAAGCCAAAGAAAAATTTTCCAATATTTTCAATGATAGACTACCTCAATGCATTTCGAATGGCCAGGTCATTTCAAAAAAGGAAAACTGCCAGACCATACATAATTAAAGAGCTTAATTTTCAAGATATGGTAGACTTACCAGCAAAAGTTATAATTAATCGTAACAAAGATGAGCATGGTCAAACTGTTTCATGGCTTAAAACAAAATGCCTAAAATATACTAAAACACTGCCTAGTGTTATTCAGTACCGTTATGACTACAGTTCAGATTATACAAAGATTTTTGTTAATAATTATAATCATGACAATCAAGAATATTGTGCGGCTGTTTTCCACACTGATCTGAAAAATGCATATTCTAAGAAGCTACCAATATCTAAAGAGAAGAAGAAGGACTTTCAGACAATGTGTCGCAATGGAATCATACCAAAAGAACTATGTGCTTGGAATGCAAACCTACCCTCAAGTACATTAGTGAAAAATGTAGTACATGAGCCAGAAAGAAATGATGATGATTATGATGACTTGAATGCAAAGTTCGAATAATGTTGTTTGGTATCTACTACTTTAAACGGTTTTTTAGATGTTGACAATTTTTTTCATGATTGTAATGTTTTATGTTTATTTTACTGTAACATTTTTATTAGTACACATGAATTCTAATTATATTGTGTCTTAGTAAACTTTGGGCAGTGTTTTTATTCGGTTATAATTCAGTTCAAGAAATAAGTAAGTCAAGTAAGTGGAGGAAAATTGAACAGCCAAAGATTGGTAAGTGCAACATTTTGCCTTTTTTAATATAATTTTTTAGAATCAAGGGGGTACAAAAAATGTTTTAACTAAGCCAAAGTATCTCTATGGACTTGGTGAAATAACATTACAAAAAACCTAATTCAAATCCTAATGGCAGTATAGTAAGCATTTGAAATCTCAAAAAAAAATTCGAATGCATTTTTATCTCAAAAAAGGATTTTTTTTTCTTTTTAATGCATTGACATATAAGTGAGATAGTGCTTAAAATGTTTGGTGTGACAAATTAATATTCAAGCAGCTTTACCTAATATTTTCGAAATCAACAAGCAGGCCACGTCGTTTACTTACCACGGGGTTCATCGACATTCTAGTAGAGGAAATAGTTGAAGACATTAAAATAAAAAGGAAGGGAGCGTGTCGCTTTGAGTTGTGAAGAAAATCCAATAAAATAACTAATCGGAATAAAACGTAAGCGTGTAACGTTTCACCTCGTAGCCCTACTAATGACCACACCACAAGAAGGGTTTGTCGGCGAGAGGGTTGTTGGGGAGGTGGGGGTAGGTTGTGGAGGGTTGTAGGAGAGTAAGGTAGTAACCCCTAACAAATTGAATCAACCCCAAACCATCATTAGGTATGACACAAACTGTCAGAAGGAAGCGACCAGAAGAGGGAATGAATTCATCGCGTCTGCTCGAGAGGTAATTTATAGAGTTTCACGGGAATCGTCTTAAAGCCATGGAAACCCAACCCCTGGATTATTCTCCAACGGGTGAACTATGGGGGTGGGGAGGGGATCCAGGGCTGGCTTTTACTTTGTTTGGAGTAAAATTAATGTAATTAATAAAGAGTTTTGCCGCATTGCGCTGGTAGTAACTGTGACTCGTAGGGATAGCTTTCCTACACGGGTCTGCAATTCCTAAAACCTTTTGGGGTGACTTTTTATTTTTATTTGTGATACCCAACTAACAGTTATTGTGACCTAGTGGCTAATCAGCACACGATCTACAGATAGAATTTAATTCTATAAGAGACATAACACCCCCGTTCCCCAGTACCCAGTTGTTAATTTATCTCTATGAAAGTAGAAGCCATATTTCACCAATAAAATGTTAAGTCATACCAGTAATTGAACCCAAGACTATTTTACTAAAGTTAAGACTTACTAAGACAAGGTGTCATTTTTGAGGGAACCAAATAAAATTGTTTCACATGATTTTTGGGTCACATCAGCTTAATTTGCACCCACAACCATAATTATATATTCATCTCTCCCTCTCTTTATTTATATTATAGTTCATCGACAAACTATGCATATAGTTCTTGAGACTTCAACTATAGGAATTAGAAGTTAAAAGAGAAGTTATATATGCTGATGTATTTAAAGACGTATAAAATAATAAATAAAACTTGGTTTAGTTTCCTATTCAAATATAGTGAACAACAATATTATATATTTAATCTAAATGATAAAATAATTTGTTATGGACAGCAGATATATTAATTACTCTAGAAAAGTACATGCTTCACCTAAATTTTTATATGGAAATATAAACCAATTTGAACATTTATATTGGTTTTAAATGTGATTAATTACCTACAAATAAATTCAATATTCCACTTTTTATGTTTATTTGAAAGCTATAAGTGTTATTACATACACACATACACACAAAGGTTTTTTTTAAAGGTTTTTAAATTATATTAGCTTGTTATAAGGGCAAGGGTGAAGAAAAATAAGTGCTCTGTCAGTAGAACATTAGGACTCGAATCCAGGTACAATTTCTACCCGCCATGATATGTTTAGCTTCTGGAATTAGAAAAAAAGTAATCAATTTAAATTTAATTCACTATTTTGAATGATATCCCAATAGATATTATTAATGTATGGGTTTAAGTGGCTTGTCATTCAAAGAAAAACTAAATGGTACTAAACAATCACACAAACTGTTTCATATTGTGTAGATGCCTATTATATCTTTGAAGGAAATATTCAAAAATAGCCTTTCGCTAAACTACCAATTAAGTTAGTTTTACTCATTAAAACCAACCCATCATCTTGCTAATCACAATAAACACACTTTATATATAAATTTTAAATCAAATGTTCAATAATTTAAAATATTTCAAATTTTCAAAAATAAACTAATTTTTAACAACCCTAAAATTATTTGTAATTTTAAAATATATATTCTATCTATCATAAAGAACTATTCCAAGAACCCATTTTGAACCCAAATCTTCAAGGCCAATTTCAAACAATCTTTAATTTTCCATAGTTTGTTCTGTGCAAACTACCCTTGTAAATGTATTATCTTATAAAAATAAAGATACATTATTAGTAATTTAAAATAGTCCCCTGATACCAATTAAAATTATTAGAGGTATTTAAGAATAAAATTTGAATTTTACAAAAATCAGTCGTTATAAAACTGCTATGAAGCTATATTTTTCTAGAAAAAAAAACCAGTCTAAGTAATTATTTATAAAGTAAAAAATGTAGGTACCCATTTTGAATTGCCAGAGCCAAATTTATTTATTCAAATCATTAAAAAAAACAAGTCATTAACTACCCTTAAACGAGTTTTCCACAATTACACGGTTTTATTGGTCATGTCAAACGTTCTCCAGATATACATTTTGAACATAATCATTAGAGCCACTTTAAAATATTTCAAGATTTTAAAAATCAGCCATCAGTCAACTATCCCAAAACCAAGTAGACGGTGTTATTTGTGAGGTCAGCCGCTTCCTATATATCGATTTTAAACAAAATGACTAAGTCATTTTCAAAAATTTTTGAATTAAAAATAATCCTCAGTCAGTTACCTTTAATTTAAGGGCTAGGATCAACACTTTTAAAAAAAAGAGATATAACCGTATAAAATCTAAATTTCAAATTCGAACAAAATTAGTCCAAACATTTTCATTTCGTGGCCAGGGATAGGTAGACAAAGTCTGTTCATGATAGGTTTCTACCTGGATGACAGTTCAAAAATCATATGTTTAGGTTTTGGATTATCAACACTTGTTAAAGATGATTGTTTTGTTATAAATGTTAAGTTTTTAATTACATGTTATATTTTACATTTTAAAAAACGTAAACTTAAATTTTATCACAATATTTCATTACTTTTAAAAACTTCTTTTTACCCAATTCGAAACAATATTTTAAACATATTTGAAAGTACATATCCTTCGTTTTGGAATGTTATCTATGATGTGTAATATAGTCTATACATTAATAGGCCTACCTTTTAATACAAGCATCGTATTTACTTGGAAAAGAGAAAATGCTTGTCATTTGTTTTATATATAATAAATTATTTTATGATTTTTTTATCGCATTTCAAAATATTTAACTGAATAACATATTTTTAACCACTGCGTGGGTGTATCATTGTGAAGAACTTGTTTCTGTCATGTTCAATCACATGATTTAAATTCGTCGGTCACCATTTTGAAGCTATGTCCGTTAGACTTTTTGTGAAGGTGTTGTGAATTATTTTTTTAAAGTGGAATAAAACGATAAATAAGCTTTGTGCCGGACCTCAAATAAATATATATATAATTTTGGCCTAAATTATTGTGGTTAGCTATCACATTACTACATTACCATATGCTTTCATTACAGTTATCCGAAGTGACAGAAGTCAGCTGTCAGCTAAGTAAACTAAGGTCATGAATGTATTATACAGATATGCATGAGGCTTGATAAAACTGAAAAATCCATTTTTTGGGGTTTTGGTTCGCATAAAACCCAAATATTTAGCCATTTCTAGAAAGTATTTTTTTTAAAATTTACAATGCTTCTTGATATGATAAAATAATAAGTCATATTAAGATAAAGTATTGTAATCGTGAAAAAATTGAACTCTAGTTTATGATAAATCTTTAGGATACTTTTATGCGAACCCGAACCCAAAAAAAGTGGATTTTACAATACTGAATGTCTGTCCGTCGGCCCCTTGACATGGATCCGCAACGACTTAACGGATTTGGTTCAAACTTGATATTTAAATTTTAGAGGGTTATACTCCAGGAAATATATTTGATTTTTTACTCCAGCCCTCAAATTAAGAGTATTTAACTGATGAGTAAATTTGGAATTAAAAATTTTTTGAAAGTGATTCCAACTATTTTGTATAATATTGATATCTCGGGAGTGTTTGACATGACAAATAAAACTGTATATTTTTTTCGTGGAAAACTTATTTTAGGCTAGATTACTTACTAATAACAGATTCTATTTTATTTTAGAATATTTTAAGAATTAATATAGCGATTTGGTTCAAAATGGGCATCTGATACGTTTTAAAATTATAATTGTATTTAGTTTTACTAGAAAAAAATAATTTCACTGATGATATATAGTAAAAATATTTGAAATTTTTTACCTTAGCTTTAATGATATTGTTTTGAATGGGTATTTATATTTTATTTTAAATGATAAATAGTACCGTGTGTTTATTTTTAAAAACAAAATAATGTAATGGTAGTTTAATAAATAAATAAATATTTTAGAAAATTTGCCAATTTTTCGGAAATGACTTTTAAGGTTTAGTTCAAAATGGGTATCTGAGATTGATTTTCATGATAAACAAGAATATATTATAATTTTTTTAAATAAAAATATTTGAGGGTTGTCTACCATTAATTGAACTTTTAAAATTCCTACTAAATTAGTATAAGTATGTGGACTGCCCTAAGAGTTAGTAAGACGTAAATCACGTTAAAAATATATTGGGACTAAAAAATCGTCATAATTGGTAGATATTTAATATACATTCTAATTTTTTTTTAAGTCATCTATTCGATAATTTATCATTTAGCTTAGTTCCAAAGAATAATAAATAATTAGTATTTTAGATTTTTAATCTTAATTAAAACCAATAAATAGACACTTATTAATATTTGATCAAGAAACATTCTGGCACCTTAGTTTAGTCAGTAACCAATCTGATAATTGATCTAAGGGTGTCGAGTTCAATTCCCGCTATGGCCAAAAAGTTTATAACTGTATAAAAGAAAATTCTACATTTTACAGTATCAAATTTAGATGTAGGGGACTGACGTGTAGGTATTCTAAAATTAACTAGTTTGTAGTGCTAGTACTAATTTAATCAGTCGGTTCAGAAAGTGCATGTTAACTACTCCAAATAAACAAAACAAATAACAAAACTAAAGTATAATTTTTCTTTTAAAAGAGAAAAGTCGTCACACATCACGCCTTTAATGACATTAATAGCACTAGCAAATCATTGAACAATTTACCCTGGTTATTTCTGCAAAACGAAGCAATTAATTGAATTCTCATTGCTTCTAAAGCAAGGATCTCTCTCGAATTTCAATTTACGCCTTGATGAATACACACCAGATTTAATTGTTCTTGAAGAACCAAATGGAATGGAGATAAAGTTATACATTTGTTCATGGTCTTAACGTTAATGCACTAAGGAATAAACACTTCCCGTAAATTACTTCTTGTGTTTTGGCTTCGAGCCTTGCTCTAAATAGATGTCACATGCCACGTTTGCAAACAAAGACACAGTTATTCATATTCCTGGATGGGCTTTTAAACATATCAAACGTGAGGAGTTATAATATAATTTCAAAAGTGGTTGGTTTTGACTTTGTGTAAAGTACTACTGTCTATTCGTTATGATATGGATTGAAGAATCGAGTGACTTTTCCACCGCAAATAAACCAACAAGCAATTTATTTTGTAGCGTATGTGTTCATCTAAACAAGGTGACATACCATTTATTTATTTTTACTGAAAATATTTTGAAATTAAACTTTCTAAACATACAGCTAATATCAGCGGAGTATGCTTAATACTACTGTCGAATTTTAATAATAAAGGCATTATCTGACGATTATTGAAGCTGCTTGAATTATTTCCTATGAAGAATGGACTGTTTTATAGATTTATTATTTTAATGAATGGATGAAGAGCAAGTACATTAAATTTCACGTCCATCCTAAGTAAAATAAAATTGCAGGATTCCAATGAGACTTATCTAAAGTGGAAATTTGGCAATTTTCCTTTGATAATGGTTTACAATAAATTGCGAAGTATATTCTTATCGCAGTGTATTATGACGGAAGATAGCAATGATGTACAATTAAGTATAAATGAAAGGAGAAGCTTGAGGAGTGAAAATCTATTAACTATGGAGATCAGCCGTAGCTGAAACATATTCGAATGAATTTAAAAATAGCACCAGTGCAAGGGAATTAAACCAGAGACCTTTGGCTTAGAGAGTCAGAGCTCTTCCACTGAGATATCCAGGGATCGTCTCTTGCTCAAGATCATTATTCACTCGTATTTTAAAGCAAAGTTTTTAGTGGGACGTATAATCGGCTACTAAGTTAGCAAAAAACTGTTCACTTGACATAAATAAAATCTGATATTTATTAAAATTCAACACTAATCAGTAAAAAAACAGATAAACTTTAAAATGTAATTTAATCGAAGTTAACAGTAAATTATAATTCTAGTTTGAATATGAAATTAATGGTGTCCGTGTGGAGACCATTATTTTTAACGAACTATGTCCAAACTAAGGATCTCTTATCCAATTACTGTGTGACTTTTTACTGTCTCCATTGACACCTTCGCGCCTAACAAATATTTACTCTAGGATTTTATTTTATTTTTCCGAAAGCTCCAACCTTTTCATCGCTAATAACTGTACACATCTAGAGAGATCACAAACAATATTTTCAAGTTTACTCAGCTGATATTTCCAATTGACCCAGGATCTTTTTTTCGTAATTGAATTAAGATCAATCTTGAGATTCTTCCCAATGACTGACATTTGGAGATAGAAAAAAATGACACACACATAAAAAAAGCCCTTCAGTTTATCGTAGTAGCCGGATTTATTTTAACTTGATATCTCGTTTTATCTAGCTACTTTTTACTACTATTATTTTATGTGTGTGTTTTTTTATCCCTTGGTGATTCTGTTATTTTCTTTAGTCGTGAAGGCTACCCAACACATCATAAACGTCAACGCTCCTAGCGATGGATGTCTGTACTTTCCATACGTCTTGAAGGATGTTGCCTTACTATGACGTAGAGTCATGTCAACATTATGTTTACCATGTTAATGTGTGATCGGGTGTTATTCTTTATTAGGCGAGTTCTAATGACATAACATTGAAACCCAAAACCATAAATCTCAATTAGTTTTAAAAAATAGAAAATTTTAATCACAATTTCTATATTTTTAGGTTTAGAGTAGTATTTATGTGAACTTTTATTTTAAATCATTCAATATTTTAACTATTTGATTAGTTCACAAAATTGAATAGTAGAAATCTTCCTTCCAGAATGGAGATAAACAAAATGCGTGAACACATACATATATCTAGACTAGAAAAAGTTAATATTTAAATCTACATTATGGCAGGAAGACTCCTATTGGCCATTTTTCTGGCCAAGCCAAACCGCCTGAGTTGTAGATAATCAAAAATACATTTACAAAAAAAATCCTAAGATAAAATAATAATTTTGCGACAGTGTAAAACTAATTTTAGAAATATTTACGAATTTATGGTTTTAGTTCGAACGTTATTTCTTGAAACTCGTTGAATAAAACGCGCATAATGGCAACACATGAAAGGCTAAAAAAAATAATAATAATAAAAAAAAGATTTAGCGGCAATTTTTTAAAGTGATTAACTAAAGCTAGATATAATAAATATTATAGATTAATAAACCTACTAAAATTCTTTGGTCAAAAGGTTTTATTATTTTAAAGATATCGTTTCATGTGAAGTAATTATTTTCTGTCCGAGAGACATAATAAAAAGAAGAAAAGCTTTGAAATTTAATCTGACGGACAAAGATCTCTAGAAAAAAAGAATTAGTTAGAAAAAATGGATAAGAAAAGTGAAATGTGGGGGTGTGTGTGTGTGTGATGAGAGAGAGCGCACGCGTGTATTGTTGCGTCGCGACGCGGAGTGACGCCATGTGAGATGAGTTGAATTTACCAGCCCAGTGGACGAAGCAAGTGACTCCCCAGTATCCACTGAGACGTGGGTTAAGCCCTTGAGACAAGCTGTCCCGCCGGGGAGTGGCCAGACACAAAAAGATATGTCATCGTCCTTTTCCAGGAGAGCCTTCAACATTACTCTGAACCTACTCTATAAAAGATTGTCCGTTCTCCCCACTTTCTTCTCTCCAACTTTTTCATTCTTCCTTCTATTTTTTTTTTCACATTGTGTAATTTACTTTGAAAAAAAAAATAGATGTATTTATTTTCAAAGTAATTACATTTTGTTATATATATATATTATTCTTAGGGACAAAAGAAAAGTTGCTATCTACTTTACAAATTCCTTTGGTAATTCCTCACCGATAGATCCTCACAGATCAAGGCGCAATCTTTCCCAAAATTTTACACGCTTTTTTTCTCTTTTCCCCTCCACCACACACACACACACACACACACAACCACACCCACACACACACACACACACACCTCTCTCTCTCTCGCTCTCCTTTCACCACATAAACACACAACCTTCTCTCACACATACAAACAATCTTTCCTCTTCTCCCAGTATTTATCTCTCTAACACATACACATTCTCTCACTATCTACTCGCTCAAACTCCCTCGATCTTTCTCAATTGTTCATTCTCAGTCTCTTACGCTCTGTTGATAACATGTCTGTCTACTGAGGTAAGAGGTCCCGGGTTTGATTTTCGGCATGGCTAAACATTTCTCATTGGTAACAGTGGGTTTACCCTTTCACAGTGATAAATTAACGGCCGGAAACTGGATGTTGTGCCTGTCCTAGTCTTAAGTTGGATTACAAGGCATATGAAACTACTACAGGCCTCGCAAGCAGATAGTGGAAAATATATGACTTGAATAAAAAACTGACTAGGCCACAGATTAGAAACGGTAATTGAACTAAATTAATACTAAGGCGCTATTACTCGTCTGGTCTGGTTTTCCACTGACCAAATGGTCGTGGCTCAAAACATATATTGTTTGTGTAATAGGTTGATTCTTCCTAAACGGTTTACACACTATCCCTCTATGCAATGTGGGTACATTTCCTTTATGTCACCTATTTCTCGTTCAAGCTCTATGCATCAATTAATCAAGTTTAAGCGAAAGAGATTATGAAGGTATCATTTTATAAGATATGTTTAGTTACTAGTCTGCGTGGAGAAATTGTAGGAAACCATTTAGGAAAAAAATACCCTCAATACACCTTACCAGTATTCGAACCCTGATCTCCTGTCACCGGCAATACAGCCAACACGATAATGCACGTGTTAGACCACATGACCTCTGATTTATTAGGACACGAAGAACGTAAATATATATTTTGTTGACTTAAATACGCTATCATAAAAATTGTATTCATTAAATATTTTTTTAATCACCGTGTCTTACAACCGTTCAAATTATATGCATATGTGATAATTAGTATAATGGGGTAGAGATGAGGAAGGGAGCAATCTAGAGGTAATCCACCCTCATTTGGAGGAAGGAGAGTGGGTTGCCACTTAGGAAATAACACCCTCAGTAGACCCTACAGGGGTTCAAACTCAGATCTTCCCTGTCATTTGAAGTTGCAGTATAACTCGAGAGTGACGCCTTAAACCATTCGGCCACTGAGCGTGTATATTCTGTTGTTAATTCCCATTCTATTTAAGACTATAAGCTGTGACAATGTCATGTCATGACTATGTAAATTAATTACATAGATTAAATTGAGTTAACCGAGTATCCCCCAGGTGGGCGAGTCTCAATGTAGTTACCCGACAATAAAACCTACAGAGCTAGAAATAGTCCGTATCCAAGTCCTGGCTACCTCCAACCCCTCCCTACCTATCGCCAACCCAGACTTCAAAAAGGTAGAAATAAACATTTTAGTTAGCGCAAGCTGCCTTTTTCTCTTTGATCTAATAGGTATCCCGTAGATCACCAAATGTGTGATTTTATATTGTTAGATAGGTGAGCTATGCTAAACAGGATTCATACAGTCCTATCAAAAAACTATGAATTCACTGCCAGGTACATTGTAAAAGTATTTAATTCGTATAATCCTAAGAGCTAAAACAGACAGAGCGGCTTTCGTTGAGTCGACCTTCTATTGAATCAAATGAAAGAAACCACATTTACTCGTCGCGCCGTTACGGCGCGACGGTCGACTCGACACATGGTCTTCCTCGCGACAAAACTAACGGCACAGCTCACAGAGTGTTGCCAACTGTACGATCTGGATACTACCTTTGATATGATTTCACCACCTGTACAATCCAATTTTAGGATATTTTCTAAAAGTAATATCCTGTAACCGTGCTATAAAGTAACAAATCTTACATCAATTATTATTGTTTACAAAAATCGGCGGGTTCATCAACATAATGTCAGATAGTAGTATCCTACCGGTCTAAATACAATCCATTTCAGGTCCATGTACTATCGCTAGAGACTATAGAGTTGGCAACACTGTCGACACATCATTCTATACTCGCAAGTGTGGCAGTTCAGACGTAGTGGTTTCTCACGGCTAGGCCAGGAAAAAATACGTAAACAAGTGGAGAGGCTCGCCAATTCCGCCGCGCGCTTGGCTCTATGTCAGCGAGTTTACCGTCTTCTCTACTACCGCTTCGACACAGGTCGTTTCGTGTGAACACTTTACTTAATTTGTCGACTCGAAGAAAACCGCTCCGTCATAGAAATTCAGTGTGGGAGGCAACTACACACTTCATGAACTCCCCTAGTACACGGGATTTCTACCAGATGGTGCAGGCAGCACTAAACAGTTGAAGAGCGGAATGCAAGCTCAGCTCTGGATGGATAGAAATCACATCAAATAAAGCTTAGGATTGTTGACTTAAGAAGAAACAGGAGGTGAATAGGCGCCAACTACGGACCCGATAGCCTAGCACGCTTTCACGCTGCGCAGAACTAGAAAGCTGAGACCGACAACGCGAACATTGGCGTCCACGAGGAAGGAATATCAAACGTGGGGGGCGGGGGAGGTAGAAAAGAACGTTTACTACCCCCCTCCCCAGTCAGTACAGCGCCTACTTCAATTATTTCTTATAGATACCACTACTATTGTCGCATTGTATTTCAAACCACCGCCACGTGACTCCAATAAGCGATAAAGTCTTATGTGCCTGTTTCTACCCGTTAGCTGTGACAGGCTAAAAGTATGGTAGTTAGATAAAGATGTGATGAATAACAATACCCATTTTATTATATTTAATTGCTTGCTACACTTTAGAACCATGTAGGATATGACCCGAACTACATAGGCCCCTGAGTATCAGTAGCTCCATTATTTATTTAAATAATTAGTTGAGGTCCTTTTTATAATAGACAATGCCCTGAGTACATACTTTATTACTTTTTAACTGTTCGTCGTTTGCAAGCTTTCGTTTCCTTTTATGTACTTGACAAATTGGCAAAGTTTTGTCCTCACTAAAAGGATAATGTTTTGGCACGGAAAATAATAAATGTACTCCCGTTTTTATATGAGAGAAGTTGTTGACTGTGAGGTAAATAAAACACAAACAATTTCGTGATGAAAAGAAAACAATGAACGATTAATCGATAAAGTACTAAATAAAACTTGGACAAAAGGTAAACAAACTTAAGTTTAGAAATGTTTAATAACTGCAAGAAAGTCACTTCTCTAAATAGATCAATTGAAACAAATTTACCACGTTGGTGGGCACATGGACCTAATGTCAGGTTAATCTAGTCTCGTTTTAAGTTGAAGGGGATCGTAGTTCGAATCTCGGTCAGTTATACAAAGGGAGAGTTTTTATTATCTGACAGCATGGAATTATTTAAAAGATCTAATTAACAGTTGTTGGTACTATAATTTAATAAATAACTATATTCATTAGTTTAATCATTAAAAGTGCCAGGATTTCGATTACCTAAAAATTTCACAAAAATTCCCAATATTGCATTTTAAAAATTAAAAAAATACTTTGAATTTACCTATATATATATATATATATATATATATATATATGTAAATGAAAGCTCTGAGAAGAGGCACATGAAAATATCAAGAAAGCACTATATAAATTGAAACAAAAAAAAATACAATGAAAAACCTTTATTATATAAATATTTGTATTTGGATAAGCAATAACATATATTTATAAATATATGTTTTAGAAACAAAAACTACCGTCGCCCACATAAATAATTCAAGCACAGTTGTTGTAATTCACCAAGAATTTTGATTTTATCACTATAAAAGCATAAATCTTTCAAAATTAATTTGTAGCCTAAATTATCTCATCAGCCAAACAAATGTGTGATCAAAGAATTTTATTTTAAATATTGGTTAGTTAATAATACGTTAATAATATTCAACATTAATTACTAAATATGACTGAAAAGTAATTCAAAGCATCAAAATATAACCTAATTATCGAAAAATAGTAAAATAAATTGTCTGTACAATAGAGAGAATAGCGCAGAAGTCAATATCCTATTATCTTATTAATTACCATATAAGTAGAGCTCACGTTTTGGAACATCCTGTATATTTCTTCAACCAGAGGATCATGAAGAGAGCTTATGTACACATATTCACTGCCCGTGATGCATACAATGTAATTAAATGTAATTTAAATCCAGCCAGGGCCTTGACAAATTAAAATTGGATAGAATTTAAAAGATTGTGAATTCATATAAAAACAGGTCAGGACTAAAACTTCCAGAATGAAGTTATATTATTTAATGGAAACACATATACTTATACATTTACATTAATTAATAAAAACATAATGTTTGTTTCAGTTTTATCGTGGGTAAAATACACTTAAAATTTTAACTAAGCTGGTTTTGTTAGTGGAAGATGTGGTTGGATTTGTAGATAATTAAAAATGGCTTGTTAGTAAAAGTTTTCAAGATATAAGTTGTATATCTTTCTTCTTGGCTTTTTTGTTGCTTTTTTTGCTCTCCGTCTTATTACCAGTTCGTGTTATACGCTAATGGTTTTTATGAATTAGTAAAGTTATATTTTATAAGAAGAGTACCCGCATTTGTGCGGAGGAAAAGTGGAAAACCATTTTGGAAAAATCCTCCTTAGTACATCCGACTGAAGTTCGAACCTCGATTTCCCCGTTATCGGCAGTCTAGTCTACTGCGAGAGTAGCACGTTAGACCACTCGGACACCAACGTGGGTATTATTTGTATTATTGTGTGATCCACAAATATCTCAAGAGGTCAAATTCTACTATTTAGACAACGCCTAAAACATTTTGCTAACGCGCTAATTTAATATTCGACATTTGAATTAAACAGCTGAACTTTAAAAAGTAGTAGGGGATCAAAAGACTAACTAAACATAATTATACTTTCGGAGATTAGATCTTTTTCGTTTCCTTTTCGAGCAAACAGAAAAAACTAAAGAAAATACAAATATCAATATTTAATAAAATATTTAATTTGTTTTTTAATCTACTTATATTGTTTGTAGAATGATGGCTTCCAGCCCGGAGACAAGAAATGCACGTATCAATGACAGAACGAGTGCGTGGCCGATATTGTTTGTCTGTCATTTGAATGTGAATACTCATTAAGTAATTAGCAAATTGTTAGCGTGTCAACTTAGAAGAATTTACTGACGCACAAACAAACTTCAAAGTAATTTTTTAACTTAATGCTTTAAAAAATTATTTCATATTCTTAGCCAAAAAATAACGTGATCTTTCGATGATATTCAAATATCTCGTTTGAGGTTTTATACCATATGTCTCCTAAGTTAGGCAAAAAGAAGGTTCATCTTAATATTAATCTATTGAAGCACAACTTTTAAATCAAGGTGCCTTTGAAAAAAAAAGTTTATTGTTTAGTATTATTTCCCTCTTAATGCAGAAAACGTGTTTTTATTTAGTCTTTTGCTGTTTTCTTGAAAAGAAAGCGAAAACGAACTAATATACAAAGGAAATTATGAGTTGTTTTTCAATCCTTTAATAAATTTCAAAGTTTTACTGTTTAATCTCTGAACACTCTGTATGTACGATCAAACAATAATTTTAACTAACACCACCTGATTTTTACTTTCTCACTACCTTACATGTAGAGAAATTATTGTGATCGTCAAAGAAATTGAATTCGAGATTTTGATGAATGTCTAATTCGAATAAGTGGTTTTCGCAATGCCATTTGTCTGTCCGTCTGTCCATACCTTAGGCTAGAGCCTAAACTATTTTACAAATTGGTCTAAAACTTAGTACCTAGGGTTTTCATAGGGTTGCCCCAAAGGGTTTTGGGAAATGGATATATAAACCTAAAGTTAAGGGTAGTTTCCTTAAGGGTGGAAAGAGAAATAATCGATTTTATCAGAATCTTCTCTAACAATTTCATTTTTAAGCATTGATAAATACTACAAACAAAATGGCTACTCTACATTTTTTGTCAAAATGACTAAGGTGTTCCGCTCTGATGCATAAATTCTAATTTTTAATCATATCTCCGTGAGTTTTTGAGATATGAAACTACTTATCATTGAAAATATGTAGGTCTATTTATATTTAAAATCTTAACTGAATATATTTTTATAAAACAATAGCTTTCAATCTATACGCATATATTATATATATATATATAAATAATATATATTATATATATATATATATATATATATATATTAGCTTTTCGAACACTCAAGATAAGTATTGCAACCGTCAAAAAAAAAAATCTAAGCCGAGATGTTTATGGATGTCGACGTTTCATGAACCTCGGAACCATAAAAAGTGGTTTTAAAGGCTGTGTGTCTGCCTAACCCTAAAATTAAGAGTAATTTACTAAAAGCCGAAAAGATAAATATTCGATTTTCTCAAAATCGGCTCTAACAATTTTGATTAAAATTCTGATCCAGGCGTTGATTTAGATTGTAAAGCAAAATTGCCATTTTCATTTTCCTTAAAAATGACTTTTATAGTAATTTACAGAAGCGGAAATTTCCATATCTTCACATCTATCTGACACAGTGAATAACTTATGATTGCAAAATTATAGTATTATTAAAAATAAAAAACTTCCATTTGAAATAATTTTTTTAATAAAACCAATAGTTTCCGAAATATTGGCAAATATACTAAAAAATTTTTAGCTTTAGATGTACAGATATATTACTTAAATATTAACGCAATAAGCTCTATAATGCCATATAGCAGTGGTTCTCAAACTTTTTTTTTAGATTGTACCCTTGGCCATGTATCACCAAGATTAAAAAAAAATCCAAATTATAGATTTAAAAAAATATGGCCACCTAGTATATTATTTAGAATCGTAATAAGTTTAAAATAAACATAATTTTACTGTAAAAAGTCTGTAGAAAAGTGTTATACATTTTATTCGTTCAAAAATAAAGAGAAAAAAGTGAACTTAAAATTTTGATTTGAAAATATTGTGTTTAACTGTAATTCTGGATCTGATATATTATGAATTCCAAAGTTTTTCAGTGAGAGGGATGTGACTGCATGGCTTGGCACTATCTTTGATGTCTGGTTGTCCAGTTGAATTTTTCAAGCGGAGGTCAGACTCCAAATTTAGCCTATTGCGATACTTTATTTTAGGTACACAATGGATTAAAAACCACTCTCATAGAGATTTGTTGTAGAGAAAGGCATCATAAACTTGATGGCATGATCAGTAATATGAGGAAACTCGTTCACCCTTTGCAACCAAAAGTCTGCCAAAGAAGTTTTCTTGAGACTGGATTTGAGAGTTTCATCACGGACAGTTCAATAATTTCTTTCGTTGAAAAGAAGTTTGGTAGAGTGGAGTCTTCCACTTTAGAAAAAGTGTTTCACATCCAGAACGCGCTCAGTAAATTCTCAGGAAAATTTGCGCCAAAGTCTTCAACAAACCCAGACAATCTTTTATGTCGTTGACAACAGAATCATGAAGCTCAAGTTCATTTTCTTCTACGAAATTTTCTAAAGACGGAAATAATTACAGCAGTCCCTTCACAACTTATTTTGTTGCAAATTGAAATTCATTTTATAAAGCTTTAATTTGTTATGAGCCGTGAAGGGTGTGTGTGTGTTTACGCTTCCTACCTTTATTCAACTCATTAAGTCGCTGAAATACGTGAGCCAGGAAAGCTAGCCTGCAACAGCCACTGCTCATTTGTAAATCTGATACTAAACTCACAATTGCTGTCGTCAGAGAGGAAAACTCTTAACTTCTTTAACTTCTTGTCTCATTTCATATAAATGAGCAAAATAATTTTGTTTGCAAAAACACCTTACCACTATGTTTAAGTAAAAATGTCACGAATAGGCCGATATATAATACATAAAAACAAATAGATTGGAACTAATTAATATATAAATATCACCGCAATATATCTTTACAACTGCGTTGCAAGATTGAGTAATATCGTTGAGAGAGAGAAAGTATATCACCAAATCATGACTGTTCAGGAAATTTGCTCAAATTATTCTACATATAAGCAAGATAACTACTAACGTAGAGTATAGGGTTGCAAATTCTCAAAAATCTGTTTCCATCCGAGAGCAAATAGGGGAAAAATATGGGCGGAAATAATCAGATAACGGTAAAAGCCAACAATTACCAACTTTCCCTTGAGAGCTGCTTGCGTACCTCCTGAAAGGTGCGCGCGTCCCCCAGTTTGAGAACCACTGCCATAGAGTAACTAATTCTTTCAAAAGCTTATGCTCTTTTTCCTTAAACCTCTTAGGGGAATTGTTTGTACAGCAATGATTTCTCTGTAATTTTAGACTCAATAATCAATATTTACCTATTTTATTGGTCAAAATTTGTAAATGAGAAATTTAATAACAATGAGATGACCTGAAGATGTGCAACCCCCAATAAAACGTCAAAATTTTAACAGGAAGTGGAAATTTTAAATGAAATGTTGACCCCTGTAGACCCAATATCTCTCTCTCTTTTTTTTGTCCTAAAATGCTGGTGAGTTCTTTAAAAATAAAATAAAAAAAATTAAAACCGAGTGTCAAAAAAGGTTTTATGTAATTATAGTGCGATTTTTGCTCGGGTTTGCTAGTGTAGATTATTTCGTTTCACATATATTACAAGTTTTGAGTATATATATATACTCAAATTATATATATATATATATTTGAGTATATATATATATATATACTCAAATATATATATACACACACAATGGAGCGAGAAAGTCAGTGCGGGCTCCGTACCATTTATTTTTTAGTGTTTGTTGTTGTTCTTGACACACAAATTTTATTTTGATTAATCAATGTTGATGCGAACTTTTTTTTAAAAGTAATCACTAATTATTAACTTGACTCCAACGAGTTTTTGCACATTTCTTCCCCCTCATCCCTCTCTTACTTGCCATCAATGCCCAAAATGGGCTTATTTTTACGATTAATTTATCTTTTTATTATTGACTTAGTATTAGTATGTAGACATTCTTATGAATAAAATTGTTTTAGTGTTTAACATTTTAAAACCAAACCAACGGAAAGTTTAATAAACTTAATTATGTTCTTCAAATTCCACTCTTCTAAATTCCACCTTTACTAAATACCAGTTCGGGTTTTAACCAAATATTGGTTAATTAGTCCACGCTAATGTGGTAGGAATAGGGAAGGTAAAATTTAAATAAAAGGTACTATCGTTTACTTGAATGAAGAAAATAAAAACTTTGCACACCTGACCGTGATTCGTACCCAGACCCCTTCGCCACTGGGTATCTAAACCAAATGAACTCGATAGTTATACCCCGTGCATGACTGTGCAGGTTCTAATCAATATAAAAACACACGACATCAAATAATGAAAGTGATCGCTAGCAAACATGTCCGTGGAAATATCCCCCACCCCCCCCTCCAAACCATCCCATTGTGCGCTTCAGGTCGTATATGTAGCACGGTGTAAAGGGGTAAGTGCTCCTGGCACTTGCTCAATTATTCATGCCCAGACGAAGCGCACGTGGCAAAGCAGTCAAATGGGGTTCACCAACTCCCCGACATGCCTAAAGCCGCATTCCACGTTCAATAAGTCAGACGTCTCATGGATTGAGAGGTAAGTTGTTGTTTCTAAGAGTTGTTACGTCACCAGGGCCAAACACGCAGGGTTGGGGGGTAACGGGGGTGTTGGGAGGGGTTCAAACCCCTCCTATTGAGAAATAAACTTACACTAGATAAAACCATATCAATATAATGAAACGAGAACAAAAAGGGTTGCAACTGTATATTTTTTGACGAGAAGTGACATTTATAAGACTATTACATATTACATTCTTCCCTGAAGTATACCTTAGACAAGCTGGAAAAATCTGCTGTTATCAACGCGTCTCGAATGGCTGAGTGCAGCGAATTATTATTTAAATTGTTTTTTATTACTTAAGGAAACATCTCAATAATAATTTATGTGTCATCATAATTATCACATATTAATTTATTGTACTATTAACCAGTTGATTATACCTAGTCATGAGAAATATAATTATTGACTCCCTTCCCTTACAAAAAGTCTGCGTACTGCCCTGTATGTTACTATAGTCTATTTACGTCAAGCTCGACCTTTTAGAATAAAATGTAAAACTCTTTAATTGATATTAAGGTGAGAGTGTAGGAAACAAGAGCTTAGGGCAGTATTTTAGTCGTATTTGTATCAAAACCTTTTTTTTTTGGTCAAAAGAAATCAAATATTTCTCCAATATAAACAGAATTTAATTTTCTTCACATGGTGATATAAAACGTTTTTGGATACCTGTAAAGAGTGTCCTGGATTTTTGTGATAACTTTTTCTCTTCATTTAAAAGGTTTGGCATCTAATTCTACTATGCTCATGACAGATATTCAACAACCGTTGATATCACTATGTAAAGAAAATTAAACTCTACTGCTTCTCCTTGAGCATTATTTTATTAATTTTGGCCTGAATAGTTTTGCTATAAAATTTGTAAAAACACTGCTATTAGCTCGCGTTCCCTACACTACCACCTTAATAATTTAATTTTTCTCTTATTATAAAATCTATTAGTTAATGTAATGTATAATTGCTAAAACATATTGTTAAACCATTACGTAGTTTATAATATTGTGGTTTTAATTTTACTGTGCAACGCGTCTAACTACAAATTTGGGCTATTCGTTTATTTACACTACTTGGATAAGGATAAGAAAGGTATTATCTAGGGGAAGTGTACCCAAATTTGAGGGGAGGAGTGTTAAGACATTTAGAAACAAACCCCCTCAGTACAAATTTTATTTAACAAAACGTCTCACTACCCGTTTGGTTTACAAGATTATGTACTAATTACGCTAATTGGTTAGGGAGGGTGAAGTTATAATTTAGATGAAGAGTACCCACATTTGCAAAGAAAGAGAGAGAGAGAGAGAGTGGAGAATCATTTAGGAGAAAAATCTCAGTCCACAAGACGAGGCTCAAACAGCGTCATAGTCAGTCTAGTAGAAAGTAAAAATATCGTTTCAGACCATGAGACAACCGAAAAGGATGCCTGTAAGCTAATTTATTAGTTTAACAGAGAGCAAAAATCAGGTTTACAAAATTTAAATTATTTAATCCTTTGTGGGAATTGAACCTCTATATCAGAAGGAAGATGTGCTATCACCAGTGAAAAGCAATACTTTCTTGGGGCTGATCTTGGTTCAATCTGAGGCTACGCCCAAAGTAATTTAGTGTCTGCGTTTGTACCGAGTCACTTATCTGTGACGCTGCTCGAAGGGTGTGAATCAATGGGTGAACTACCCCAGGTTAAGTCAGTTAGGGAGTGGCACGCCGGTATGTTTGGAAAGTGCATGTTAAATTTCTTAGTAGTATATTAGGTAACACAACTGAAACCAAACCTGGGTCCCTTGACCACTTAGCTGGTAAGTCTCTCTCAACAAGAAAGGTGGACAGTAGTCACTGTCAATTATTAACTACCCACTTCGGTGGACGCATGGTCTAAGGCGCTACTCTCGCAGGACTAGACTACCGATGACGGGGAGATCAAGGTTTGACTTTCGTTCAGGTGTACTGAGTTGTTTTTTTTTTTCAAAATAATTTTTCACTCTCCCTCCATGAAAATTCGGGTACACTTATATATATGTAAACCTTCCTCATAACTAAGACATTAGCTTAATTAGTACGTAGCGTAGGCCTATAATCCGAACGGTTAGTAAGAAGGTGGTGCTAAAAAAAATTATCTACTGTTGAAATAGTTGACCTTGGTGTCTTGAAGTAAAGTTCTTGCCTCAGGACCCAATGTTCGTGGTTCAAACCCAGCTTGATTCTACGGATTTTTCTTGAGCAAAAAAATAAATAAAACCATAGCATAACTTCCTTTGAAGGGGTAGTAAAGCCGTCGTTCCCGTGTTGATTTTGACATGTAAAAAGCCCGGGAGGTATATAAAAATACCTTTCCGGAAAAATTGGATAGGTCTTTTGGCGCTCACTCATAGAAATTGTTGTGTTCTGATCTAATCAGTCCTTTCAGAAAGTGCACGTTAAATACTTAAAATAAATAAATATAATTACGGTTAAATGTGTAGATTTGTTTGAAGGTGGCTCTAAAGTGTAGATGTAGAGAAAGCGAGAAAAGGTCAGTGTTTTTGCAGTTCTTATGGCAAAACATTTTTTTTTTCTTGTGTCAAAATAAATAAAACATTTCTCCGTTAAAAACCAAATATAATTTTCTTCCCACAGGGATATCAACAGTTGAATATCTGTCCTAAGAATAGCGGCATTAGACGAGAAATTTTTTTAAATGAAGGAAAAAAGTTGTCAATAAATTCCAAAACACCTTTGACGGATATTCTACAACGGTTGAGGTCATTGTATAAGAAATATTTAATTCGATCCTTCTCCTTGATGATAATTTTATTTCTTTTAATAAAAAAAAGTTTTGCTATAAAAACTGCAAGAACATCGCCCTTATCTTGCGTTCTCTGCACTCCCACCTGTGAATGTTTGGAATGCCAGGCCTCCACCGTGGTTCGGATACCACGTTAAACTGTAGGATCCTCCATTTCATTCTCACAATCACCCTACCATTACAGATTAGCGTAAGTGCGTATAACCTGAACGGGTAGTAAATGCGTGATGATGAATAATGATATAATAATAATATATAATTATAATACACTCCCAACTTAAAGTTTTCAAGGTGTGGCTATGAGAATAGTGATGAAGGAATAATTGCTACAAGGTTTCATTTTCAAGTGTCAATGAATTAGTCAATTCTGGTTTTAATTTTTAATACCATTATTTGCAATGTGTCTTATTACCCATCCAATCTATCCTCATTTAATTACATCAATGGGGTAGTAACGAGGACATAGAATTCATATACATGCACTGACATATGCGTGGAGTGAGCGTGTAAATATCATTCGAACACGATCTCCTTGTCAACGGCATTTCAGTCTATTGCAATAAGGACGTTATTTCAATATTTTTATATATTTAAATGTCTTTCTTAAGGATACTCCAAGAGTTTTTCAAAGAAAAAAATTAGAAAAAGGAAAACTTATTACTTCAAAAGTGAGAAGTTGGACTTTACAAAGGAATCTGCCGATTGGTATTGCTAGCTTGCGGACTCACGCTATGGAGATATTTTTTTTAAAGCTTGGGCCTCTATACAAAATTAAACGAACGTTGTGGATTGCAAAAGTCTAATGGTGTTTTTTTTAAATTAAACTTTATTTTCTATTTAAACATTTTTATCCATTTGAAAACACGATTTTAAAGAAGTAAATTGCTTTTAATAAATTTTTAATTTTATTGAAATTCGACCCTATTAAAAATATCTTGCTCTACAAACATAATAATATCTACTGCCAAAGTAATTATCCCTCCTTGAGAAGATTTACCCCTCCCCTTTTCCCTAAAACTTAAATGGATAAGATTTCCTTACACACTAATTTATTTTCCTACCAGAGCTTCTCTTTACTTAACATTTAACAATTTTTGCACAATATATATATACTTTAGTACTAGTAATTTTTAGGAAATTTTTTTTTGCACAGCACCTAAAACTATCCATTCAGCCCACTTCGTAGTCGGGTGGTCTAATTCAAGGCGTCACTTTCGCAATAGACTGGACTACCGATGACGGAAGAATCAGGGTTCGAATGCCAGTCGGGTTTTCCTAGGGTAGTTTTTTCCTTAAATAATTTCCACTCTCCCTACAACCAAATGCGGTTACAAATCCTTTAGATTAGCCTTACTCCTACTTAGCATATAAGTTTAATTAGTTAATATAGGCCCATATGCCTATGACCCGAACGACTAGTAAGATACAGGAACAAAAAAAAAAAATCTACCTCTCCTGTAGCCGCGTTAGATTACGTTAACAGAGTAGGGATGAGAGATCTAGAATTTAGAGGAAATGTATCTGCATTTTCATAGAGTGAGATTAGAACGCTATCTAAGGAAAAAACTATATATACAACTAGTCAGGACTTGTGCCCTGAAATAATGTAAATGGCAAACCAAACTAGATAAGCCTTACTTTCTATTCCACTTGCTAAACAATGGGTATCTACAAAATAGTAGTTAAAGGTCACATTTACATAAACTTTAAACTGTAATTAATGAAAATACAATTAAAAATAAATGTGATCCTACTTTGAAGATTAAAAACTATGAAACAAGCTCATTTTGGAGGATAACTATGAACATTTCTTAATGGTGCTTCATAGTCACTTGACGATGGTGCATGGCAATCAAATTGGTGTCATCTTCTATTATTAAATATAGGCCCAAGTATCATTAAGAAATTTCACAGTGTGGTCCCTCAAAATTGACCTTTTATTCATTACTTTTCAAAACGTTTTAAAGGTAAAAGCCATTTCAAATGTTTTATAGTTTTTTTTACTTTATTACTACCCATCGGAGGGAAGGTATTGTGATTAAAAAAAAAAATCAAACTTGAGATTTTGATTTATTAAGATCGTGAAAATAAGTAAACTAGAAATTTTTATTGATGTCGACGTTTCATGACTCCCCCTTAACTCAAAAAAGTTGTTTTTTTTCAATGGCGTTTGTTACTGGGACTAGAGCAGAACCCATTTAACTGATCAGCTACAACTTTGTATCTGAGATTTTAATAAGGTTCCCAGAGGGTTTTATGAAAATTATGTATCCTAACCCGAAAATTAGGGTTAATTAACGAATTAACGTAAGGGGGAAAAGAAAAAAGAAGTCAGATTTTTCAAATTTAGCTTTAATAATTTTGACTAATATTCCTAGCCTGGCACATTTCAAACAAAATGGTGTATCACATTTTCCCACGAAAATTTCTTTGAAGTTACTTCAAATTTGAGAGTATTTCTTATTTTACTCATAACTCCGCAACTATTCGCGATACAAATTAGCTTATCATTGAAAAGTTGCAGGACCTTTAAAATTAAACAGCTTTTTATTAGAAATAATATATTATTAAATCAATAATCTTCCAAGTTATAGGCAAATATTTATTTTTTAAATTGACTTTCGCAAAAAGGAATAGTTGAAAATAATATATTTCTGTAACCGTGTCTTATTTAATGTACACTCTTTGGTCACACAAGACCACGATCCGCTTACGTTCTTAATTAGAACGAAAATTGTCTGAGATCTTGGTACCTAAATTGACGATACATACGTAGCCACTGAAAAAACTGAAAGTTAGAAAAAAAATTTAACGCAAAACTTTATTGGGTGAATCTTTTCTCTGTAAAAAAATTATTACCTTTAAATTACTTATACAATATTGAGTAGATTTATATATATTTGAGTAAAATCTATATTTCTGCTTTCTTTGAATCCCGACTAGTAAACCCAAACTAAGGGTGTTAACCAAACACCTCTTACAAGGGGGTGGGTTTGTGAGAGTATGGTTAGAAGGGGTTGGGGTGAGGGGGTTCAAAGTATTATGCCAACACCTCGCTCCTGCAACAAGAAGATAAACAACAACAAACCTCTTGCTACCAAGACATTTCATCCCTTCTACCACCGCCCACCCTCTCGTAAATAACAGGGCATTAGGGGGTAGAGGGTGTACAGGGTTGGGGGATGATGGTGCAACAAGAAGGTTAGAACACTTCTTACAGATGTTAGGGCATATCTGTCTCCTGGCCCATTTGTCTCTTTGTTTATTTATAGGAATGTCTTTGAAAATTAAAGTTAAAAGAAAAAAAATTTACGGTGCATCATGGAGACTCTCTCTTTGTTTTATCTTAATATTGAGAAATCTACCAAAAACTCATAAGATTCGTAAACCAAAATAATATAATTATATTGTTTCATAAACACTCCACACATGAACTAATATTAAACGTTACAGAAACATTGAGAAAAGAGAGAACAACTTTTTCCAACAAACAGCATAAAATCTATTTCCTATTTCAAAGAACTGAATATATATATATATATATAAATATATATATATATTCCTATAACTCAGAAACTATTAGTTCTATAATATTAATTTACATTTGATTTAAAGATATTTATTTTTAATATTACTATAACTTTACAAAGAGCAAATTTTTTTTATTTGAAACCGTTGCGGAGATATTATCAAAATTGAGAATTTCTGCATATATAAGGTACATTCAAAGTCATTTTCATGGAAAAATGAGACTTGCCCATTTGTTTATAATGTCAAACAGTACTTAGATATCAAATTTAATCAAAATTGTTAGGGCAGGTTTTGAAAAAAAAAAAAATATTTTCCATTTTCCACCTTTAGTAAACCACCCTTAATTTTATAGTTAGATGTCTGATTGTAAATATTGCTTGGAGGGAGATTATAAAAATCTTAGATACCAAGTTTTTGGCCAATCTGTAAATTGGTTCCGGCTCTTGGCCGAGATAAAGGCAGATGGCATCGCAAAAAAAACATTTTTTCGTTTCAGGAGGTCATGAAATTTTGACATTCATCAAAATATCTAATTCGATTTTTTTTTTACGATCACAATAATTCTCTCTCCAAAGGAGTACAGTCAACTCTGGTTATTATGAACCTCTACTGACTCAGATATATTGTTCACTATGTTCGTAGTTCACTAAAACAGTTTTTTTTCTTATAATCTGAAAGTAGTAGGTTAGTAACAAACAAAATAAGAGTTCAAATACAATTGCTCTTTATTGAAATCTGTTAATTAATCTTTAAAAAATAGGTATACTAGGTATTGTATACTATCTATATGAATATTTTTTCCAGATCCTTCTCTAGGGTCTGTGCTTTTCCCACATTTGATTCCACACTATCCAGGCATTCAAAAAACTAAACTGAGTAGAAAAGTATATTTTTTTTAGTTTATACCCTCTCGAAGAAAGGAATTAGTGAAAACAATTACTAAATGGCCATAGACTGTCATTCACTGTCACTGTCACTCCTGACATATTAATACAACTCATAAGACCGCCTTTCTTTACTTTCCTCAGACAAAGGTATTAAAACTTAAACCCGGTCGATTTAAGCTCAACCCTCTTTTCTCCCCCTTGAATTCCTTTTCCACATCCCGTACTTTCAGTCAAGCTTTGTGCTACCTAAACAAGAACTCAAGAGAGTCGGTGTCTTCAAGTTTAAACAGCCAAAAAAATTTAAGTTTAAGTTTTAAAAGAATTATGATGTTAGAATCACATTTATTATTGAAAGTTTCAATTTTTATGTTCACTAAAACCGAAGTTGAGGGTTAATTATAAACTAATTTTTTAACCAACATTGAAATGTATGTGGGTTGGGACCAATGAATTAGGTTCACTGTAGCTGAATGTTCACTACAACCGAGTCCATTAAAACCAGAGTTGACGGTATTATGTTTCATCGCGTTTACAGTAGCTCCACGACTTATTTGGTGCTGACTGAAAGCTCACAGCTGACTTCTGACACTCAACATTTAGGTATATACCTAAATTTTGACTGTCAGAAGTTACAGCTGTTAAACACATGTTTTTTGTAGATCATATGGTTCAACGTAGGTAGTAATAATATGGTCTGGTAACGTTTCAAAGCCGTCAGCTGTCAGCTGTGAACTGTCAGTCAACACCAAATAAGTCATGCATAGGGTTTACTTTCACTAAATCAGTGCTTTCCACGTATACTATGTTGATTTAAGGTGATGAATTATGTTCCCCCAATTTTTGGACAAAGATTCTCCTAAATAAGACTATGCCCCAGACTTATTTATTCTCCTATTTGTTAAATAAATTGTTGTAGTTTTAAATAATACAAATTCCTCAGAATATTATTATCATTATTATTATTATTATTATTATTATTATTATTATTATTATTATTATTATTAGCAACACGTCTTAACCCCCGTTCGGGTTAACGCACTTATGCTAATGTGTAATGGTAGGGTGGTTGTGCAATGAAATGGAGGACCTACAGTTTAACGCGGGATCCGAACCACGGTGGAGGCCTGGAATACCACACATTCATAAGTTGTGATTAGTACACGTCTTGTCAGAGGTGAAGGAAGGGTTTGGCAATCAGATAAATCTATGCCGGGACCGAGGATTGAACCCTGGACCCCCAGCACAGAATTCCGACACCTTACCCCTAAACCACCAGGTCACCTCCTCAGAATAATACCATGCGATTGCATGAACCAAATTTTCAAAATAATTAAGGTTCTGTATAAAATAATTGTCTCACACGTTACACTACTTCAAATAGTTTCCGACCCACTTCGGTGACCGTATGGTCTAAGGCGCTACTCTCGCAGTAGACTAGACTCGATGACGGGGAGATCAATGTTTAAATCTCGGTCAGGTGTAATGAGAGTGGTTTTAACTAAATAATTTTCCAATCTCCCTCCACGAAAATGATGGACACTTCCTCTAAATATAAACTTCCTAATCCCTAATATCATCAGCGTAATTAGTACATAAGTGTACAACCCAAACGGGCACTAGGACGCTGTGCTAAAAATAAGTTTCAGTACATAGGCTAATTTACTAATTTATTGTATCATATAGCATTGGTATATCGTTAATTTATTGACCCTGTCCAAAAACAAAAATATAAAATACATTACTATAGCTTGATTTTCTTAAGAATGGATATTTAAACACCTTTAAAATAAAACAAACAAATTTTTTGCTGTGAACTAAGATAATATTGAAATATTTTAACTATCACATCAATTGGCCAGAAAACAATCTTTCTCACTCACATTTTTGTTCTTAACTTCTGGCTTTTAACTGTAATCAAAGATTTTTACTTTCTCTCTATCTTACAGGTAGAGAAAGTATTGTGATCGTCAAAAAAATCGAACTCGAGATTTTGATGAATTTTGACGTTTCATGACTTCCTGAATCCGAAAAAGTGGTTTTTGAATTTCCGTCTGTCTGTCTGTCTGTCTGTCTGTCTGTACCTCCAACTAGAGCCTAAACTATTTTACCGATTGAGCTGAAACTTGATATCTAGGGTTTTCATAGGGTTGGCCCGAGGGGTTTTTGGAATTGGATATCTACCCCTAAAATTAAGGGTAGTTTACTGAAGGGCAAAAAGAGAAAAAGTCGATTTTCTCAAAATCGGCTCTAACGATTTTGATTAAATTTCATTTATGAACATTAATAAATATTCCAAACAAAATGGCCACTCTCAATATTTCGGCAAAATCATTTTAAGGGCTCCGGTCTGATGCGTAAATTAACATTTTTTATAATAGCTCCGAAACTATTTGAGATATGAAATTACTTAGCATTACAAATATGTATATATATTTATAATACAAATATTTTATTCGAAATATATTTTTATAAAATCAATAACTTTCAATATATACGCCATTATATATATATTTTTAACTTTTTGGGCATTAAAGCTTAAGTATTGCGACCGTAAGAAAAACTAACCATAAATGTTGATGGATGTCGACGTCTCATGACCCCCCGAACCCTTAAAAATAGTCTTTGCAATGCCGTCTGTCTGTGTGTCTATTAAAACTTAAAATTAAGGGTAGTTTACTGAAGGGCAAAAAGAGAAAAAGTCGATTTTCTCAAAATCGGCTCTAACGATTTTGATTAAATTTCATTTATGAACATTAATAAATATTCCAAACAAAATGGCTACTCTCAATATTTCGGCAAAATCGTTTTAAGGGCTCCGGTCTGATGCGTAAATTAACATTTTTTATAATAGCTCCGAAACTATTTGAGATATGAAATTACTTAGCATTACAAATATGTATATATATTTATAATACAAATATTTTATTCGAAACATATTTTTATAAAATCAATAACTTTCAATATATACGCAATTATATATATATTTTTAACTTTTTGGGCATTAAAGCTTAAGTATTGCGACCGTAAGAAAAACTAACCTGAAATGTTGATGGATGTCGACGTCTCATGACCCTCCGAACCCTTAAAAATAGTCTTTGCAATGCCGTCTGTCTGTGTGTCTATTAAAACTTTAAACTAAGGGTAGTTTACTGAATGGCAAAAAGAGAAAAAGTCAATTTTCTCAAAATCGGCTCCAACGATTTTGATTAAATTTCATTTATAAACATTAATAAATATTCCAAACAAAATGGCTACCCTCAATATTTCGGCAAAATGGCTTTAAGGGCTCCGGTCTGATGCGTAAATTAACATTTTTTTAAATAGCTCCGAAACTATTTGAGATATGAAATTACTTAGCATTACAAATATGTATATATATTTATATTACAGATATTTTATTCAAAACATATTTTTATAAAATCAATAACTTTCGATATATACGCAATTATATGAATTTTTTTAACTTTGTGGACATTAAAGTTTAAGTATTGCGACCGTAAAAAAAAAAACTAACCTGAAATGTTGATGGATGTCGACGTCTCATGACCCCCCGAACCCTAAAAAATAGTCTTTGCAATGCCGTCTGTCTGTGTGTCTATAAAAACTTAAAATTAAGGGTAGTTTACTGAAGGACGAAAAGAGAAAAATTTGGTTTTCTCAAAATCTGCTCAAACGATTTTGATTAAAATTCGTATCTAGGCGTTGATTAAGATTATAAATAAACTGGCTATTTTCATTTTCCTATGAAAATTATTTTTAGGGTACATTACAGAAGCGTTAATTTCCGTATCTCCACAACTATTGGAGAAACTAAACAACTTATCATTGCAAAGTTGTAGGACTATTAGAAATAAAAAACTTTTATTTGACATATATTTTTATAAAAGCAGCAGTTTCTGAGATATTTCCAAATATATTAATACAGTTTTGTGAGCTTTAGTTGTAAACATATACTACTTAAGTCTTAACGCAATAATACTCCAATGCCATAGAGTAATTAAATATAAGTAAGTATCTAAAAAAAGTATGTTATTTTTTCTTAAATCTCTTAGGAGAAATGTTTGCATAGCAATGATCTATCTCCATTTTAGACTCAATAGTCAATATTTACATTTTTTATTGGTCAAAATGTATAAATGAATAATTAAATATCAATGCGATGACTTGAAGATCTGCAACACCTTTTAAAATGTTAAAATCGAAATCGAAATTTTAATACGAAGTGTTGACCCTTGTGGAAGACATTAAACTGTTTGAAATGTTCTTAGGTGGACAAAGATGCGCCTCTTTTCTCATTGATTCTATATCATTGTATATTATTTTATGCGTGTTCTTATGTGGAGTGGTGATGATACAATGTACATTATTCCGTTCAGAAATCTTACGAGTTTATAGAAAGAGAGAGAAAGTCTGTGCGGAGTGCCGTACCATTTATTTTACTTTCTCTCTATCTTACAGGTAGAGAAAGTATGGTGATCGTCAAAAAAATCGAAGTCGAGATTTTGATGAATTTTGACGTTTCATGACTTCCTGAATCCGAAAAAGTTGTTTTTGAATTTCCGTCTGTCTGTCTGTCTGTCTGTACCTCCAACTAGAGCCTAAACTATTTTACCGATTGAGCTGAAACTTGATATCTAGGGTTTTCATAGGGTTGCCCCTAGGGGTTTTTGGAATTGGATATCTACCCCTAAAATCAAGGGTAGTTTACTGAAGGGCAAAAAGAGAAAAAGTCGATTTTCTCAAAATCGGCTCTAACGATTTTGATTAAATTTCATTTATGAACATTAATAAATATTCCAAACAAAATGGCTACTCTCAATATTTCGGCAAAATCGATTTAAGGGCTCCGGTCTGATGCGTAAATTAACATTTTTTATAATAGCTCCGAAACTATTTGAGGTATGAAATTACTTAGCATTACAAATATGTATATATATTTATAATACAAATATTTTATTCGAAACATATTTTTATAAAATCAATAATTTTCAATCTATACGCAATTATATATATATATTTTTAGCTTTTTGGATATTAAAGCTTAAGTATTGCGATCGTAAAAAAAACTAACCTGAATAATTGATGGATTTCAACGTCTCATGACCCCCCGAACCCTAAAAAATAGTCTTTGCAATGCCGTCTGTCTGTGTGTCTATTAAAACTTAAAATTAAGGGTAGTTTACTGAAGGGCAAAAAGAGAAAAAGTCGATTTTCTCAAAATCGGCTCTAACGATTTTGATTAAATTTCATTTATAAACATTAATAAATATTCCAAACAAAATGGCTACCCTCAAAATTTCGGCAAAAATGGCTTTAAGGGCTCCGGTCTGATGCGTAAATTAACATTTTTTTAAATAGCTCCGAAACTATTTGAGATATAAATTACTTAGCATTACAAATATGTATATATATTTATAATACAGATATTTTATCCGAAACATATTTTTATAAAATCAATAACTTTCAATCTATACGTAATTATATGAATTTTTTAACTTTTTGGACATTAAAGTTTAAGTATTGCGACCGTAAAAAAAAACTAACCTGAAATGTTGATGGATGTCGACGTCTCATGACCCCCCGAACCCTAAAAAATAGTCTTTGCAATGCCGTCTGTCTGTGTGTCTATTAAAACTTAAAATTAAGGGTAGTTTACTGGAGGGCGAAAAGAGAAAAATTTGGTTTTCTCAAAATCTGCTCAAACCATTTTTATTAAAATTCGTATCTAGGCGTTGATTAAGATTATAAATAAACTGGTTATTTTCATTTTCCTATGAAAATTATTTTTAGGGTACATTACAGAAGCGTTAATTTCCGAATCTCCACAACTATTGGAGAAACTAAACAACTTATCATTGCAAAATTGTAGGACTATTAGAAATAAAAAACTTTTATTTGACATATATTTTTATAAAAGCAACAGTTTCTGAGATATTTGCAAATATATTAATACAATTTTGTGAGCTTTAGTTGTAAACATATACTACTTAAGTCTTAACGCAATAATTCTCCAATGCCATAGAGTAATTAAATATAAGTAAGTATCTAAAAAAAGTATGTTATTTTTCCTTAAATCTCTTAGGAGAAATGTTTGCATAGCAATGATCTATCTCCATTTTAGACTCAATAGTCAATATTTACATTTTTTATTGGTCAAAATGTATAAATGAATAATCAAATATCAATGCGATGACTTGAAGATCTGCAACACCTTATAAAATGTTAAAACTTTAACCAGAATCGAAATTTTAATACGAAGTGTTGACCCTTGTGGAAGACATTAAACTGTTTGAAATGCTCTTAGGTGGACAAAGATGCGCCTCTTTTCTCATTGATTATATATCATTGTAGATTATTTTATGCGTGTTCTTATGTGGAGTGGTGATGATACAATGTACATTATTCCGTTCAGAAATCTTACGAGTTTATAGAAAGAGAGAGAAAGTCTGTGCGGTGTGCCGTACCATTTATTTACATAGGTGGTTCTATTTATTGAGTCTCACAAAACATAGAAAAAAATAATTACTATTGAATAAGTACCATTTAAATTTCAGTTGCCTTCACCAGTGATTTTAGAGACATTCCCGGGAAATTACCAGAAAAAAATTGTCACTTTAATCTAAAATGACCCACTCCAGTGACCGGATGGTTTATTCTAAAAATTAACTCTCAAAATAGACTGGACTGCTGATGACAGAGATATTGGGACTCAAATCTAAGTCGGATTAACTGAAGGGGCTTTTTCCTCAATGGTTTCTCTCTTCCTACTCGCAAATGTTGGTACATTTCCTCTAAATTATGCCTCTGTCTCACCCTACTCCATTAGCGTGATTATTTGATCTGCGTGTAAGCCAAACAGGTAATAAAACGGGTTGGGGAAAAAAGTTGTCTAAGGAAAGTAAAAATATGAATAGGGCGGGCGGGCTCTTTTGAATGAATTGGTCAGCTGATTACTACAGGAAAGTTACAGTAGAGGTGTGAAAAGTTGACTTTTTCAATTAAAATCTAATATATAAAATATTCTCGAAGCCAAAATGAATTTCAAAAAAGTTTTTTTAGTTGATTTATGCTTGAAAAAAATATTATATTGTAGTTATTTATAAAACTTTAATCCACTAAAATTACTTGGAAAATTATTTAACCCACAACTGTTTGTAATATTTTATTCTATTCTGATAAATCAAAGTTACCATCACAAATTACAGTTCAATAATTTCCAATATTTTTTTTCAGGTGAATGTTAATTTACAATGAATATAACAGCGCATATTGGTAAATAGTAGACCATAAATTAAGTAATGCTTGCTGTCAATATTTTTTATTGGCAAAGCTTTGAAGCAGAAATATTTTTTTTCCAAAGCGATGTCGAAGCTGACAATTATCTGTCTGGAAGCCAAGTAGAAGTTTCGAAGCCTCGCACAACCCTAATATACAGTATGTAGGGTTTACATCTGCATAAACCAAAACCTTCCTCTTCACCAAGAAACTATTGTATTGTACCAAGAGGTGGATAGATAACTTTAAACTCGTAGGATTCCCATGGTCTCCCGAGTGAAAACATTGTCTTAAAACTAAGTGCAGCTCCGCGCGGATCAGGCCAGATAAGACCCTGATGAAAGCGCAAGACAAAAGGGGGGACAAAAAAGGAGACAGTGTAGGGGTGAAAAGGGGGAAAGCGTGACGTGGACACACAAGTAACAAGAGTAGTAATAATGGTGGTAGTAGTAGTAATAGTAATAAGACTTTTTGAGCCGAAAAGGACGCTTGAGCAGTTGATCTCCTTTTACCGGTGTTACTCTGACGACAGACGTCGGTCTGTAAGTACTAAACATGTTTTCAGATTCACAAAGAGGTTAGGACTTTGAGGATGAGCCTTTAAGGGTTTTTTTTATAAAGAAAAAGTTCAGACAGCTTCCAACTATTTTCATCTTTTTTATATATATATATTTATATTCCACAAAAAAGTATAAAATCCACTAAGGTCCCCGGATTTTTTTTTTCTTTGGGGTCTGGCAAAAAAGTAGATGAACGGCTTTTGTTATTTTACTAGAAGGAATGTTTCAGTATGTTATGCAGTTTTCATGAATGTTGGGTGAGTTTTACACATGAAGAAGTAAAGGGAAACATCTAATATATTTAAAACGGTAGAGTAAATAACGTATTTACTTTTATTCAGGGATAAGGATCACGTAATGTGTTTTTACCCCATTGCTGTTTCATCGAAGTACACACATGAATGAAGTAAAGCCCAAGACCTGATAATAGTGAACATACATCCCCATTTGTCTTGTCGAGATATTATAAGGGTCTTAGGTCCAAAGATCTTCAATTATAGTTGGCGCCCTTGGTGCAGTTAAGATCAAATCAGGAATATTACAATAAGAAGAACCTTAACTGACAGAAAAGTTGCTTAAACTACTTCCAAGAATTCATACGTCAAGGCACGTTCGATAGACAATATCAATAACTATAAAATAGCATGAATAAAATAATATAGTTTTATAAATTTTTGCCAAAAAAAAATTGTATTTTTAAAAGTCCCTTCAAATGAAAATTATATTCAACCTTTTATTTTACAACTACGTCTTAGCACCATCTGAGTAATCCGAATATAATAATTATTATAATGGAGTGGCGATAAGGAGAGTAGAATCTAGAGGAAATGTACCACACATTTGGATGAGGGAGAGGGAAAAGCTATTTAGGAAAGGCAGCCCTCAATGCACTCGACCGGAATTCGAACCCCGATCTCTCAGGTAGTTGTTCACACGTACGCACGCACAGAGAAGTAACGGCAGTCAAAGTGTAAAGGTCTATCTATAAGATATCCATCGTAGGAGTGGTGGTGACTGAAATCCAACAGAAGATTTTTATTGTAAACATTTGTTAAAAGTCACAAAGATATGGAGATGGATATTATTTACGTAGTTATACTGTCTCATCAATCAATAGTGTTATTATATGCTTCTATTAATACTTCTCTAAGGATTACTGTATACTTGGCTTTTTCATAACTAATTGAAATAATAAAAAATATTAATAAACCATCATGTTTTTTTACCATCGTTGTGAAAATGATATTATAGTCCATAGAATAATAAATAAAATATTTTTTATCACAATGCCATTTTCTAATAATTTACCATGATAAACTATAAAATAAGCAGTTTTTTTAATAACTTAGATAAAGAAGTATACAAAACATTAGTTTCAAAATAAAACATTTTATTTTTGTAAAAACTTGCACATAAACACAGCCCGAATACAGTTTGTATGACGTCATCAACCACCCTCATCTCTTATGCCTTATCATCTTAATTTACGAAAAGAAGAGACCTTTTAAGGGTACGTGCACCACACAGGCATCGACGAAGGGCTACTCGATTACGAGTGGAACGGAACGAGGGGTGTACACGCGACAAAGAGTGGGCAGTCAACACACCATACATAGCGTTGCGAAGTGGAGAAGGGCGGTACTGCTCTAGTTGGCAAAAATTCTTCATCAAAATTATCACGTCAGGTGTTTATCAGTAATAAATATACCAATAATTGATTATGTCTGACCTCAAGTAACATTCAAGTGTACCGTAGGGTTAAAAAAAACTACATGACGTCCGACTGCAAGCGAGCTATACCGAGCAAGCGGTCGCTGCATGTCAACGAAATAGTGCCGATATTATTGCAGATAGAGGTTATCATGTGTTTATCTAAATCTTAGTTTTCTAGACCAGGACCGCTACTTCTTTATTTAAGTAGCTCCTCAATTTTCCTCATTAGTTTGAGTTGACCCCGTTACAGACCCACTACTTCATATAAAATCTGGAAGTGCTGGGGATAAAAAACGGGACCTCTGAATCTCTAACCGTAAGCTCTGACCACTAGACCACAGAGGCGGTCAAATGAGTGTTTACTCCCCTAAATAGTTTCTCATCCCCTGTCTTGACAAATGTATGTACGACTACTTCAAAACTTCACCCTATTAATCTCCACTCCCCATCAATCTAATTACTGGAGAGGTAGTAAGATGCGGATCCAAAATATAACTCATAATATTAATAAGATGTAATAGGAGAAAATTTAGTTTAATCGTGCAAAGAGATGAGATAAACTTAAAAGACTTCCACACGAAACCTACTAGAAAATTGCAGCCGCAAAATAAAAAAAATAAAAAATAGTTTTTCTCAGATAACTTCAAGTTGCGGAAGACAAGTCAAGGAGAAGAGAAGAATCGTTCCACTGGCAAGAATTATGAAGTGTGTTTTTTTTTGTTGAGGAAGGTGTGTAGAATAGGAGGTGGGGTGTAGATAGAGGAGGAGGAGGTGGTACGAAAACTTTACTATAAATTATTCAACTTGTTATCTCGGTGTGTTAAAAGTGAGTGTTACACCCTCTTGCCTCTTCTCTCTCTCTCATAAAGATATCAAGAAAGAACGGAAACTGCACCTGGACTAGCAGAAAAAAACCACCAACAAATCACAACCAATGTCCTGGCAAACAACAGTCAGAAGACATGATGAGGTGTGTTTTTGTGTGAGGGAGAGAGAAAATGAGAGAGAGAGAGAGAGTGAGACTAAGGCGAGGGATGATGGTTAAAGAATATCAGCTAGTTGCAACAACCCACACTTTTCCTTACATTTCGCTCCGCTGAAGCGCACACACGGACTCAAAACTTCTTCGTTCTTTCTCATCAAACCTTACGTACTTATCTTTTCTCTTTATTGTGGTTCTTGTTCTCTTACCGTGGTTTCTAGTTCATTTTTTGGTTAGCATTAGTATGATCAACATTAAGAAAACATCCTAAATCTAAACTTTTTGCTCACAACAAAAAACTATTACCAACATAAATAGTACAAAAATAGGAATTTAGCAAAATTTAATCATACCTACACTAGTGATGTATTTCCTCCAAGTTTTGTATCCATTTTGGTTCTCGGTTATAAAATCTTAACCACACACACACTGGTCGGCTGAATTCCATTTGATCTATAATGCTTTAATCTTTCTGGCGTAGGGGTACAGTTCAATTTTCATGGTAATAGCCTTTTATAAAATGTGTACAGAGTGTAGCAAGATCAGTGTTTGAGGACAGGACCGACGCGCTTTCCGTTGTTTACCCTAACTGCCCTCTCTGTTCTTTCTACATCCCTCCATGTTCGGTAGGTATGTAACCAGTCTCACTGCCAGGGGAATTATAGGGGCAGGGGGAGGAAATGTTACAAGTCTGAAAGGGTCATTTTATTCTAGCCCAGTATTCTAGAACTGGAGGATTGCAGACTTTTAACTGTGACCCCTATAATACGATGTGTACACGGTCGGCGATAGCCAGAGGTTATCCAGTCCGAGTAGTAGATAGTGAATGAGTGGACCGGCATGTTTGGCTAACGTTCCCAGTGAGCGAGCCAGCGTGTCAAGTGAGCGGGCCAGCGTGTCAAGTGAGCGGGCCAGCGTGTCAAGTGAGCGGGCCAGCGTGTCAAGTGAGCGGGCCAGCGTGTCAAGTGAGCGGGCCAGCGTGTCAAGTGAGCGGGCCAGCGTGTACAGCGAGTTGGCCAGCGTGTCCAGTGATTGGGTCAGCGTGTCCAGTGACTTGGCCAGCGTGTCCAGTGAGTGGGCCAGCGTGTCCAGTGAGTTGGCCAGCGTGTCCAGTGAGTTGGCCAGCGTGTCCAGTGATTGGGTCAGCGTGTCCAGTGATTGGGTCAGCGTGTCCAGTGATTGGGTCAGCGTGTCCAGTGACTTGGCCAGCGTGTCCAGTGAGTGGGCCAGCGTGTCTAGTGAGTGGGCCAGCGTGTACGATTGTACAGTGATTGGCCAGCGTGTACAGTGATTGGGTCAGCGTGTCCAGTGATTGGGTCAGCGTGTCCAGTGAGTGGGCCAGCGTGTCTAGTGAGTGGGCCAGCGTGTCTAGTGAGTGGGCTAGCGTGTACAGTGAGTTGGCCAGCGTGTACAGTGAGTTGGCCAGCGTGTCCAGTGATTGGGTCAGCGTGTCCAGTGATTGGGTCAGCGTGTCCAGTGATTGGGTCAGCGTGTCCAGTGATTGGGTCAGCGTGTCCAGTGATTGGGTCAGCGTGTCCAGTGATTGGGTCAGCGTGTCCAGTGATGCGTGTCGTGAGTGCCAGCGTGTCCAGTGATTGGGTCAGCGTGTCCAGTGATGGCCAGCGTGTCAGTGACGTTGGCCAGCGTGTCCAGTGAGTGGCCAGCGTGTCTAGTGAGTGGGCCAGCGTGTCTAGTGAGTGCAGGGTCGTCCAGCGTGTCTAGTGAGTGGCCAGCGTGTCAGTGAGTGGGCAGCGTGTCCAGTGAGTGGCCAGCGTGTCTAGTGAGTGGGCTAGCGTGTTCTAGTGAGTGCCAGCGTTGTCTAGTGAGTGGGCTAGCGTGGTCCAGCGAGTAGGCCGGAGTGTCCAGCGAGTGGGGGGTGTGCCCGGGAGATTATCAGTGAATCCAAAGTTTGTGTAACATGGGTCAGCGCAGTGTATCGTGCGAAGGACAAGCGGCAACTACGATGGTGACATAGACGTTGATTGTTACTATGAACTTTGTAATATGAACATTTTTTGACTGTTTTAAATTCTTCAATAGTCATTATGGATCTTATAGTTATTAATCTGTTTATTTTATTCTATACTATTTTATGTGTTCGCATTCTCTTACTAACTTATAGAAGAAATAATACTCTTGTTATATATAACTCAGTGTCTTGTTTAGTTGTAGTCCAGTTTAATTATATCAGTGAATGTGTTTTAATTTTTATTAATAATAACCTTGAATATTCCGTGTTTATTTTCAATCTTGTTTAATCAACAGCATTCCCCAATGTCCAAAAGGAACTCACGGCTCGCACGGTGACGTGTGAACGGCCCGCGACCCCAGATTTATCCAGCCCATGTTACAATATTTTTAAGGCCAAAAGTGATGGTAAAATATTTATGATATAGCGATTTGCTATGTGTATTGATTATATCAATCAATATCAGGAGTGACAGCTGCAGATCACGTGCCTTGTAAGTTGATAATATGCTAACTTTTCTGTAGGACTAATAGCAAATATTATTTTTAGGTCTACTATCTACACCCCAATTACTTCTTACATAAATCGGAGCTCCCTGGATATTTAAAAATATATATTTATCCATAAATAACATTTAGGATATTAGTTAATAGACGCGCTTGAGATAGACGAATCTTGGTTTTTTGTTATTTTGGACCACGTCCTACTACCCCTTTGGGATGTCCACTTATTTACACTAATGGGTTTGGGATAAGGAAGGTATAATTCAGAAGTGATTTACCCACATTTGCATTGAGGTAGAATGATAAACCATTTAGAAAAAAAAAAACCTCAGTCCACCCAAAAGTGATTCTAGCTCTGACCTTCCCATCATTAGCAGTTCAATCTATCATGAGGGTGACACTACAGACTATAGGACCACCAAATTGGGTTCGAGGCGTCTTTTTTTAGGAGGTTTAATGAGCCAATGTTTGAGAAAAAACGTGTTTTAATAGTTTCTGGTAAAAATAATAGTCTTCGTGTAGTGTATGGCCAGTAATTTGAGCTATCTTTTTGTGAGGTCCAAGTTGTTAACAACCATAATTGCTTAGCTATATTTAAAAGCCATCGTGACAACATTTTAAGATTTGTTTTCTCCTGATTCCTTGGGTCATAAAAAAAAATTATTCCCAATCTTACTATTTGTAATTACGTTTTGGGGATTTATTTTTATAAAAACTTCAAGAACACTAACCTAAACTCAGTCCCCTTCTCCCCTTTCATCCCACCTTAAAGTAGCCAAAGCCAGTAGTAATAAAAGGCTCACAAATGCTGCCAGCTTAGACAAGAAAGCAAATATAATGAAGTGCTTTCAACTGAATATTATCTAGTAAGGAAAGGCCTTCAGAATGGAACGGAAGTAAACATATTGATTTCAGAATTCGGGTGCTTTTGATCGGACTAAAACCAAATGTCAACATCCTTGGCAAATGTTTTTGTGCTGATCAATAGATATCTTCTATAAACCTCACCATATTTTCCTATATATATAATGTTTGTCAGAACTTTCTAAAGGGCATGTCTTTTACAACCAAGATTGTAACCTTAAATCGACTCTGTTTGAAGTGAGAGCTATTCTTTCCTCCAATCCCTTCTTTCTTCAATGCTACTCTTCATTTTTCTTTCTCGCTTCCCCTTATCAATTTTAAACTCGATAACAGAATAAGAAAGAACAGCTTTGCTACACAATTGATATCAATTTTATATTGTGTCGACGAAAACGTGGTGTGTACTCCCGTCGTACCACCACCAAAATCATCTGCTGCTACGGAAATTCTTTGAAAATGGTTCATGTGGTGGAAATAGGGTTCGAAAAACTTTTGGTGACGTGGGAAAACATGATTCAACTATTTATTTGCAAACAAGTGTTGGTAAATAGAAAACAGCTCGTTGACATACTATTTTCTTTGGGCCTTTACTAACTAGTTTGCACTAACCAAAATCTTATATAAATGTAAGATCACACCACGAGGAAAGTATATTATAGGAAAATGATCCAAATTTCAGCAGGAGAGAAGATCATAAAATGACGTTAAAAAGTATCCGCACTTGTAAGCATGTGGACAATGTGTTAGTTTAATAAGTTTAGAATTGAGAGGGATAGGAATATCATGTGCATTGAGATCTTTTTTACTGAATAATAGACTCATACTATCACTACATAAATTCCAGAAGCTTTCTATAAATTCTAGATAATTGATTCTTAACCGAATAGTGTGTATATGAATTGGTAATATAATGGATAGCACGAAACATTAAGAATTCAGGAAATAATATTTTAATAACACAAGGATTTGGATCTTAATTCGTACATATATATGTTCGTTTTGTTTACGTAATGTATTTAACGCAGTGTATTTTAAAGGTTAATGTACTTATGATGCCAATTTTCCATTATACATATAAATAATATTATGTATTTATACATAAACTCACTGCGTCTTAGTACCTTTTCAGGTTACACACAAACATTAGCTACTTTAATGTGGTAAGGATTAACTAGATAGAATTCAAGAGATAATGTATCCAAATTTGAGTGGGAATAATAGAAAACCACTTAGGAAGAATATATTCTTGTACACGGAACTAAGACTTGAAACCTGACCTTACCGTCAACGTCAAATCAAACTAAATGAATTGACTTTTTAATTTTATGTTCATTACTTTTCCAAGCTTCTCATAGCTCCATTCCTAAATAACGTCCTGATTCTAAGTCTAATCTCACCAAAATACTTCTTTCTGTGACCATAGTTGTATAAAGTTTGTAAAGTATTTGTAAAATTTGGAGAAGTTTAATAAAAAGCATGAATGTAAAGGAATAAAATTTGTACGCTGCCTTCGGAGTAAGTTAATCTTTTTTTTCAATTAACATTTATGGTTTTTGGTGATGTGATTGAAGAGGCTGAAGTCTAGAATTAGAATTTTGTTTAAAAATGATTCATTAAAATACTAAACATTGATAATTTCATTGGTATTGTATAATCATCCTTATCGTTAAGCTATTACAACTTTGGTTTGAAAAAATCGCACACAACAAAACGATCGTGCTTTAACTTTCACTGAAATCTTCAGTATTTTCATTTTGACGTACTTTTTTTTTTCAAGATTCATAACTTATTTTGTAAAAATTTTGCCACAAACTTTAGTTTTAATTTAATAAAATCGTACAACACTAGCTTATTCACTTTATCTCTTATTATGACTGTGGGGCCCATTTCTAAGGCTAATTTCTAGGTATTCAGTTCCCAATAAAATTCGAAATATTTCCGAGCTGGTGTTTGGATTTTATAGTAACACAATTTTTTTACGGAAAGCGTTAAATAATTGGTTTATTAACCAAGCAAAACCGCTCAAAAACTAAACTTTTATATTATACAGTATATAAACATGATTACAAAAAAATAAAAATATCAAAATTTATATATATATATACCTTGATATGATAGGAGGATAGGGAAAAAATTATTGGAAAAAAAATCCTTACAATCAACCTGACAAAATAATTGAACCTGGACCTTAGAATCAGATTAAGGTCCATTTATCCTAGTTATTACATCTCCGAGGGATAGTCTTTCTTAAGAGCGTGCGTGCATCATAGTAGGCCCAACTCAGCTCCCAGCTCGTGTGAGGTATGGAAATAAAGGGAAAATAAAAGACCAAGATATGCCAGAAATATGTACAGTGCCTATGTATTTGAATGATACTCGAAATTGTCCGCGGTGACGGTGGAGGCCAAAGCGACAAAGTATCTTGTTAATAACTACAGTAAGTCCTTATTAAGACAGAATAAAGATTTGTGCACAGTGCTTATCTGTGAAGCCTTCTAAAATGGTCACAAAAGCCTTTTCAATGCAGGTTTATCTAAATATAATTTAATATTTCACAATGTTCAGTATTAGTAACTATCTATCAACTCTTATCTTCAATAATGTTTAATCAGAAATGATCCACGTTCGTATTAACTTATGATTTCAAGCCGACTGTATCACAGAGTTGATGGGCATGTGATGCACGCTCTTAAATAAGTTTTGTGCTTCTGGATTTAACACATTAAAAAATTAGCTTTTTACATTTTTTTCAACCAATCAAACATGTTGAAACAGTCGACATCATACACGCTTCGAAGATGAAAGAGAATCGCCCCCTCCGGGGGTTACCAGTCGCGTCGCGGCCATCCAAACGGCTTTAGGAATGCCATCAATCTCAAGATTGGCTTCAATGCAAAAGGGAATTGATCGGTTCAAGAAGGGTTTCCACCCTCCCTACGCCCAACCCTGCGGGCGATTGCAGGCATTGACGGGAATAAGAGTGTTCTTTCTACGCCACCCCTTTTGGCGTTGACGTTATTTATGTACCGACCGTTCCAGGTTTCCGCCCTACATAGTTCTCCGTAGCAGGCGCTAGTGTCAAGTACAAGAAGAATGCCGGGGCACTGTTTTTAAGGGAACCCCGCCCTTGAAAGCAGCAAAGTAGCCCTATGTTTCGTTCCTCCCTTTCTTGGCCAGACAGGGCGGGGATCCTCTTCTGGATGTTGAGGAAGGTGGGTGGGTATCGGGAAGTAAAGGAAAGAAGTGGTCTGAGAGATATAAAAGAGGGGGGAAAGGAGGCATTTTATTTCGTTGAACCCCACCCATGAAAATAATCTTCATCGAGAACAAGATAGATATCTCGAAACTCTTTCCTCAGGCGCATTCATCTCGTTGAGAAGGTCTACATATATAATATACAAGGCTACCTCACCCACTTAGTTATGGAGGGATACTCAAAAAACAAAAACATAGGAATGTATTTGTATTGAATGTAAATAAGCACTAGCAGGAAAATAAAGTATGTGAGCAATATTAACTCTAGACTTAGGAGGCAAGGTTCAAAACCCGAAATGAATTTACTGACTAGACTTCTTTCTTTAGTGGTTTCTTTTTCTCTTTCCAAGAATAAGCGGAATACATTTCTTCAAGAGTAGCCCTCCTCTTCCATAGAATACCTAACTATGTATTAAGTCAACTAATAACAAGCATACTGATATTTAAGCACCATATTACTATTATTTCAAAAAAACTCCATGACGTCAGCCCACAATAGAGCCATACCAACCAAGCAGCCGCCATCTGTTGAAGATAATAGAGCAGATTTTGGCAAATCGACGGTGTCATATGGTCAGCATAACGAACCCTCCAACCGTTAATCTCAGTTTTCTATACCAGAGCAGCTATTTTTTTCGTTCAAGTAACCCCTCGTTTGTCCTCAAGAGGCTGAGCTGACCCCGTTCCAGACCCACTGCTTCACAGAAATCTACGGAAGCGCTGGTGATCAATCCCAGGACCTCTGGATCAAAAAAGGCCAGTCCATAGAAACCAACATAAAAACATCAAATAAAATTCAACGCATTAACGGTTGTATTATACCCAGCATATCTGACCAACGCCCTCCCCCGATCCCCCTATGGAGCCACGAACTAAGAATTGAAATACTTAAAATTTGCAAAAACAAATAAAAATTAAAGTTATTTTAACTGACCTAAATGTGAAAATTTCAAAAGTTCTGACTCAACGCTAATTACCTTAACATTATATGTATTGCTTCATAAGCGATAAGTTCGCCAGGAAGAGAACATACTTAACTCCATAGCTTGGGGTACTCCTTGGTAAGGCAGCAAACAATTATTTTTATTAGTATTAAAAAAAATTATATTAAATAAACTAAGAACTATTTATAAATAAAGAAATAACATCTTAATATTTTATCTAGTACTTTTTTTAATCGTATTGCACATGTGACCAGGAGACACATGACATCCAACTTCGGTCACCATGTATGTAGACTATTAGCCACTCTGGTGTCACAGAGCGTTGCACAGGGTATACACAGTGGGAGGTTGTCTACACAACGAGGTTATGTGATGATAGTTATTATGATGTTGGAGCGCCTGGGTGAGTCTTAACCTAATTTAAGCCTTATTAACCAAACCCTGATGACTAAATGGAATTATTCCCCTATAGGGAAGGATATAAAGGGTACCAGTCAGGAATCGAACCCGGGACCCAAAGACTTGTAGCGAGGAGCACTGACCACTATACCACGGGGCCGGTTATCTAGTATTAAGTGTATATATATGTATATATGTATATATAGGCCTATATATATATAGGTGGCGTAGTTGGCTAACGCGCTAGTCGTGTTGAGCTCGACTGCAGATGACGGGGAGATCGAGGTTCGAATCTCGGTCGGGTAGACTCGGGGTGGTTTTTCCTAGATAGTTTTCCACTCTCCCTCCACGCAAATGCGGGTTCACTTCCTCTAAATTCAACCTTCCCAATTCCTAATCCTTAAGCGTATAATACGAACGGGTAGTAAGACGCTGTGCTATATAATAATAAATTATAATAATAGTGATCTACAATATAACCACTTTTATGGTTTTATGACATTATGGGTCACTTTGTCGGTAAAACACTTTGATATTTAATTAAAAAGTTTCTGCATGCTTCAAGATAAAATAAGGGCATTAAGGGTTAATATGTTTGCACACGTTTTAAGGAGTGAGGGAAAGGATGGGTGGGAGGTAGGGGCGTAGAGTCGCCACTTATTTTTTATTTATCTATCCATATTTTATTATTTTTCTTCTCATTTTGTCCGGTATTTTAGGCACTATTATTTTGCGTTACGCAAGGGGGTGGTTTATTTTACTATACAGAATACAAATTGGGCGCAAATTTTATGTATCTCCAAGGGCGTATGAAACTCTTGCTCCAGGTCTGCTAACCTGCCCACTTTTTCTTCCCCTCAAGCCTCAAACAGTTTATCGCACAAGCGGATCACGTGCTGCATAGATCCCCTCATTCTGGTTGGTTCATCTACATCCCTTCTCAACCGATGCGAGATGGTCTTTTTCATCCAGAAAGGATGAGGAACGGTAATGATGATACTGAAGTAAGCTCAGCCACCCCTCCCCCCAAAAAATACCAAGAGGACGTCTGTCTAGAAGAGACCGGATACTTTCAATGACACTAAGATCAATATCAGGTCTACTTACACTTATGGAAATTAGATTACACCGACAAACTTGAATAGATCCTATTCAGTCCGGAGAGACTTGGAAATCAGCTCTGACGTCAAAGAGGCATCACCATAGAAGAGAGGGTGGGCGGGGGAAATAGAAGAGCTCATTTTAGATGACACAAACATCCTGCAGTTGATGAGAGAGAAAGAGAAAAATCATCACTTCTGCGAGTTTAGTGTTAGTTGGAAAGTGAACTAGTTTCTGACTTTATAGATTTTTTTGTTAGCTAACACGTCAACGGCAGCGAAGTAATGATTTGTGTTGTCAAGATATGAAATGGTGTTTTGTTTGAATTTGATGAGCTAAAATAAGGCCTTCAAAACTCTCAAGAGAAAGTTAGACTGACCCGAAGTTTTACACATGCCGGATTTTTGAGTTTTTATGAATTTAGAGAATAAAATGTTCCAGTAATCAGTCGGCAAATTTTCCGTAATGGGGATTTGTGACTTAGTGATTAGGTGAAGGGGCTGGGTTTGGAAGGGTGGCACCTAGAGCTTACTACGTATATATATTCATGTAAAAAAACAAACAAGACGTCCACCCACGATCAAGTCATACCGACTAAGCAGCCGTCATCTGTTGGTCAAGATAGTGCCAACTTCTGCGGATAAAGAGTACCATGTAATCAGGACAACCAACCCTCCAGCCGTTTATCTTAATTTTCTATACCGGAGCCAGTACTTTTTCATTCGGTCCCTGAAGAGGGTTTTAATAAAGTTAAGTTTACATATGACGCACTTTAGTGTCCAAAAGGCGTCAGTCTAGTGTTAAACTGGCCTGCTGATGATGGGTACACCGGGGTTCAAATCCCGGTCGAGTCTATCGAAGGCGGTTTTCACCTAAATTATTTCTTACTCTCCTGCAATATAAATGCAGGTAGATTACCCCAAAAATTCTTCATTCCTCATATCTATCCCAAAAGAGTAGTTCTCATATATACGTGTAACCTGAGCAGGTAATAATACGTGGTATTAACAAAATATTTAGGGATTGCTGCGTTTTTTATTTGATACCAGATAATTAGATACATACCCTCATCGGTGGTAATACGGAGTAAAGCATCAATCTCGTAATAGAGCGGTTTCCCAGTGAGGTCAATCTTCAAATATTGTCTGGATTTAGTGAGGTGATTTTCCACATATTATTTATCATTGTGGTTTTCCCAACTCCTCTCCAAGCTAATATGTAATAATAATAATATTAGCACCACGTCCTACTACCCGTTCGGGTTATACGCTTAAGTACTAATTACACTAATGGATTAGGAATTGGGAGGGTTGAATTTAGAGGAATTGAACCCGTATTTGCGTGGAGGGAGAGTGGAAAACCATTTAGGAACCACCCCCACCCCCAGTTCACCCGACCGAGACTCGAACCTCGATCTCCCCGTCCTCGCGGTCGAGCTCTATATCCAAGCTAATATGGTCACAATATATATAATATCCCATTTATCATATCTAGCGAACAGATTAAGCCTCTATATAACCCATCTGTTATAGCGTGTAAACTAAAATAAAGGGTTACACATATAAACTTTTGTATTTGAATTTTCCTTTTGGGAAACTCGATTGTTGATCCATCTGGAACCGAAAAACCAACTCCCAATTACTGATGAAATATTTATCTGGTTTTGTTTAGGCTAGCACTCAAAACCTTTCTAATCAGTTTCACCGGTCAGATGGATGAAGCGCGCATTTGGGCAGCTATCAAACTCAATTTAATTCGCTCCATTTATCAACAAAAAAAAAACCTGTTCAAAAACACACACACACACGTGTTTGCGGCATCGACCTCAACTAAAGCTAATGAGTGTTCGACGGCTTGGAATCAATTTTTCAATAGGCCAATATGGATTATCAATCGTACGCTTTCATTCCAGTAATGACCGTAAATATGTTCATCCTTGTAGATGCAAATGATCCTTGAGCTTTTTTTTAATCGTAAAAAGTCCTTAAGGTTCGTAATTGCTGATAGGAATGATCTAGAAAGTAGGCTAGTTATTTATATTGTAAAGAATCTAGAGTGGTTACTTACTGCCTGGTCATTCAGAAATACATTACTCGAGTGTTACTTGAATGACTCAGTTTCAAAATGTGTATTTTAATACATATTTAGAAAAATGAAAATTTTAGTTTAAATGAACTTTACAATTGACAACCTAGCTATATATAAAGTTTTACTTGTGGGGTGAAAAAAATCAGATAAATGATTGTTAGAGCTTAATTTAATTTCTTTATTTGAAAATAAATCATTTGTTAAAGAGTCATTAATGCACTGATCTCCATATTTTAATGAAGTTTACTACCCAGGGTCCAATTATGTCCATTAATTGGTCCGTTATAAAGTATTACTTAGTCTTAAAGAAGTGTGGTTTCTAAACATTCAAAATTCTATTTAAAAAAAAAGTCCTATTCTATCATTTTCATAGTAGTCAAAAATAAAATTATATTTTAGTTTGGACTTTTTGTTTTTTATTCACATTATTTGTAAGCAAAAAAATATGTATTTGGCAAATGAATTATTCAGGTTAGGTTCTACATCTTTATTTGATTTTTTAAATTAATTTGATAACAATGATAAATATTTTTTGCACTGAGTCTTAATAAACGTTCGGGTGATACGCTTATGTACTGATTAAGCCAGTGGTTTTAGGGATTAGGAAATCTATATTCACAGGAAATGTACTCTCAATTTGCGTGGAGGGAGACTGGAAAACCATTTTAGGAAAACCACCCTCAGTATACCTGAAAGAGATTCGAAACTCGATCTCGCCGTCATCGGTAGTCTAGTCTACTACGAAAGTAGCGCGTTAGACCACGCGGCCACCGAAGTGGTGTGTGCAAATGATAAATGATAAGCAATGAAATTATAATTCAAATAAAATAAAATGTTTATTTGAGTGTTACCACTAGGATTTTAAAATAGAGAAGATTTGCATTAGTACTCAGGAAAACCTTAGTGTCTGCATATTTTTAAATTTATCTATATGCAGAATCTAGCATGTAAACACTTGAACACCGGTGTGGCTAGCTCCAAAGGCCAAAAAACTAGTAAGCGGGAACTGTTCGTACTTATTTTAGTAAACCTAAGGTTAGGCCTACTCAAAACACAAGAAAAATAAGAAGCCTATATTTGACGCAGGCTTACGTACCTAAACAAATCTTAATATGTAGGCCTACATATCGGGTGTATTTATTTTATGATTTCATGTATTCTGATATTTACGTCTTAAAACACGTGATCACCAGTGCCTATTTATTTCACTGCTGCGCCTTAAAAAGTCACCCAAGTAAAATTTGAATATATTTGCAGGAAAAATAAATTCTTTTATTTTCACCGTGACTCACTACCCTTTCAAACAAACCGCATTCTTATCAAACTTATTAGGTAGTGATTTTGAAGGTGGTGTTTATAAATATAATACCAACAATTGCGTGGAGGGAGAGTAGGAAAGTATTATAGAAAAAGAAAAATTTATAAGCCAAGCAAGGATTCGAACCCCGAAATACCGGACACCGGGTAACTAGACTGGATGATCTAGAATTTTATTCACGTATACACTGATGCGAGTAATATTATCTTAAACAATCTTGCCACTATTTTTTACTATAAAATTCCCTGTATTTTAAATGTTTTCCAGGAGGAATTCCTATTTTCTCAGGCAGCTTAAATAAAATAAAAGAGTGATAAAATTTCCTTTTACATCAAACTGACGTGTATGAAGTAATGTAAGCTATGTTTAAAACAGAATAATTCAAGATGGCTGGGGAAATACTTCTTCCCTCGCTGTACAACCGTAGTTTAAGGGGTAAATGATATATGTTTGAATCAGCGAGCTTGATTCTTCAGTTCACTTTTTCATCCATCCAATGACCTACTAATTTAAGTCCCAAATTAAATATCCCAAATTAAAAAAAGAAATGCCAATATTTTTACTAGCTTTTCCAAAATTCCATGTTTTTTCCCGGTTTTTTCCAAACACAAAAAAAAACTTGTGTTTTTCCGGTTCTCCCAATTTTCCAGGGCCTAAAGAAACCGCGGTTATCGAAAATGGTCAGAAACATCGTTAAAAAGCACTCTTTAAATGTGTAATGGAAGGAGGCGCGAGGAAAAGACAGTGTTTTTTTAAGTGTTTATGGAGAAATATTCTTTTTGACCGAAATAAATAAAACATTGCTTCAGTACAAACATATAACTTAATTTTCATCATATGGTGAACCTCAACATTTTTTAAAATCTCTTTCAAGAGTGTCCTGGAATTTAATGACAACTTTTTCTCTTCATTTTAAAGTTTGTTAGATAATTCCACCATGATAATGACAGATATTCAACAACTGTTGATATCACCATATGAAGGAAAATTAAACTAGGTTGTACTGAAGTAATGTTTTATTTATTTAGGCCAAAAAAAAAGTTTTTCAATAAAAACTGCAAAAAACACTGGCCCTTTATCGCGTACCCTTCCATTCCACCTGAACAAATTATAATCGCAATGTGCTGTCGGATACTTACTATCACGTAAATGACTGTACAATAAAAAAAGAAGCTAGTATATAAATCATAGATAAAGAAGCTAGTCACCGGTGAAACAACTGTGACGTCAGACGTTTGCACCATACGTGCGTGCTTGTATGGATGCGTGCGATAGCAGGTGTTCAATGCGTGCGTGGACTAACCCCTCTACCCCTGGGTAAGATAAGGGTGGTATCACGGGACCTATAAGGCTAATTTAATAAGTGTTTGCAGAGGGTTGCGGCGACGTGTGCGATGCCGTGGGGAGATAGGCGTCGTACACGCCTTCCCAGCGTCTTCCTGTGACCGACGCCAGTCAGTAAAAAGCCATAGCAACATTTCTTTTTTTTTGTTCACCTCCTCTTAGTAATAATTTGGGCTTTACGCATTACTCTAGTCGAAAGAGAAGGAAGGTGGTATTTTATAATAAACGTATCCGAATTTGCGTGGAGGTAAAGTGGGAAACAATTGAGGAAAAATCATCCCAGTACAGCCGAATACGATTCCAACCCTAATATACCCCTCACCAATAACCTAGTCCAATATGAGAGTGAAGCATTAGACTATATGACCACCGGTGTGATTCCATGGTTACTTGATGCCTATCTGACATTTAAAAAATATACTATACGTTGTTCCATGTATTTCATAGCTAAGTACCATTTGACAGTGTACGTCCAATTAAGAAAACCATTCTCAGTACACCAAACCGGGATAGAACCCAGATCTCCCCGTCATCTATCAGTCTAGTCTGTTGCGAGAGTAAACCCTTAGACCTGCTGCCACTGAATCGGGTCTAAGGTTTATTAAAATATATAACGTTTTTGTAGCGTTTTTCCTTAATGACCTCACTGGGTTCGACGGGCCCCAGAACATTAATGGTAGCTTTCTCCTCTAACTTGGGTATAAACCACGCTTCGAGATAATAAGTCACTATTTAAATATTGTTAGACAAGCGAACGCTTGGCGTGCGTTTCAGTCCTGCAGTAGGTGGTCCCCCCCCCCTTAAATTTATTACATAAGCATAGCTTAAAACCAACTCGGGTACGAGTATATACGCCCCATTCATTTATTCAACCACAATCCCACCTCTTGTTATATTCACAAACATATCATATTTGAAACCTGATATAATCAGCAAGTTACTGCGTGGAGACCCTTCCTCTACACCGTGGTTTTATCTCGAGAGGCGCGCCTGCGCAGAAAGGGTTTAATTAGAACAAACAGTCGGTTTGTTATAAGAGCATCGTGAGAGAGAGAGGGGTGGGTATGAAGGTACTACTCGGCTGTCCGACTAACGTGATTACATTCCTGGTAGGATATAGCTGGAAGTAAGTCGCGTGGAGAGCAGTGGGCTGTTTGTGTATTGAGTGTATGTGTGAATGTAGACCCCAGTTGGAAGCTCAAAGAAGAGTAAGAGTGTGTTTGTGTGTGTGTGTGCTTGGTTGAAAAGCCTGAAAAAAAAAACACACAGCTAATGTCCTACTTCCTACTATTATTTTATAAGTAGGCTTTGTGTGTCGGTCAGAGGTCAACGTAGCAAATGGATAGTATACATTCTAAAAACATCACACCTTCAATGGCCCAGTCGCAGTATTTTTTTTTTTTAAAAGAGAGAGAGAGGAAGAGAATTGAGACCAATAGTATTTTATTTGGTATAATAATATGGAGGGTAGGACTTTTCATGGCTATCTTGGACGTATATACTTTCAGGAATTACCTCATCTCATCTTATTTCAGCTATGGTGTATGCATGTACAAAATACCAAGACCAATCACATATACTAAATGGATTCATAATGATTTATAGATTATATGTAATCCTTAATCCATAAATATAAAATAAGCTTGTTAACGAAAGTTTTGACTAACCCCTTAGAGAGATCGCACACTGGTATAGTATTTGCAGGTTGCAGGATAGGTTGAAGAAAGATGAGATACCATATATTACTGACGTAAACATGTAGGCCTATCGTAAATGTCAGTCAATCTGTCTCGCAGGAATCTCGTTCAAGTGGGAGGGGGGAAAAATTAGTTGATTTTCACTTTTAATTGAAATCAATCGAACGATGTCTATATGGTTAATATAAATTTATAATATTTTTTACTTGTATATAAGTACAATGTTCTTAATTACGTGCATGATAAATAAATAGCTTAACATATTATTTCTACATTTTAATAAACCTTAATATTCAAAATTGATAAATCTTTAGTTAAATAAAATAATCTGTTTTATTTTATGTGTATAATCAAACGTGCTAAGCCCGAATTAATGGGAACGTGGACTAAATATCAAAAACCCTCTAGTCGGTTTGACGATTATGGAAAGGTAAGTTATCGAATTCTGGTAGAGTATACTGGTGGTGGGTTTTTCCTAAATTATCTCCCACTCTCATCACACACAAATTTGGCTACATTTACTCCAAATTATACCTTCCTCATCCCTAACCCAAGCTCGGACAGTTAATAGGATGTGATGCGCGCGCGCGCATGTGTGTACATAATATAGGCCTATATACTTTCTCTAGTATTTATTCTTCTTATTTTAGGTCGTTGGTAAACTAATTACTTAAAACAGGATTCTACCATAGCAGTTTTTGTATGCATATAAATTGTTGAAAATAAACTTTCAAACCCATAGAATCTATGTGAGTATTATTAACTATGAAGCTCCCTAAGTTTTCTATGCAAATGTGACTGTAATTCATTTAGAAACTGGCTCGGTTTATCAGCCTTTTACTAACCTCTATCGCTTCGACGAATCTACATTTTAATCCCCATGCGAAGCGTTACCAAAATGGAGGTAATGTACTATGCATAAAATATATAAAATACTCACACGAAAATGTTTTTGGTCCTTAACATTGCCTACTGCTTTTATATTTGTTAAACTGTTCTGATTGTAGAACATAATTCACTCAAGGGGATAGATAGTAAAAAGAAAATAATGTAATAAAACGACATGGTCACAATCAAAAATGAAGTTAATTTTAGAATCATGTAGGGTTGTAGGGCCAACCCATAGATGGTTCTCAGTTTATTTTATTATTATTATTTATTTTTTTCCCACCTACCAAAAGCCCCTAAAACACCCATATAAAAAAAGTAATTAAAAAGGGAATTAATATTAATAACCTCAATGATTTTTTAATCAGATTTAATTACTCGATGTTAAAGGTTATGAGATAGGGTTGAAAAAATAAGGGGTTAGAAAGTAGATACGTGTCAACACCTGTTATCCTCGTTATTTTCCACGCCAGTGGGTTCATAGTTCGTACCCTCATTGCCAGTACTAGAGCCCTTCCCCCTCTCAAACGCAACCTCATCCATTTAACCCCAACTGTTCCGCTAACCTTACAAACCAAACTACCAATTTTCCCATTATATGGCGCATCCCTATGCACTCTAATTAGGTACACGCCACTGAAAAAAAAAAATCTGCGTACAAGGGAATCCACTACCCCCCATATTTTGGCCCCAGGCATACTCTCCCCCTTTTCCACAAACCACCGAAACTAATAAATAAATGCGAGCACATGTTACGGGTAGCAGAATTCAAACTCGTGACATCCAGGGAGACGTACTGCTCCCACGAATTGGCCCGGAGCGCCCTGCTGAGAATTATTTAGCTTAGTGTCAGCAGGGAGGATTTTCGGCGGAAAATATGCCATATGAACGCCTCCAGCTGGTTGGAACTCAAACCCGGGCCTTTGAACACGTTTGCATATTAGAACCAGCCGGCGTAGGTTAATTCCATTAATCGTGTAAATTTATATCATACAGGAGAGTGGTTAAAACAGTAGTAAGCATTGCAATGCGTTTTAGATAAGGTAACTACATATATTTTGATACATGTAGCTATTGCTATTATGATTTAACCATCATAATTTAAAGCTATGAATATCCACTGGTTATAATGAGCTCTAAGTATCAAGATAATTTGGAATAGCTCAACTGTGATGTGAATGTAGGGTTTCAAATCCTTGTAGAAGGAACTGAGGGAAGACTTTCTTGATGGTTCCACGCTTCCTCCACAAAAATGAGGATACAGTTCTTCTTCTCAGCTCTACCGCTTTATTCCAAAATCTACCTTTACTATCCCTACCAAATTAGCCTTATTAATATAAATGGGTTAAACCAGAAAACCATCCGGCCCAGTGGTTTAGTGGTCAGTGCAACTTGCTACGAAACCTCGGGGTCCCGGAATCGATTCCCGGCTGGTATCTCGGGTATTTTACTTTCCAAGGGGAATCATCCCAACGGTCAATTAGTAAATTATGCTTAAGTTATGTTTAAGACTACCACTGGTCCACACCTCCATATTCAATACCATCACATCATCTCATTGCTGGTACGTGTAGACAACCTCCATAGGTGTACCCTGGGTAACGCGCTCTGTGCCACCAGAGAGGCAAAATAGTCTACACACGCAGGTGACCAGACTGAATGTCATATCTCTCCCGGCCATATATGCCAAACGATAAAAAAAAAAATTGACCTGGTGGTCTAGGGGTAAGGTGTCAGACTTCTGTGCTGGAGGTCCGGGGTTCAATCCTCGGTCCCAGCACAGATTTATCTGATTTGCCAAACCCTTCCTTCACCTCTGACAAGACGTGTATTAATCACAACTTGTGAATGTGAGGAATGCCAGGCCTCCACCGTGGTTCGGATTCCACGTTAAACTGTAGGTCCTCCATTTCATCTCACGATCACCGTACCATTACACATTAGCGTAAGTGCGTACAACACTAACGAGTAGTATGACGCGGTGATAATAATAATAATAATAATAATAATAATAATAATAATAAATAAAAAACAGAACCCAAAACAGGGTAGCTCGACGTGAAAGAAAAAAATCTTGAAAAACACCAACTAGCTGAGAAGTATTCTCTGATGACTTTTCTATCTTACTCGTTTTTTATTGTAAGTATCGAGCAACATGGTCTATTGCGTCAAGCTCACAATAGACTGAAATGGCGTTGGTGGGAAGGTAAAAACTTAGAATATTAGCCGTGTAGCGTTTATTGAAATAACCACTACAAGAAAAGATTAAAACATCAACGAAGCACTGGTGAAGTAATACAAAGTGGACTTACCATGCCCCATCGTCCTATGTTATTGTTATTACGTCTCCCGAGCCGGCCTCCCGAACTACACTCCACTATAAACTTTGTGCTAAGACTGACTGAATGAAGCACGGAGTTCAAGTCGGCGCAAGGTGTCATGGGAAAAATAGTGTGACGTATGTTGCCCGAGACGTCAGTGAGCGATAGAAACTTTTAGTCTGGATCATTCTCCAAGCTCCACCACGCTTCTAGAACCGTCCTTTCGCGTCTAGATGTTCCGTCCCTCTTATGTCATGTGTTGTGTTTCTCCTTTGTTTTGGCGTTTCCCCTCTTCCCCCTCTCTGAGCTAAATATTGGCATAAATACTGGTGTAGAATAGAGGAATAATTACTCTTGTCTGGACTTCCTCCAGGAACACGTTGGTGTTCAGGATGAATACTAAAGGTATAAAATTCTCTTTTGGCTAACATTTGAAATTTAATGAACAAGTCCAATCTTTCAAATAGAAACATAGCATTATTGTTGTTGTCTTGAAGACACGGAGGCCCCTTCCGGGTTGTGTCTAGTAACATTTGGTAATATCATGGAAATGTCAAATTTGTTATGGTTAAATTTACAGCCTGTTTGGCTTAAGAAAATTTAAATCTACTTAGAATAATTTTGCGGGAATTAATGTTCCTTTGTAGAATGTAGGTTAAAAATCCCCTTTTGGGTTTTTTGTCAATATTTATAAATATTGTAGAAAAGCAAACCTTTTATTCAAAAGACAAAATTATAGTCTGTGCGACTAAGAAAAATGTAATTTGTATCTTTAAATATTGATTTGGTTCTTTTCTCTACGTAATTGTTTTTGATAAGTTGTGAGTAAGAGATAATAGAATTACTGCTAGATTGAGGCTGAGCGTTGCCTTTTCGCCACTTGACCATTGTTGACTTAGAGACTTCAGCTCACTTGATAGATTTAGTCTTTTTGGTAAAGTCTTTAATACTTTAAAAGTTTACATTTGTCGTTTTTACGACTTGAAATATTGATGATTGAGACGATCATGGAAGATTTAGATTATAATGAGTTTATAATATAATGTTCATGTATATATCCTTTTGTACCATATTTAAAATATCCAACTTTTTATATATAAATAAAATACCTAATACTGTTACCTATTCTTTATGTTGCTTTCGTACCCTTGTTTTACCTAAAGATGGGAGGTTTTTTTAATGGTAAATATTTGAAATATTTCTAATAATAAATATTTGTAGAGTGGGTTCGCGGAGACAAAACAAATGGACAATACACAGGTCCATTTGAGTTCTATGTTAGTCCTATCGGATCCTCTGAAATATTTGTTTTTTTTATCTTTTGAATTTTCTACAAAATATATTATTTTTTGTTGTTGTGCACCGGCCTTAATTCGTCGTTGAATTAAGGGGGTGTCTACAGCCGGATGCAATGAAGTTCTACATGGGCTGTATCACTTAAGTGTTTCATTTCCCCTCTTTAAGTAAATATGGATGCACTTCTTCTAAAATACTTCTCTCATCGCCTCCACTTGAGTTATAACGTTAGTATCTATGGCGTGAAGCCATAATAACTAATATTAATAAGTTTTAAAAAATATTTTTATTATCAATTGCATATAGTTCTTAAAATTTAAATTTAAACTCCTCTATTAATATATTGGAAAAAATAACTAGATTTAGTTGTCAAAGGCATCGGTGAAGAACCACTTTTCCAATATAATGTGTCGAATTTGCAAAAATTAATAACTCTCAAACTATTTTCCACAACAAGTAAAAAAATTCCTAAATGATAAAAAAAAATTGCTTCGTTAAACTCCCATCCATTACAATAGTGTTTTTTATTTAATTATCTTGGCACCACGTCTTACTACCCGTTCGGGTTATACGCCTATGTAATAATTGCATTAATGAATTAGGGATTAAGGAGGTTTGGTTTAGAGGATAAGCACCCGCATTTGTGTGAAGGAAGAGTGTAAAACTATAAAAGGAAAAAACTACCCTCAGTGCACCCGACCGTGATCAAACCCCGATCTCCCCGTCTTAGGCAGTCTAGTCCAACACGAGAGTAGCGCGTTAGACCACGCATCCAGCGAGGCGGGTTTGCAGTAGTGGTGAATGCTAAAAAAAAAAAAAGCTTTGATTAAGTTCTGGTATCAATAATCAACTATGTATTCCAACGATACCACTGGACTTACATTTGGGGCTCAATTACTTGTTCACTTTCTAGTTCTGTGTCAGTGTAAAAAGCTTAAAGAGGGGGACATTGGCTTAATGTCCTCCTTCCACTGCTATTGTTTTCAATAACTCGTGTTGTTTTGAAGCCAATAGTGCGGAGGGAGGGAGGGCGGGCGTTGGTTTTCTAGGGACGAGGTTTTGCGGTGGAAGTGGTCACGTATTTGCCAGCAGGATTTGAGAGAGATTGTGGTTTGGAATCGATAAAGTATAACTGAAAATTATCCCCAAGTTAGCTGTAAACACACTATAAAAACATATTTTTTTATTTGAGGTATTTAATGTACACTTTCCGAACCGACTTATAAGCTGGTTTAAATCTAGAACAGACAAAACAACCGACCCCCATCTACCCGAGATATTAATCCATCACTGTAAAAACCCATTTGCACAAAATGGTACTTTTTTTTTTATGTACCGGAAATAAAACTGAACTAAGGTGTCGAAAAATATACTGTCTAGCTACAAATTCAATATACCTTCCAAACTTAAAAACACGGAAATACAATAAAACCACCATTTTTTTTGTTGACTAATTCGACTTTTAAATAATACTTCAGTGGTTCCACAAACTAAGTCATCAGTTTCTATCTGGTCTGATTTGCCATTGACAAGGAGATTGGAGTTCAAATCCCGGGTGAAAGTACCAATGTATTATTTTTTTTTCCCTAAATGCTTTCCCACGCTCCATCCCAGAAATTAAGAGTACATTTAATATAAAATTCTACTTTGTTAATTTTTCTCCTACTCACATAAATGTAATTACTGTGTATCCTGGACTGGTAATAAATTGTGGTGCACTATTTTAAGAATATTCTGGCAAATAAAATTATTGAGATTAGATACAGTAACTATATTTTTATACTAAGCATCCTAGAATCGGTATACATAAAACTTACAAATTTAGGGGTATATATTGAAGAGGATGAGTATATCACTATGTGGAAAACTACTTCATCAATTCATCTAATGGTTTTTTGATACCCAAAACTTCCCGTTAAATGGAATCTTGCGCAATGCGAGTCTAACACCTTAGACCACTCGGAAAACGATTTGAATCTTGTCTTTTCTTGAGTTGTAGGAGTTTTATTGATTCAATAATTAGACCATTTCGAAATCAAAAGTGAAATTTTATTTGGAATATTTTTTTTAAACAAACAAAAAATACAATTGTTATAGCTAGTCAATATTTGAATCAAACATGATTCAATCATAAAATAATTTTACTGTCAAATTTTGTAACTATGGTTAATTTTTCCAAGAAGTATATCTGATAGCTAAAATTATAGTCTACTTTCATGTGTTCATATTTCAAGCTATTGGTATGCAGCTGCCACTCTTGTTGATATTGGTAATGCCTATAAAATCACAATAATAATATAGTAAAATGCTACCACCGAAAAATAAATATATTATTTTTTTTTTAAAGCCTTGTTCTGTGAAAATGGACTCTACTTTCATATTTGTATTGCTTATTTTTGTGAGCGATCAAATGTATCTTTTAATCCATATAATTGATTACATTTTAAATTTAAGTTTACAATATGGTGTATAAAAAAACACAAAATAAAGATTTTGAAAAATCATAAATAATGACAAACATTTCAAATGTCTGAAAAAATAAATTGTTCCACAATTTCAAGACGAAAATTACCAGCTACTATACCAAAACAATATTTTTGACACTCGTTATTTATCTGACTTCATTTATTGTGCTGGAAGGAAAAAAACACAGCAATCGGTTCATTTATCCATGTGGTGAACCTTCTAGAAGACGTAATGTTGACGACGTCAAAAGGGGGTTCTGGTAGCCCATCAACCACTGAAGAGGTGAGACCTGCGTCTCGACTCTACGTCACAGACAAGGAAGGGAATAAAACAAGAGATTACGCTTCCGTGACTGAAAGATAGAAAGGTAGCTTGTGCTGCGCTCTACGGCTCTCTTTTAAGGTATCGGTGGCTCTGTCACAAGGTGGGGGACTATTTGAAGGAAGGACAGTAGTTTGTCTTACAGACCAGGGACAAATGTTATTAATCGTTCCTCGTCTTTTTTTTTATCGCTGTTTGTTCGCATTTATTCCTACATAAAATGTTAACGTAGCTGTACGGCGCTGCTGCAATCAATAAGCTGGTTTTGTATGTTCCGCGTTCTTTCTTATCTCCGTATTTTTATCATTATTAGTTATATACCTTCCGCATAGAATGTAAATGTGGCTGGACGGCGCTGCAATCGGTGGGCTTTTTATTAATACATATTCCACTTGTATTCTTTCTTTCAATCTTAGTTCGACTGGTTGAACGGTAAAATCTATAAAGTAAATATGCATCAGTCTTCTATTAAATTGGGATACCTCATCCCTACCAAGGTAATGTAAATATACGGACAGCCAATACGAAAAATAAAAGACACAATACACACAGGCACATAAATTAACAACCTAAGAAAAGTGTTTTTACAGGGGATTTGGAAAATATTAAGATAAGCCTAAATAACAAATCTTCTCCCTTCTTGTTCCGTGAAAATAAGCTACAGACGAGAAGAATAGCAAAACACACACGTGCCATCAATTTTCTTTATTCTTCAGTTTCCTTTTCTGTTTTTTTTTTTTTTTTTCCCGTCTTTCTTTCGTTACCTTCAAATTTTCAAAGCGAACTAACAAAACGAAAAGCGTTCGCCGTAAAACGTTCCAGAAGCCTTCCTCCTACCCCCGCTTTTCGTCTCTTCAAAAGAACAAGAGAATTCAATTACAAGTGGATGAAACTAGGAAGAGAATAAGGGAATGGAATTGAAACAATGTAATGTTAAACTGTCAGAAACATAAACATAGTATGTGTTTTTTATTGTGATCAAAATTGTTGAATATTCAAAGGCTTCTTTGACACTCAAATAAATTTCATCATCTTTTTAAGACTATAATAAAATATATTGAAAAATACCTCTTTTTACCTACATTTATTATTTAATAAAAGTATACTTGTCTCAATTTTGCAATACAAATAAATCAAATTATTTGTACTTATCAATAAGAAAAAACTTTACTATATTTTACTTTTTTTTTCTCTAAACATTTTTATTTTTGAATATAATTTTAGTGACATGTTTAAGAAAAATGTTTGGGTTGCGTGTGCATCGCGTCTTAATATGTGTTCAGGCCACCACATATTTACACATATGGGCTAGAAATGAGAACGGTAAAAGTTAGAAGAAATGGACCCTTCGTTTATGGTGAAATGTGGCATTATTACCTCCGTATAGGCTAGGCTAGTGTTCTTTGTTAAGAGTGCTATAAGAGAGAGCCTTGAGAAGCTTTGCAGACGTTTACAAATCTCAGATTATTTATTAAGTTTAATATGGTTTTCACCAAGATATAGGTGAAGGCCCTGTATTGTTAAAAAAGTTTAAATTTAAACTTTAAAGTTTTTAAATAAATGTATTATAACTTAAATAAAAAAAACCTATCAAACAATCACACATTATTTTTAAATTTTCTCATGTGATCTTATCAAAACATGACTTTATTTGATAGAGAAAGAATAGAGCTAGGTTTTTTAACCTTTTGCTTTAGTCTCAGAATTAAAGATCTTCAAGAAAAAGTCATTGAATTATTAGAAAAAAATTAAACTTTTTAATTGGTCATAAACTTACTGACAATTTTTGCGTACATTTTAGTGGAAAACGATATTTACAAATATCAAACGACATCTAAAATATTTGCGGGATTTTTTAACGTTTAAATCGCCTCTCTTGATCTACATGAAAATATTGCTGCCTTTTTTTGTAATGATGATATCTATCAAAAGTGACTTATTCAATTTACATTACTAAAAAAACATAAAGACAGATTTAAATATGTAGAAACTATTTTGACCATTACATGATTTATTAAAAATAACTTTATATTTTATGCATCAAATCATATTATATGAAGCCGTTATCAATAGTTGATATAAATTATTATAAATTTTGTAAATAAATATTTCTTCTACTTTTCTTTTACCAGAATTTTACTACAGATATGAAAACAGTTTTAGTGATTTTTGTAAATAATAAATGAAACTATTAAATGATTTATTATTTTACTATGGATATAAAAGTGTTATCAGCGTCTTTTGTAATTATCAAATGATGTCCTACCAGAATTTTACTTTGGATATAAAAGTAGTGACTTTTTTAACTACCAAATTATGTCTTACCAGAATTTTACTTCGGATATAAAAGTAATGAATTTAGTGACTAATAAAATGATATTCTGCCAGAATTTTACTATGGATATAAAGTTAATTTTAGCTAGTTTTATGGCTATTAAATGGTTTTCCTACTACATGACCCTATTAAAAGGAGATGCACTACTGACATAAATAAGGAACTAGAGAGTAGGTTTTCTAACTGAGAGACCAGGCTTTGATTTGGTACGGGCTACACTGGTTGTGATTTTGAACACTCAAAAGAGGGATTTTACTCAGTAAATAGAAAAACAACACAATTATTAGTTCGACTCCCTATAGGACATTTATTTACCAAAATCTAGGATAGCCCTATAATTACAATCTAATCAACCTATGATTTCATAAATCATTTATTTGCAACCCACTATACCGCAACGGTGATCACGGGGACAAGGCGATAAACATATTTTTGCCTCGCTCTCTAGTTGTGAGGAGGTAATTGTTCAAATCACGACCAAAGATAGATTATTTTTTTTCAAAATGTTTTACCACTTACGCTCCCTTCACGAGAATATCCATCTACATTCTATGTCAATTCTACCTTTCTCATAAATGTAAATATGTGAATATCTTTGACGGGTAACAAGGCATAGTATAGTTTACTCCAAAAAAATATACATACATAAAAATATAATACAATTTATCAAGCCCAAAGGTTTCTATAATAATTTGAGTGACTTTTCATTGGCCTTTTCAACTCATGTCAACCTATTTTATTCTTAAGAAACGAATAAAATTGTTGTGTACTGAAAAAAAAAAATATATGGAAAGGTTACAAAGAAAAAACGTAACGTTGAAAAATGACCAAAATCATAAGAGAGTATACCAAAAAACCATTTTACAATCTCTCAAACCTTGGCCTGTCAACTCCTATCGACGTAAGAAGCAACAATAGAAGAGCAATTTTTCGGGAGAATATTGGGGGTTGGAGTTTTATTGAAAGGGGGTTGTTTAGGAAGGAGGGTGTAGTGGGGAGTGGGGAAGAGTATAAAGGTCCACGGGCATCTGGAGATGGGGAATGTTGCGAAAAGTGCTTGTGGCTATCTCAAATCAAGCGTTTTCAACCCCTCCACTCCGTTATATCTCTCTATAAAATGCACTTTACGGTGTAGAAGGGTGGATGTTGGAGGGGGAGGTATGGACGACGAACAGAATGGTGTGGCAACAGCCACTCTATTCTCAGTAATTTAGTTTGTTCTCCATGGGTACATAGTGTGAGGCAAATACAGGGGTAAGTAACTCGGTAAAGCTTGCCAGAAGACATTAATCCCTCTAGATGAGGGGTGAGGAGGAAAAGAGGGGGTGGCAGAGTATGTCTAATGACTTTGGTGCGATTCGCCCTTACTGTGGCCATATGTTAGATAATGTCGGCTTGCCCCAGAGTCTAGTTTCCAAACAACTTAACGGAGAGCCAAACATGAAGAGTCGTGAGTTTGGAACGATATCCCCCCCCTCCCCTCTTCCATTCCCTTTTTCATTTCTTTCGTGATTTTTAAAAGGATAGCTTGAATGCTCCAAAGAAATGGGTAAAGGGTGAAAGAGGGAAAATATTATTCTAAGCCTACGGGTGTAAGAATGATATTATTATTTGTTTTCTTATGATATTAAATATATCAATTTAATAGGAAGGTTAACCAAAGAAAACTATTGCGACTTTTGGTTTACAAATGTTTGAATTAATATGACAATTATTTTATTTTATGTATTTATTTGTTTATTTATTTAGCAACGTATCTTACTGCTTGTTCAGGTTGTACACATATGTATAATTACGCTAATGAGTTAGGGATGAAGAATGTTGAGCTTAGAGGGAGTGTGCCGGGATTAGCGTTGAGTGAGAGTGATTTTTTTTCAAACCATCCTCAGTACACCAGGATTCGAACTCCTATCTCCCTGTCATCGGTAGTCTAGTGTAACACGAAAGTGACACGTGGCCACTAAAGCAGGTAGACTAATATTAGAAGTATAAACAAAAAAATTGTATAGTTGCGTGAAAAGTAAAAAATGGACGATAATGTTCTAGACATGTTTTGTACTATATCTTCCTACTTCAACGAAAGCTACTGTGTACTCAAATTTGAACTTGAATCAAATTGTTACGTAAAAGATAATTATCCATTTGATGTTATAGTAATTTCAAAAATTTATATGTAAAACCGTCAATTTTCATAGAAATAATTTTGTCTGGGTTAGTTGTAAACATTCATGACCTGATCCAGATATTAACTGGTTATGTTGTTTCAGATGGAATTGAATGGTGGATAGACAGTGGACTGCAGTAAGATAAGGGGGATCGGGGGTGTATGGTGGGTTCTCCACCCTATTCCCTCCCCTATTCTGACCAAAAGACACAAAACTTTAATGGACAAGCTGAGAGACAGATTGCAATACGAACTGAAGGTTTTGTTCTCTTCCGTTTCAGATACTCAAGATCAGTAATTCTCAGCCAGTGGGTGACCACCAGAGGGTTTTTCAATATGTCCTCTTAGAAAACATTCTTTAAGAATATAAATGTTTAAACTAAAGCTAGAATAAAGATTTGTTTAACTTCTAGAAAATACAAATGAAATAATGTATAGATTACTAATAAATTTTATAATGAACGGTACAGGGGGGAAAGGAAGAAATTTCATTTTTAACTCAGGTTAAGTAAGTGCTTCCACCTATTGGATAATCATCAATAGGGCCCGAATTTTGATTACCTAAAAATAATCAAAAAATACCTATAAAATGGCCAACACATTTTAGAATATGACTTCAAAATTACAAAAATGAACTAAAAGTATTAACAAAGATGTGCAATAAATGCAAACGACTTTATAAATGAAAACTAAAAATTATCCATGCACTGAAGTATTTTACCATGAAAATCTTGCATTCTGCTGAATATAACGTTGATTTACAAATATCTGCTTCAGAAGTAATATCCCAACGCAACCTTCTCCATCTTATCAGCAATTTCTCACAATAAATGTGTAATTTACAACCAGACAAAAAATTAAAATTAATCAATATATATTAACTCTGTGAGATCATTCTTTCAACGGCATTACAAAAATGAGTAACAATTGTTTCAGAGTAATGTTACCATGCTAGCATCACAAAACGTTGAAACACTGCTATAAAGCTGTGATCTAATATTGCAAAAGGTAATGAATGTCCTAATTTGATTGATAGGCAAAATTAAGGTTGAAAAGCCACAAAATGTTTAGCAAGACCATTTAATACTGTCGCAAATATTACTAGCTAGAAAACACATAAACAATGCTCAAACATTCATATCATTGTCAGTGTACGAGAACATAATGTGTCCATTCCAGATTGACATAAGAACTGGATTGGAAAATAAAGGCGTTCTACAGTACATAATCTAATTTCAAGAAACTATTTATAAAATATAAGCATTTCAAAACCAGTCGTGTTCTACACCTAGTTTTGAGACCAGCCCGGGAAGGAATAAAGAAAGATTCGAAGATAATATCTTGATTTGAATTACGGACCTTTTTGACGCAGAGCTATAAATCACGCTGAACGATTTAAATGTTAAATAATCAGTTATTTATATACTAGTATTAGATCTGAAATTCTAATTTTAATTTTGCCTTACGTGGTGACCAAATCATATCTACATTTCTATTTTAAACTAAATCCATAAAAACCGTTTCAGTTATAGCCCCAGCAACAGATGGGATGGATTTAAATCGTAAAACTTACTTTCTTTTAGTTCGAGGGGAACATAAAACGTTGAGATCCATCATAATCTCAATATAAAAAAATTTCAAGATTTTAATAATGTAACTTACCTTCTTTATGTGTAAGAATAAAAATAGGCTCCAATTACTGAAATATGACGCGAGTCCTTAAGGAAAAAAAAGTGTATTATTTGAAAGTAGTGTTGTCAGCCAAAATGATGATAAATCATTATTAATTTATCACCGCATCTTAATACTTGTTTATATTATACGCATATATGATAATTACTATAATGGTATTGGGGTGATGAAAGAAACATTTTAGAGATAATCTACCCGAATTTGCATGGAAGTAGAGTGAGGAACCATTTAGGAAAACCATCCTCAATAGACCCAACCAGGATTCAAACCCTGTTCTACCCGTCATTAACAGGCCTGTACAACAAGAGAGCGATGCCTTGCAATAATTCTTAAATTTGTTAGTCACGCGGACCCTCTAAACAGGGAGCAGCTGATTCGCGCACCCCTTGATATAGGATACATTATTAAAAAAATTTTAGTGATAAATTTATAGTAGGCTATACTGTAGGGATAAATTAGTCATAATATATTTAAAAGTAAATATAACTACAATATAAATGGAAAAGGTAGGGATTATATTTGTATATTTTTAGACATTTTTTTTAATAAATCTAAAAATAATTACGATTAAAATATATGTATTATATTTGTACATTTTATGATCACTATTAATTTATTTTAGGAATGGAACTGCTTGTGTGACCTCCCTGAACGATTTCGCGGAATCCCTGGGGGTCAGTCGACCCCATTTCGAGAATCTCTGTGGCTTTGAGCATTCGTCCATTGAAGCGGGTAAAATTAAGATCTAAAGTAGAGATAAATCTTTTTAATCAATTCGCCTAGCCCCCACTTGTTTTATTTCTGTGAACAATCGCAAGTACACGACACCATGCGATTTGCTTGTACAAACATTATTTACAAAGAAACAAACAAACAAAAAATACACAAATTGAACACGGTGACAGTAACATATGGAAGGCTGAACAAGAAGGAAGGGAAGAAGAAAATTAACATGGAGAAATTCTTTTTAGCATTTTAAATGTATTTTACACACGTAAAGTAAAACGAAATGGGATATTTTCGCGAAATTGACTGCTTAACCTTTGTATGTGAATAATTTCAGGTAGGTATTAGTGATAAATTAAAGAAATTAATTAGCCATGTATATTTTTATAAAATAATAGAAGTAATCTTTTTGACCAATTTTTTGGCCAAGAATTGCCATAAAAATTAATACCAAATGGCAACTGCATTACAATTTTTTCCATAATATTTTACAACACCAATCAAAGTTACCCTTCTAGAAAATTTATTCCCCTCAACCAAAGGACCATTAGTAAAGAAGTAGCCTAAAATATGTGTCCATATGAAATTCATATTGTGACCACAGGCCAATATTTTAAATTTAAGAATAATAAATTTAGCCATAATTTTTACATCCATAATTCTATAAGACTGGGTTGATTTTTTTAGCGTTTTTATCTGAAGAAAGAATTTTTTATTCTCCTGCTTTTAAAACTGAAATATAATTTTTTATTTATAAAGATGTCATCGTTTTATTTATCACAAATCAGGGTCTCTTATCAGTGAAATCCTCTCCAGGGCGCAAGTCCAGATGGATTGGTAGCTTAGAAATATCAAGTGCAAGTCAAGTGGCTAGCCAATCAGTTCGCAAATCATAAATATGAGACTTTGAATAAATCAATCAAAGTTTATTCTTGTAAAAAATTGAATGACAAATTTCCATTTAAAAGGTCTCATACATATTACGTCAAAATCTAATAGATGAAAAAAACAAAACTACGTTATATTTGTAATGCAGCTTCGTCTTACCCCGTGGCTTAATACCTGTCCGGGTTATAAACATTAAGCTATTGATTGAGTAGGGATTAGGAGGGTATAATTTTGAGGAAATGTACCCTTATTAACTTGGAGGAAAAGAGCTAGACCATTCAAAAAAAAGCACTCAGTATAACCAGTTGGAATTCGATCATTGTCAAACCAGACTAGACAAGCTTGACATTTAATCTAGTTACCCGCCAGTGTGGGTAATTTATTATTATTATTATTATTATTATTATTATTATTATTATTATTATTATTACTATTTTAAGTTCAAAGGCACCTCTGCATAAGTGAAAGTAAAGATTTCATCAATGAAACTATTCTTATCAAATAGAAAAGAATAATATTCCATGTGTAGTAAATTAACAACAACATTTTAATGGGGTTGACATAAATACACTACGAGTAAGATTGTATTTGCAGTTTCCAGAATATAATAGCTATTATTGTAACCTACTAGTGATCTTTAATTTCCCTATAAGCGCCGCTTCGTTCGAATCATTTAAGGTTTCACTCTAGCAATAAACTGAAGGTGTTAAAAAACCAGTTAGGTGTGCTGAGGATGTATTTTTTAAATGGTGTCCACTCTAGCTTCACTCAAATACGGGTACACTTCCTCTAAATTCAAACTTACTAATCTCCAATATATTAGCGTGATTAGTACATGTGTGTACCAGAACGCTAAAAAAAATCACTACCAATTAATAAAAATATATATTGTATGACACTTTAAAATACAGGCGATTAAAGAGTAAATAACAATTAACCCATTTACTTCATGAACACAGTGTCAGTCATTGTCATTTAGTCAGTGGTTAAAAAATAAAAGAGTGGTTTAAATGTCTGTACAGAATATATTTTGAATGAACAGTGCAAAAGATAAATTAAAGATTAATTGAGCTTTTGCTAAACTGTCATTTTATTGATTGATTTCTAAATATAGGTACAAAAAGATAATTATATAAATGACAAACAGGAAACATAGTTTTAATAAAATTGGTTCTTATTATGTAAGAGTTTTGAATTTTTAGGACCAAAAGTAAATTAATGAGATGTTAAATGTTAAAAAGCACACGAATGAAATTTAGAGTAATTTTTGTCACCGTTTTTCACTAGAGTTTGGTCTGTAAGCATTACAGTAGTTATGATAGTGAGGCATGAATGAGAAATGCAGAATTTAGAGAAAATATACCCGCATTTTTGTGGATGAAGAGTGGGAAATTGTTTAAGAAAAACCTTTGTAATGTACACCCGGGAAGAATTCAGGATGAATTTAGAACAGTTTTATTGTATATTATTGGATAGTGTCGTCTAATGTTGCCACAATTTTTTTAAATATAGGGAATAATATTATATTGCAATAAATAGAAGATAAAATAAATTTAGAGCATAGGAAATATTAGAACTATAAATATGTTGATATTGTATCGGGGCACAACATATGTTTGTGTAATGCATAGAGGTTTTAAGTTACGTGGTGTAAAGTGTTATTAGAATAGAGTAAGTCTAAATAAATAACTGTGATGAATCTGCTTTGAAATATGAGTGAAGGATGACCATACTCTGGGATGACTCTTGTATAACTCAGTATTAAAAGCATTTACATATTAATCCAAATGTCACGGGTTCGATTCCATTGTCCAGGTATAATTTTTCAATTTAGACAATATATACATATGATGTTTTCATCAATCAATAGAACTCACGCAATAGACTAGACTGCCGAAGATGGGGATAATGAGGTTCGAAATTTTGTCAGGTTTACCGAGGGTGGTTTTTTCCAAAATTGTTTTCCACACAAATGAGGACACACTTCCTTTAAATATAACCTCCTAATCTATAAAGCCATTAGTGTAATTAGTATATCCAATGTATTTATGATTGTTAAAATGGTAACACAATGGGCCTATCACATGTATGTTTTATTTTAACCAATTTTCCCTATCAAAGCAACATTTTAAGACATGTTACTAATATATATATATATATATATATATATACATATATATATATATATACTTAAACGTTAACATATCCCCAAAGTCTATGTTTCATAACAATCTTTCATATAAGAACACAAGCAAAGAAAACTAGATAGGACAAATCCTTAGGAGGATTGAGGAACTGTCTTCTGCATTATGTCATAGAAGGAAATGTTGAGGGAAAGAGAAGCTTAGGAAGAGGAAGAATTCAAATACTAGATGAATTGAAGGAAAGAAGAAAATTCTGGGAGCTGAAGGAGGAGGCAGAGGACAGAGCGCATTGTCCTTCTAAGTTCACTGTACAAAAGGAATGGACCTGTCGTAGGACAGAACACCTAGTAAGAAGAAGAACACATTAATATATCCTAGCTAATCACCTAGTTTAATATTCAATACAATATTTCTTCCATTGTTTTTATGGTTTTGAACGGATTTACATAAGCCTTACCACTCTTCACTTTTACAGTGGCTGTATAAAATGATAATATATATCTTCTCTTTTTCCTAATTTAATATTTAGTACACAATTTATTCGTGTTTTTTAACAGATTTGTATAAAACTGACTACTATTTATTTGTTGTACTGCATTTATGTAAAATGATGACATTTATTTTTATGTATTGTATATATAATTTGTTAATTTAAGGGTGACCTGGTGGTCTAGGGGTAAGGTGTCGGACTTCTGAGCTGGCGTCCGGGGTTCAATCCTCGGTCCCGGCACAGATTTATCTGATTACCAAACCCTTCCTTCACCTCTGACAAGATGTATATTAATCACAACTTGTGAATGTGAGGAATGCCAGGCCTCCACCGTGGTTCGGATTCCACGTTAAACTGTAGGTCCTCCATTTCATCTCACAATCACCCTACCATTACACATTAGCGTAAGTGCGTATAACCCGAACGGGTAGTAAGACGCGGTGCTAATAATAATAATAATAATAATAATAATAATTATGTTAATTTAATCATTTGAATGTTATATTAATACAAACATGTTAAAAGTAAAAAAAATAGAATTTGTATTAACATTTAATTAACTTAAAAAAATAAGTGCTCTTTCCTAATAGTAAAATAAATACTCTTAATAACACAAAAATAAAGCAAGTAATAATATATTTCAATAGTATCTCTATTATTTATTCCAGATACGACTTTATCCAGCAAATACGAGCCAAATTTCCTCCACAAATGACGTCACAGGCCATTCAGCGTAAAGACACAAAATTTGAGCCAACTACGATAGGGTCCGGCCATCCCTGCTTTTACCAACCCCCCCCCCACCCTCTACATCCTGCCCAGAATCTAATGTCATTACGGCCCAAAACCCCGGACTACCCTCTTTATACTTCCAGTAGCGTAGAGATATTTCAGATATCTTTAACAAAAACAACTCCACTACATGAACTTTGGTCATAAAGTCTCCTAGCAGTAAAATAGGAAAGCTTTGCTTCACTCGTTGATGGAAAAAAAAAACTCCTCAAAGAACGTAATGTGATTTAACTTGTCGGTGACCTTAACTTTAAAACGAATTCAAACGAGCCATTGGAAACGCTTTGATTAGGTACATACCTATATTTGGAGGGTTATTTTACCAAATTTCTGCTATTAAAGTCAAATGTTTATATAAATGAGCTTTTTTTAACATTTACAAAAACTATTATCAAATATTTAAAAGTAGAATCATGTGAACTGAAACTCTTATTTATCATATATATATAGATAGTACCGCGTATTACTACCCGTTCGGGTTAAACGCCTATATTATAATTTATTACACTGCGTTAGGGATCAGGAAGATTTGATTTAGAGGAATTGGATCCGCATTTGCATGGAGAGAGTTGCAAACCATTTAGGAAATCCACCCTTAGTGCACCCGAACGGTATCGAACTACGATCTCCCCATCTTCGGCAGTCTAGTCTACTGCGAGAGTAGCACCTTAGGCCATGCGGGCACCGAAACGGGTCACTTATCAAATATAATATCAACAACACCCGCTTAGTTGGCCACATCATTTAAGGCGTCATTCTCACACTAGACTGGACTGCTAATGACGGGGAGATTGGGGTTTGAATCCCGATTGGGTGCGGTGAAACTATTCTTTTTAAAACGGCGTTCCACTCTCCCTCCACGCTAATGTGGGTACACTTCCTCTAAATTCAACCATTCTCATCTATAACATACTATCTTAATCGTACATAATGCGTATACAAACCGAACGGGTAATAAGACGTGGTACTTATATTATACATACATATCAAAAACTACAATATTTACGTCCCGGATTTTGATGATCTAAAATAATCAAAAAATTAACTATAAAATGATCTAAAAATTCTAAAAAGTTGATTTAACTTTTTTTAAATTACCTAAACTTATGGAAAAAACTTAATAAATGAATGGTTAAATAATTGAACACGCATTTATAAAATAAATGGTACGGCGCACCGCACAGACTTTCTCTCTCTTTCTATAAACTCGTAAGATTTCTGAACGGAATAATGTACATTGTATCATCACCACTCCACATAAGAACACGCATAAAATAATATACAATGATATAGAATCAATGAGAAAAGAGGCGCATCTTTGTCCACCTTAGAACATTTCAAACAGTTTAATGTCTTCCACAAGGGTCAACACTTCGTATTAAAATTTCGATTCTGGTTAAAGTTTTAACATTTTATAAGGTGTTGCAGATCTTCAAGTCATCGTATTGATATTTAATTATTCATTTATACATTTTGACCAATAAAAAATGTAAATATTGACTATTGAGTCTAAAATGGAGATAGATCATTGCTATGCAAACATTTCTCCTAAGAGATTTAAGGAAAAATAACATACTTTTTTAGATACTTATATTTAATTACTCTATGGCATTGGAGAATTATTGCGTTAAGACTTAAGTAGTATATGTTTACAACTAAAGCTCACAAAATTGTATTAATATATTTGCAAATATCTCAAAAACTGTTGCTTTTATAAAAATATATGTCAAATAAAAGTTTTTTATTTCTAATAGTCCTACAATTTTGCCATGATAAGTTGTTTAGTTACTCCAATAGTTGTGGAGATACGGAAATTAACGCTCTTCTGTAATGTACCCTAAAAATCATTTTCATAGAAAAATGAAAATAGCCAGTTTATTTATAATCTTAATCAACGCTTAGATACGAATTTTAATCAAAATCGTTTGAGCAGATTTTGAGAAAACCAAATTTTTCTCTTTTTGCCCTTCAGTAAACTACCCTTAATTTTAAGTTTTTATAGGCACACAGACAGACGGCATTGCAAAGACTATTTTTTAGGGTTAGGGGGGTCATGAGACGTCGAGATCCATCAACATTTCAGGTTAGTTTTTTTTTACGGTCGCAATACTTAAGCTTTAATGTCCAAAAAGTTAAAAATATATATATAATTGCGTATAGAATGAAAATTATTGATTTTATAAAAATATGTTTCGAATAAAATATTTGTATTATAAATATATATACATATTTGTAATGCTAAGTAATTTCATATCTCAAATAGTTTCGGAGCTATTATAAAAAATGTTAATTTACGCATCAGACCGGAGCCTTAAAGCGATTTTGCCGAAATATTGAGAGTAGCCATTTTGTTTGGAATATTTATTTATGTTCATAAATGAAATTTAATCAAAATCGTTAGAGCCGATTTTGAGAAAATCGACTTTTTCTCTTTTTTCCCTTCAGTAAACTACCCTTAATTTTAGGGTAGATATCCAATTCCAAAAAACCCTCGGGGCAACCCTATGAAAACCCTAGATATCAAGTTTCAGCTCAATCGGTAAAATAGTTTAGGCTCTAGTTGGAGGTACAGACAGACAGACAGACAAACAGACAGACGGAAATTCAAAAACAACTTTTTCAGATTCAGGAAGTCATGAAACGTCAAAATTCATCAAAATCTCGAGTTCGATTTTTTTGACGATCACCATACTTTCTCTACCTGTAAGATAGAGAGAAAGTAAAAATGTTAGGTAAGAAATAGGCCTTTAATAACCTTTAACAACTAAGTTCTTGCATTTTACTTAATATAATATTGATTTACAAATACCTGTAACAGATGTAAAAGCTATCCCCTTTCAATACAGCCCTCCCCAGCTAATTGGCAGTGTTTAACCAGAAATGTGTATTTAACAACAAAACAAGCAGAGAGGATACAAAGTTTATTGTCTAGATTATATTCTCACACTGACAAAATGTGTCTGTTGGAAAAATTACACATTTATAAAATATCGGTGGTATTTAAAAATATACTTAATCAACATGAATACCTTAAAATTACTCAAAAATGCCTAATAAGGACTCAAATATAACATAAACCAAGATAATATGACCTAACATTTCAAAATTACAAAAAATAACCAAAAATGACGTACAAACTATACATTTCTGCAACCAGGGCACCATAAACAAATTTTATGTAGGCTACTTGTAAATCTTGTCTGTGATAAAAAAAAAAGACATATCATTAATATCTGGTTCCTACTAATAGGACAGTAAAATACTATCCATGCTTACCGTAGAAAGATACGATAGTATTTTCTAAAAGTACCTTCCTAAGAAAATTGGACGGTAGCTCGGTCGTTGATAGCCAGTTCTAGCACAAAAGAGTACGAGTAAAAAGAAAAATCCCTAAAAAATTTCCCAGTTTTCTTTATTTATCACAGGAGCGTGACTCTCCTGCCAAATGGACGATATCTCCAGAAACTGTAGAGGAAAATGAAATATGAAGTCTAACTCCAACTTCGATTTGTTATTGGGACTAAAGAAATGGCACACCCCATTCATAGACTACTGTAGATAGATAAGAACAAAAGCTACGCGGCTCTCCTGGATCATAAACACACCAACTATAAAATATAGTTATCTTTGTTCTGTACAAAAAGTAAGATGATCATAAAGTACAGTATTTATTTTATTATTTTATTACACTCATAGTTGGATTTTCATATAATTGAGTTTTGTCTGAACTGTGTTTGTATAGTCGGATTGCGATAAAAATGTATTTTATTTTGCACTATGCTTAAAGTCGAGTCACCATAAAATGTACAATATTTTTACTGTAATTATAGTCGGTACGCCATAAAGTGTTTTGAGTTTTGAATAATACTTTTAGTAAACTCAAAATAAAATTTATTATACTGAAATTTTTAATATACGCATTATATAGTCGGATTGACATTTTGAAACATATATTTGATTGTGATCCGACTATACATATTACATTTTCCACTGTGTATGTCACTGTTCGTCTAGAGTTCCTTCTAGCACGTACGGCTACCTCTGTTTACGGATTGCTTGCTAATGACATGGCTCTCTAAAGGATTTAACTCAGGTATTAATATTTTATTTGTACAATAATTATTATTATGGATTTTGACCGATGTATTTGGACTACAACACGGCATTTTTACATGTGAGCAATATATAGCCATCTGATTGTTGAACTTGACATCACGTCTGGAAGATGAAATTGTTTAACAAACCAGAAATATATATATATATATATATATGTGTGTGTGTGTGTGTGTGTGTGTGTGTGTGTGTGTGTGTGTGTGTGTGTGTGTGTGTGTGTGTGTGTGTGTGTGTAAGCTTTACTGCACCCAATCAAAGAACAAGTATTAGTGACTTTGTAAAGAAAGCCTATTTTGCTTACTTTCACGTAAAGTTTGGTTATTTAGACAAGTCTTGGGCTCCACACATTGTAATAAAGGCCATGTGTGGAAAATTTGCGACAACGGACAGAAGGTAAGCGAAATAAACCAGCATTTGGTATTCCAATGATATGGCGATAGACGAAAAATCACGTATATGATTGCTATTTTTGCCTAGTCCAGACTTCGGGTTACAATAAAAAAAATTATATATATACCCAAGTCTTGAATCAGCAATCCGCACAGTTGCTCATTCAGATGTAATACCTGTGCCTGTTTTTAACGTACCTCCATAATTTATAATTTGAGGGGTAGGAGGATATGGAAGAAGTTGTTGAACATGATGTGGATTTTGAGGATGATGATGATACTGGTTCTTGTCCTAGTTCAGAGCAGCAATTTTTTTTAATCAGGAAGAAATGAATGACATAGTAAGAGATTTGGGTCTTTCTAATGGATTGTCTGAACTACTAGATTCAAGATTAAATGGAAAAAAAAATTACTTGAGCACGGTGCGAAAATAACATTTTATTTTAAAAGGGAATATGACCTTTTACAATGCTTCAGAGATGAAAGTGATTTAATTTATTGTCATGATGTGTCAGGTTTGTTAAACGCAATGGGCGTGACAAGTTACAATTCAAATAAGTGGCGCCTGGCTTTGTTTAGTTCCAAAAGTAGTCTCACCTGTGTATTGCTCCACAATGGGAATTTTTATGGATCAATTCCCATTGGTCATTCAATCAATCTAAAGGAAAAATATTAAGATATTGAAAAAGTTTTAAGGTTACTCAAATATGGTGATCATAATTGTATCATCTGTGTAGATCTTAAAATCGTTAACTTTTTACTTGGCCAACAAGGAGGGTACACTATTATATCCTTTTTTCTTGTGTCTATGGGATGATCGGGCCAAGGACAGACATTGGAATCAGAAGAACTGACCAGTAAGAACATTTTTAAAAGTTGGAGAGGAAAAAGTCATAAACCAGCCTTTAGTAGATAGAGAAATATAATCTCCCCTCCTCTCCACATAAAACTTGATAAAGATAGGGTGTAGTGAGATGGACTGGATAGAACTAGCTCAAGATAAAATAGAGCTTAATGAGATGCACTGGATAGAATTAGCTCATGATAAAGATAGGTTGTAATGAGATGGACTGGATAGAATTATCTGATGATAAAGATAGGGTGTAATGAGATGGACTGGATAGAATTAGCTAATGATAAAGATAGGGTGTAGTGAGATGGACTGGATAGAACTAGCTCATGATAAAGATAGGGTGTAATGAGATTAACTGTATAGAAATAGCTCAAGATAGCTATAGGTGGCGTACTTCTGTATGTGCGGGAATGAACTTTCAAGTTCCTAATGCTATATAATAAGTAATTGACTTAGGCCTAAGAAATAAACTAATATTCCTAGCCATACCTTAGTACCGTATCATGCTTTGTATCATTTAAGCTTTGGATGTTCTACCCATTATACTCCGAATTTTTATGACTACGTTCATACAAATTCCATAATAAAGGTATAGCCATAAATGAGAATATAATGAAGACACTTTGGAAAGTATCAAGGGTATATAAAGTAAAGAATAAAAAGTATAAATTCGAACCAAGGTGTGAGCGAGATTGTAATAAACTAAATTTGACATTCTCAACCAAAAATAAAAAAAGTTTAAAAAATAGTATTACTTTTACTTGCCTTGTATATTACAGGGCTGATTTTTTTTTCTTCTTTATCTTTAGACACCCATAAAACTTATTTTAGGAATAAATTACCTCCTTTCGTGCCAGCTCTCACCCCCCCTTTTTTTTAACCCTTTATTATACTTCTCCCCACCCCTATGGCCACCCTCAAAGTGTCACAACCTACCCTGATACCCGCTTTTACTCCCATAAAAATTAGCTTCGCAAAAGCTACCATTAGACTACATATTGCAAGACGAAAATGTTAATTAACTTTTACAGTAACTGTCTGTTAAAGTATATAATAGCGCTGTGAAAAAAAATTCAGAAATAATATTACAATTTAAATAGAATTTGAATACAGGGTAATTACAAGCAATAATTGAAAGACAAAGTCACTTAAAGACAGTTTAAGACTATAATAGCAACATTATATGACACGCACCATTTGTCACGTGCAAAATGGTGTCAGGCTCGTTTTGTAGCGTCCTCAGGCGAGGAGGCCACAAAATAATACAAGGAAAATACAAAAGGTTAAATAACAATAACAAGAGTGAGTGCACATGAGTTCAAGACTAGAAATGTTCCATAGAGAAACATTACGCGTCTAATCCCGCCACTCCCACCTGTTACTGAGAGTATCAAAATATATGGGAGTCGTCTATCACTAGAGAGCCTTAAAATGCGTCACCCTTCCTAACCACTGAAAAATATTAGATACATTACATTAAACAACCAAAAACCTAGGACATGTGATGGTATATAATAGTTAAAAATAAAAGAATTAGTCATGTTGAACCAATATTTATTTTGGATAGGACAATCCGAAGTTTAACAATTCAAATAAGTACTAATTATTGTTGTTATAACAATTATATGTACATTATGTACAAGTGCTTTGGACTTTAACATTGAAAATTAGCCCGCTATAACGGGTCTGGGCAGAAATGATATTCTGCCAACAATAAAGTTACAATTAGAGTAATATTTTCTTTACAAGTAAACAAAAAATGTACGGTTTTATATATATATATAATAGAATAATAGTAAATATGGACAATACAATCGGTCTAAAAATTATTTACCCTATCAATCCTGATTTGGCTCTATCAGCGCTGGCGTGTTGTATTGCGACAACATTGACTCTCAAGTCTAAATGGTAAATATTTCTCAAGAAGAAAACATTAATAGGTTGCAAAATAACCCCAAGAAAACTAAGTATTATATCAACAAGACTATTTAATATAAACATGACAGTAAACGTCAATAGTTCCCCTAACATAACAATTTGTATTAGTTATAAATCGTGACTACGCCCAATTCGCCCTGGCGCGTTGTAAAAAGACAACATAGGCTTATAAGTCCAATACCACAATATGAAGCAATAATTAATTTAGAGTTCCACCGTAATTAATACAAATAAATCATTACACCTCAACCGGTGACAAGACGCCATTACAAGTTAATTGCCAGACTTATATTTAAATTTAATTTTTTTTTAAGATAACAAAAATATTAAGCCAAAAAGGAATTTTGAAATAATAAAAAAATATATAAAAAAAGATGTTAAATTAGCCGAGATTGAATTTGGGTTCTTACATTTTCAAAAGCAGAAAGCCGAAGCTTGTACTAGTCCTAAACCAGCTCTGTCCCAATTGTGTCGAACATTGGGACAGACACAAATATATATACAGATACAACAAAAGAGGAGGGGCATGAAGGGTAAGCAAGAGGGGAAAGATTCTAGAATATCAAGGAACAATGTTATGCGCATTTCTCCGTGCCTCGGGAGACCGGTGGTTCTTTTCTGGCGCAATCTAGAAGAGAATAACTATAACTGCGCATGTCCAGCCCACATGTGGTGTTCGCTAAATCGCCGTTCAATTCGCTCCGTCAGTATACTTTTTCTCTCGGGTGAAGGAAGGTGTGCATAGCAGAAGTTAGGTCGCTCTTCCACGTCGCCTCCAATCACGGACAAATGGGGTAAGGTTCAACCATCGATATAGCAGTTGTGTATTTTATTGACCATCCGATGCTACAAATCTCCCCCCCTTTCAGGGTTGACAGGGAGGAGGGAGAAGGTTGTCACATTCTTCTACTCGACCTTTGGAACATCCCATGGGGCAGCAACGGTGTACTCGGGAAGTTGTTCTCCAGGATTTCCCCATCGTATATGATCTTTCTCATCCTTGGCATCAGATCATTTTTTTTTGTTTTTCGAGTCCTTGTAGATCGGATGGGTTGATCCGCCCTGGGCTGCCGCTGGGATTCGGCACCGCTCTTTACGCCGGGACGTTCTACTGCACACAATAGCAGTGGGAGCTCCAAACTGTTCCTGCCGACCGTTGACTCGAGAGCCGTCACCATAGTCTTTCCCACACCACGCTCGCCTCTTCAGGATCTACCCACGAGGCATGCGCACCAAGACAAGGGAAGGGGAGGGAGAAGAAGGAGATGACAGGACTCCTCTGGGCTGTACAACAAACAAAAAACATAAGCAGTAAACTGACCAAAAAAATTTACACTCCTAACTAATAGGACCTATATCCAACGTCAAAAAAAATATATATATATATATAAAGTTTTTAACAAACTAGCCATCATATGCCGCAGCCAGTCTATGGTCACATGGCGCACTGGTTCATTAGGCGCGCACTCGTCACTTTCACGTAGATACTTCTTGATCAAGCATACACGTGTCCGGCACATTTCACCAATATTCCTCTTAATACCTTTTCAAGTTCTTTGCCCTGGGCCCAGGGAATTAGGTATTGCAAATCTAAATCAAGATATCGTCGACACAAAGACTAACATTCAAAACATTTACAAAATAATTTTTTTTTTTAAAAATATTTATACCACACCATGTCACTAGGGACAATTGGGCTCAGGCTTTCTTTAAATGACTGACATGAGCTCGTCTACAAATAGACGCATCTTTCACACTCTTAAGATAGACGGTCACGGGGGTTAAAAACTTATCAATGGTCCATGGGCCACTCCACCTCTGGCACAGCTTCGCCGATCTTCTATCTGCCGAGGAGCTCAAGGGGAATTCCTTACATAACACACAATCCCCTACAATATAAGGGACGGGGAGTCTACCCTTATTATAGGCGTTAGCCACCCTTTTTTGAGCCCTTTTTAGATGATCCAGGGCACGCCGACATCTCTCCTTATGGGAGGAATCATCGGAATTCTCTAACAGCGAATCAACGTTCCAAATCGCTAAGAGGGGGTGGTTTAATTCCCGACCAAGAAGGATAGAGGCTGGCGAACAGCCTATGGACTCATGGAAGGCAGAATTAAATGCTAAATTTAAGAAGTCTAAATCCTGATCCCACTTATGCTGTGCCTCACAGTGATAAATAGTAAGCGCTATTACCAAATTGCGGTTAAATCTTTCCACCTGATTGGGTCCCGGGTGGTAGGGGCTGGTAGTCACGTGCTTAATCCCCCAGTTAAAGCACATATTCTTAAAACCAAGAGAACGGAAACAAGGCCCATTGTCACTAACCACGACACGAGGTGCCCCAAAAAGATTCCAAACTCGTCTGCAGAGGGCGTTAACGGTAGTGGTCGCCTTCATATTGCGCAAGGGAATGAGCACTACAAACTTGGAAAAGGCGTCAACTAATATAAGAATACATGAATTGCCAAGAGTAGAACGGGTGATTGGCCCAATATAATCGATGAAGACTTTATCCCAGGGACGTTGGGCAACACCGGCCGAATGAAACCCAACTCTGGAATTTTGGGTTGGTTTAGCTTTCTGACAGCTCTCACACTTGCCAACCCACGCTTTTACATCGTTGTATAAACCTGGCCAAAAGAACTCATTAGAAATTTTCCGTACGGTTTTTAAAACTCCAAGATGACCACCAAAGGCAGAATCATGAAAATATCTCAGTAGCATTGGTCTGACCGCACCCGTACAACCACTTTCCTATTCTTCCCTTTCGAATTAGTCACCACTAATAGCCCATTAAATACAGAATATGACCCTACCTTTTCTCCTCTAGATAATTTACTCATGATATCAATACACCACGGATCACTATTTTGGTGATCCCCGATTGCCACAAAGGATTCAGGAATGGATCTAATGACGCAGGAGGCGGGAGCCACCTCGAGAGAACCAATGGGACACTTTTCCTCGGCCATGCGGGATAAGGCATCAGCTACTACGTTATGTTTACCGGATACATGATGAGTGGAGAACTTGAACCTAGATAACCTCCACACCCATCTCCCCACTTTCCCTAGTTGCTTGGGGTGGTTCAGCATCCACGCAAGGGCCTGGTTATCCGTGTACAGCTCAAACTCCCTCTGTTCGAGGTAGTCAGCGAAACGCTCAATGCCCGTGACGCAGGCAAGGCATTCCTTTTCATAGGTGCTATATCGCCTCTCAGCATCGGTGAGAGTTCGACTAGCAAAAGCTACCGGTCGGACTCCCTCCGATGACCTCTGAGACAATACAGCCCCAAGCGCCACAGAAGACGCGTCTACGTGGAGGAGGAAGGGAGAGAAAAATCCGGCATCCTCAAAACCTCCGGAGAGATTAGCTTCTCCTTTAACAGGTTAAAAGCTCGTGCCTGCTCTTCACCCCAACTAAAGGCCACTCCTTTTCTTTTTAAGGCATTAAGGGGGGCAGTAATCTCCGAGAAGGACGGGACAAACCTGGCGTAATAGGCGCACATGCCCACAAAACGCATTACTCCCTTAAGATTAGAGGGGGGAGCAAAATTAATAATGGGACTGATCCTTTCGGGATCAATAAGAAGATTCCCCTCTGAAATGACGTACCCCAGGTATTTGATGGAGGGTTTAGCCCAAGTAACCTTGTCGGGATTCACGGTTAGTCCCCACTCGCCGCAGCCTAGTCAAAACTTCCTCCAAATGCACCAAATGTTCCTCTAAAGTATTGCTGTACACACATATGTCATCCAAGTAGTTAAATACATACTCAAATTTAATGTCAGAAAAAACAAGATCTAATACGCGACTTAAGGCTTGTCCCCCAATGCTACACCCAAGGGGAACACAATTAAATTCGTATTGTCTCCAGGGAGTGACAAAGGCGGTAAACTTTTTTGACGATTCTGTCAAGGCACATTGTAAAAAACTCGCATTGAGGTCAATCAGACTAAATATTCTAGCTCTACCGAGATGCTGGAATGCCGACTCAATGCTCGGCATCGGGTATGGGTCGAACAGGATTTTCTTATTGACCTTCCTGTAATCTACAATTAACCTATATCCCTCCCCTTTTTTGGGTATGATGAACGCGGGACTAGCAAATGGTGAGTTAGAGGGGCGTATTACCCCTTTTGATTCCAAGTCATCAATCAATTTCCGGAAGATTTTCATCTTGGGAGGAGCGCACGAGTAAGGACCAGATCTTATGGGGATATTGTCAGTCATTACAATTTCGTACGGTAGGACCTCACACCTACCCCATCTGCTAGTAATGACGTCAGAAAATTTAGAAATCAGCTCCCTAATGGCTTCTTCCCCAATTCCAAACGAACATAAGCTAGGAACAATACAATCTTTACAAAAGGGGATTCTAACTCTGGGTGAGAACTCAAAACTTAAATCCCTTCTCGCCAGACTAATAACGGCCCCAGTTCCCCACAGGAAGTCGTTCCCCAAAATAATGTCAAAGGGAAGCAATGGAACACAAAACAAGCTTCTCTTCCACGAAAACCCCATAATTTTTATGGACAAGACTACTCTCTCGCTAACTCTTAAGAGATTACCATTACCCAAAACAAAGGTCCTAATACCAGTTTTTTTCCACCGATATCTTCCCATTTTTCTTTAAGATATCCACAAAATTATTACTAATAAATGAACCACATGAGCCGGTATCAAGTAAGGCAGAGCCCGACACCGATCTAATAGAAAACTTAATGATGGGGGGAAGGGGGCTAGAATGTTTTGGAATCGTACGCGCGGTGGTCCCCTTGCTAACACCACGCGTTACGCGTTTCCCCCATTACAATCCCTCTGAAGATGCCCTAATTGGCGGCAACGGTAACATCGGACGCGAGTGATATCAAAAGGTCTCCTTGCCCTTATCGCGCCTACTTCCCTCACAGCAGAACTAGAACTGGCTCCCTCAGTAGGCCGGGTTATAGTTGAAAATGGGGGGGACCTTTCCTGTTTAAAGTTACGGGACACCTGTGTAGGGAACTCGTGCAAATACTCCCTCTCGGCTGCCAGAGAACCCTCAATACAAGAAGCTAATGAGTAAAGCTCAGAAAGGGTAGAAGGCTTATTCAAAAACACAAAATGCCTTCTCGTCAGGGGGGACACATTTTCCAGAATGATTTCAACTACCTCTTCCTCCGGCATTTTGAGATCTAACACCCCAATAGCCTCTGAAATGGCCAAAATAAATAATCTAAAGGGTTCGTGTGGAAGTTGGAAGCGCCGAACCATTCGATTACATAGAGTATCCTTCTCTCTCTTAGATATTAGAGACTCTAATATTCGACTTTTCACTCTAACCCAGGGGAGACCTAGTTGGATGCATTCAGTGATTAGATGCGCCAAAAACCCTGACGTCTTGCCAACGCATAGCGTGAGTAACTCCAAATCTCCTACAAGTCTCAATTTCCAAATCCTGTCCACCTCTAACAGAAAGTTAAATAAATCAGAGGACGATAACCCATCGCAAATCGGCCATAGTTTTACACGCTCGCTAGCTACAATACTTTGAGTTTTGGCTAGTGAATTAGATAACACTAAACTAGCGGCGGGAACACTAGGGGGGATCGGAGCCCACTACCTCCCTCTATCCTTACAGCTTCTATTTTTTCCTGTTCCTTATCTTCAAGGGAAGGATGGCTAACGTCATCACGAGGTTCTAAATTAAAAGGATCGCTGGACTTACTAACAATGTTCTCGGACAGCAATGACCGCAACACGGCCATAGGAGCGTCGAGGGGAATTGAATATCTCTTCTCTTGAGCTCCTGGCGAAGATCGGAGCTACTGAGCCGGTATACATCATTTCTTGTGCTGATTACGCCTCCAGAGGTGTGGTGTCCATGGCGGGAGTGATTCATGAAACAATTTCAAAGACAATTAACAAACAAAACTCACAAGGTGCCTTCACTCTGAAAAAAAGCAGAGTGGCGCAGCTTTTCTTGTAGCGTCCTCAGGCGAGGAGGCCACAAAATAATACAAGGAAAATACAAAAGGTTAAATAACAATAACAAGAGTGAGTGCACATGAGTTCAAGACTAGAAATGTTCCATAGAGAAACATTACGCGTCTAATCCCGCCACTCCCACCTGTTACTGAGAGTATCAAAATATATGGGAGTCGTCTATCACTAGAGAGCCTTAAAATGCGTCACCCTTCCTAACCACTGAAAAATATTAGATACATTACATTAAACAACCAAAAACCTAGGACATGTGATGGTATATAATAGTTAAAAATAAAAGAATTAGTCATGTTGAACCAATATTTATTTTGGATAGGACAATCCGAAGTTTAACAATTCAAATAAGTACTAATTATTGTTGTTATAACAATTATATGTACATTATGTACAAGTGCTTTGGACTTTAACATTGAAAATTAGCCCGCTATAACGGGTCTGGGCAGAAATGATATTCTGCCAACAATAAAGTTACAATTAGAGTAATATTTTCTTTACAAGTAAACAAAAAATGTACGGTTATATATATATATAATAGAATAATAGTAAATATGGACAATACAATCGGTCTAAAAATTATTTACCCTATCAATCCTGATTTGGCTCTATCAGCGCTGGCGTGTTGTATTGCGACAACATTGACTCTCAAGTCTAAATGGTAAATATTTCTCAAGAAGAAAACATTAATAGGTTGCAAAATAACCCCAAGAAAACTAAGTATTATATCAACAAGACTATTTAATATAAACATGACAGTAAACGTCAATAGTTCCCCTAACATAACAATTTGTATTAGTTATAAATCGTGACTACGCCCAATTCGCCCTGGCGCGTTGTAAAAAGACAACATAGGCTTATAAGTCCAATACCACAATATGAAGCAATAATTAATTTAGAGTTCCACCGTAATTAATACAAAATAAATCATTACACCTCAACCGGTGACAAGACGCCATTACAAGTTAATTGCCAGACTTATATTTAAATTTAATTTTTTTTTTAAGATAACAAAAATATTAAGCCAAAAAGGAATTTTGAAATAATAAAAAAATATATAAAAAAAGATGTTAAATTAGCCGAGATTGAATTTGGGTTCTTACATTTTCAAAAGCAGAAAGCCGAAGCTTGTACTAGTCCTAAACCAGCTCTGTCCCAATTGTGTCGAACATTGGGACAGACACAAATATATATACAGATACAACAAAAGAGGAGGGGCATGAAGGGTAAGCAAGAGGGGAAAGATTCTAGAATATCAAGGAACAATGTTATGCGCATTTCTCCGTGCCTCGGGAGACCGGTGGTTCTTTTCTGGCGCAATCTAGAAGAGAATAACTATAACTGCGCATGTCCAGCCCACATGTGGTGTTCGCTAAATCGCCGTTCAATTCGCTCCGTCAGTATACTTTTTCTCTCGGGTGAAGGAAGGTGTGCATAGCAGAAGTTAGGTCGCTCTTCCACGTCGCCTCCAATCACGGACAAATGGGGTAAGGTTCAACCATCGATATAGCAGTTGTGTATTTTATTGACCATCCGATGCTACAGTTTTGTAAGGTTTTACAGTGACAATGAGTCAGGGATTTGAATCCCTGCAAGTAAACTTAGGTGATGATTTCTTAAATAGTTTTCAACTCTCTTCCATGTAAACGTGGGCACATATTCTATCAATTATACCTTCCTCATTTCTACCATAAACGTGGGCACATATTCCATCAATTCTACCTTACTCATATCTTCCATATTAATGTAAATTATGCAGATAACCCTGATAAGATACAAGACGTGAATCAAGTAATAAATCATATATATGATATGAAACATGCGTTATTGGTAGAATATTAATTTATGAGACAAAGATTTAAAAATCAAATTATATATTTATAATAACTCTCAAAGATTGCCTTAATGCAGCTATAACATTTTTTTAATTTACAGCATAGAAACTAAACCAGAAACCTTTGGGTTAGCCACATAGAGATTCACAGTCCTAAATATTGAGTAAAAAATAATATTCCTTAATATGTGACGAACCAGTATAGTTAGTTAATAGAACCATGACATCAAAAGTCAAACCTACCGGGCTCGGTTCCAAAATCATATTTTAATTTCCAAAAAGTGTATTAAAAAATTAATATCTATTTTTTTTAATGTTATTTAAAAAAATTTATTCTAGCAAACTCGAAAATGGCAGTTTTTTATACACTAGGAAATTTCACCTGAGATTTATCATTCACTATAAAGTTATCAAAAGATTGAAATGTCCCGCTTCTGTGGCCACATGGTCTAAGGCGTTACTCTAGCAATATACTAGACTACTGATGATGGGGTGGTCGTGGTTTGATCCCGCTCGGGTGTACTGAAGGTGTTTTTTGCTAAATTGTTTACCAATCTCTTCATGTCTAAATTCAACCTTCATAATCTTTAACCCATTAGTACAAAGGCGTATAGCGAATTTTTAGTAAGACGTGGTGCTTAAAAAAATTATAGAAAAATAAAGTTTAGTAAAAAATAGTTTATTTCAAAATGTTGTTAGCCAAACCAATCCAAAAAGATAATGAAATACGCCAAAACATATTTGGAAATAAATCGCTGCAATTCTTCTTTTTCTTTTTTTTTTACCTTTTTATACATACAAAACTTCAAGCCAACTTTGATTTAATTTGAAACAATCTTTTCTTTTTATTAAAGAATTTTTTTTCTCAATTTATTCTCCAATGATTTAATAAAGCCAATTGTTTTATTTTATTGAAACTTTTCTCTCTTTAACGTTGACTTGATGTATGATAAAGAAATATGTCATCTTTTTCATCGCATCAGTGAGTACGCAAATAAAATGTCAGGCTCATCTAGTTTTCCGGTTATTGGGGAGGGTTAGGGCTTCAAACCCATATTGGTGTCGGGAATGTATTTTTCATAACTAATGGTTTCCCGATCTCGTTCCAACCTCAAATATAAATTTTACATAAACTCTACCAGTCTAATCCCTAAACATCCCCGCAATTAAGATGCGTATTATCATTTCGGTGGCCACATGGTATTATGGCGTCACTCTTGCAATATACCAGACTGCCAATGACGGGGAGTTCGGGATTTGAATCCCAGTGGGGTGTACTAAGGTTTTTTTTAAAACTGTTTTCAACTCTCCCTTCATGCAGATGTGGGTACTTCCTATAAATTCAGCATTAGTCATCCTTAACCCGTTAGCAGACATAGCGGAATTATATGATACAATTTTTCTCTTAATTTAAAAAAGTTTAATTAAATTCCAGGACATCAGAGATAGATATAAAACAAACTGTTGGTATCACCGTGTGAAGATTATTAAACTTTATATTTCTACTGGATAATTATTTTATTTATTTTGAACAAAAATTTTTGCTATTAAAAAGACCTGAAAAAACACCATTTCTCGGCTCCCCTAAACCCCCACCTTATTACATCTCCAGTTAAGGCACCCAAGTTGTCATTATTAGACTGAACTACAACTTACATTATTATCATTATTGCGAGAATATTTTTAATATAATCTACATTATAACAAACAGAATACACTGAATAATTTCTTCGTCAGTTTTAAAAACGGATTCTAAAGTATAGCTCCTTTTAGTGTGTGAATTCTTGAACTAGGCCTATGGGATCCGTAACGGTGGTTACATTATCACTGGCGTCAGACTTTTCAAAAAGCTAGATTACCGATTAAGAGAAGGTCAAGGTTCAAATCTAGGTCTGTGCCCACCAAGGCTGGTTTTTAATGATTATTATATAGTCTGTATATCGGTGAAGTTAAGACCAGTGCCTTTTATTATACTTAATCACTTAACAAATAATTCATTAAACACACTTATATGGACCTATGGAGTATTAATATTATAGTTAGAGACTAATATATAATATCTACAAAAAATAAACAACCTCTCATATAAATGTACATTATGACATATTAAACTGAAATAAATATGTCCATGAATAATCATTTGAAAGCTATTGCAACATCCTATCATCACTTAAGATTCTCTTTCCCATAATTACCAAATATTAGTCCATTCTTTCCTAACAACATTCTAGGTTTAGTATAATTTTCAATGAATAGCCCGAAAGGGTAGTAGGTGCTAAAAAAAAGTATAATTTTTGAAAATCTAAAAATTATTTTCATCATTTAAATATTAATAAGGTGTCTAGCTTAAGAAATATAAAACACTTTATAACACTTAAAAAAATTATATAAAATGTTAAATAAACAAAATATTATGGAATAATTCAAGCCATTCATGCGAGAATTATATAAATATATATTAAAAAATATATTATTTATATATATATATATTAAAATATATATATATATATATATAACTAGAATAAAAATGGTCAATGTTGGTACTAATAAATTACTCTTGGCAATGTTCAGACCATGAAACTAATCAAATATATTCTTCAGCATGCGCATTACTTTAATCTAACCCAATTTAGGAAATTTATGACGCTACAATTTCCAGACGGATGAATTTGTATTTCTTAACCAAGTATTTTCCTTCGATTGTTTCTTTAACCAATTCAGGGAAAGTTTCAAAAGTATTCATTTATTTCCTTGGCAAGAGTACATGTTTCAAGTTAACCCATACAAAAAGAATTGAAAAAGTACAGAACAAGTTTATTATTATAGAAAAAATATTTAACAAAGATAATATACCTTTGCTACAACTAGAAACCCGTGACTGCCCAACCTTTCCTTCATCTCTGACAAGACTTGTATTAATCATAACTTGTGAATGTGTGGAATGCCAGGCCTCCACCGTGGTTCGGATTCCACGTTAAACTGTAGGTCCTCCATTTCATCTCACAATCACCCTACCATTGCACATTAGCGTAAGTACTTAAAACCCAAACGGGTAGTAATACGTGGTGGTAATAATAATAATAATAATAATAATAATAATAACAATAATAATAATAACAATAATAATAATAACAACAACTAGAAGCCCGGCGAACATATTTTGATTTGAGCTTTTTCACAGACTTAAAAATGGACAAATAGACTGTGTTACGCTACTAGAATATATTAATTAAACTCTTACTGCCCTCAAACTTTACAAGAAATACAAAGACATTCATTCGTCTGTGATTTTAAATTAACTAGTTAATTGTACAACTACTCGCCTTTGTTTAGAATGTCTCGAACATACACATCTAAGAAGCAAATGTGACAAAGACTAGACCTATTTTGACAGCACATATTGTCTTCAAAAAACAATTACTAAATTACTTTAAAGTATCACATTAAATTTCCTCTATATATGTTTCTTTTTATACGTTTTTAGTTAAGACGTCAATGTAATTATTAATTAATCTAGTGAACTGTTGTTACTGTATATTTGCTTCTTAGCCAATAACTGTTGTAGTTCTTTAAAATAAAATGAATAAATAAAGCAATATATCTCGAGGCGGAAATGAATCACGATTGTTCACGTCGCTCATATAGTTAGCGTGTAGCTAGCATGGTACGGATATTCTATAGCAAGATTCTTTGAACTTTTATTTAGTTTTATTAGTCTTTAAGCTTATTCAAAATATATATATAGCCAAAATAGTTCCTGTCTTTTATTTTGCTGCCGCAGCTTAGCTTCTTTTTTTTCTTCTCTTCTTACTACTACTACTACTACTACTACTATTTTCGTTAATACAGGTTGTACCATAACATGTGGGACCCAATTCAACAGTGTACAGACAACACAAAAGCAAAGAAAGAAAGTGCATCCAAGAATGTGTCCCATTTGACCTTATTTCCGAATTTTGCAGGTTTGGGCCAAAACAATTATACGATTAGTAGCTTGAAAACTAGCACTTTTTTTTAGCACCGCGTCTTACTAACCGTTCGGATTATACGCTTACGTACTAATTACGCTAATGGGTTAGGAATTGTGAGGGTTGAATTCAGAAGGAGTGAACCCACATTTGCTCGGAGGAAGAATGAAAAACCATTTAGGAAAAAGCAACCCCAGCTCACCCGAGAGGTATTCAAACCTTTATCTCACCGTCCTCGTCAGTTTTGCTTAACATGAAAGTAGCGCTTTAGCTAACTACGCCACCGAGGCGGGTAACTAACACTTTAATTGAAAAGTAAGTATTATCTAACTAGTTAAAAGGAAACTACATGCAAAACTTTTCACTTTTTGAAGATAATGTCACTCAGGTGAGCTCCACTGGACGTCAGGCAAACCTCAGCAGGTTGTCCATTACTTTCTTCAGCATATATAGTATAATTGTTTCCGCACCACCCTGTACCTCACTAAAGTGGATCTGATTAACAATGTGGGGAGTGCTCAAAATCGCCATCTTTGGTTTGAATGCAAACCTGCAGCAGTTATGTCATAGAATGCCCCAATTTTTCAAAAATTCCAGATGATTAGAACAATCAGGAATAACCGATAGAACATACTGGGTTGAGAGATATCTAGTATGGGATATTATCAGTTAGTAACTATAGTGGAATCACTTTGCTGTAGTTCAGAGACAAGGTCAAATGGGACACATGTTTATATTAGAGATGTCACGATACCCGTTTTTCTATATTCCTATTCTTAAGGTGGTGTCCTAGTGAGCGTTAGTTTAGGGAAGTATTTTTGTAGTTTTTATATCAGAAACTTTTTTTGTCCAAAATAAATCAAATATTTATTCTATAGAAACATAGAGTTTATTTTTCTGAGCATGCTAATCTCAACAGTTCTTGAATATCTGTCAAAGGTGTCCTGGAATTTAATGACAACTTTTTCTCTTCATTTAAAAAGTTTGTCACCAAATGTCGCTATGCTCATACCAGATATTCAACAACTGTTGAGATTAGTATGTGCATAAAATTAAACTATGTTTCTATAGAATAAATATTTGATTTATTTTGGACAAAAAATGTTTCTATTATAAAAACTAAAAAATACTTCCCTAAACTAACGCTCACTAGCACCCCACCTTAAGTTCAACCTCGATTCTTCAATTCTCAATTCCGATTCTTGAACATTTCCTTTTTCATTATTTTTCCAAGAATTATTGCATAGAAAATCCAACGTGCCTGATAGCATATTTCCCTCTTAATGAGAAACTTGGACTCTACCATTACAACATATGATCACTTGAAACTTTAATCTCACAATATTATATAGATATATATCAAACACACTAAAAGTCTTCAAAACAGAAAATTCAAATAAACTCAAAACTAATTCAATAAATTGCGGGTTTTATAATGGAAAGAAGAATACATTTCACACGTTACAAAAATTTCAAGTCCTCAACCATAATTGATCACGCTAGATCGCCAGAAATTAGTGATTAAGTTTTAGCAACGATGTATCGATAATATATTGATTTAAAATAAATATAAAATTTTTGCTCAATTTTTATTAACAACGTTGATTTTTGTTCTATTTTTATTAAACTTATCTTAATCAAAGAGCTAAATAAAACATTCAAGTTGAATAGCGACAGATAATATAATTACAGGAGAGCGGCCATTTTAATTTGATAGGAATATCGTAGCTTTCGATAAACACATTGTGATATATCAATTAATGATAGATATATCAATATATTACGGAAGATTTCCATTCTAGTCTACTTATTATATAGCAATTGTTTGTTTAGAATCAATTCATGTATTCTGACAGTCTCACTTAACTTTTACTATAAAAAAAAGTTTGTCAAAGTTGTTCAGTTTTTACCTCTTGATACTGTCATGTCAGGTCGTATTATATTCGAGACCAGTTATTTTTCATGTAGAACACCTCTAAATGTTAGGGTCATATTATATTCGGGCCATTATGGTATATTTACGATTTGCCGCTATTTAAATTAAACGGCAACTAAATTAATATGAGAGATAATCGATTAGTATCTATTTTGAATGTTGTTTTGTTTAGTTGCCAGTTTTATTGCGAACTAAGAATCGAGTAGCGCCAATCGTAATATTAAGATTGATTCTCGATTCTCTCGATACCAGTAAGAATCAAATGTATCGAGGTATCGAGGAATCTAGTTTGACAGCTCTAGTTTATATGCATTTTTACTTTCTCTCTACACCTCGAAGGGAAAGTATTGTGATCGTAAAAAAATTTGAACTCAAGATTTTCAACGTTTCATGACCCCCTGAAACCTAAAAAGTTGTTTTCACGATGCTGTCTGTCTGTCTGTCTGTACCTTGGGCTAGAGCCGAAACTATTTTACAGATTGGGCTATAGATGGGTATCTGGGGTGTTCACAAGGTCCCTTCCAAATGTTTTATTGGAATTAGATATCTAACCTCAAATCTAAGGGTAGTTTACTGAATAGCAAAAAGATAAAAAAGTCAATTGTCTCAAAATTCGCTCAAACGATTTTGATTAAATGTTATAACTAAACACTGTTTATCATTATAAACAAGATGGATTTTCTCATTTTCAAATGAAAATGACTGAGGATACTTTACATTGGAGAAATTTTCCAATTTTCATCATTTTTCCGCAACTATTTGAGATAAGAAATAATTTATCACTGTAAAGTTGTAGTACTATTAAAGAGAAAAATATTTTATTTGAAATATAATTTTATAAAACCAATAATATCTAAGCTATAATCAAATATATATTTTTAAAATTCAGGTCTTTGAAAATGAATTTGATTCTTATACTCTTTGGTCAACAAATATGTTTCTCTCTTCTCACTTTTGCTGTAAAAGTGTTCCTAGTTCCTAATGCCATAGAGTAAGTAAGTAACAGTGTATATTATTTCATTTATGATCTTTGATTTGATGTTTCTACAACAAGGTATTTACGTAGTTTCATAAATCCCTGGAGTTTTTAGTATTTTAGTATAGATTTATATTTTAAGATAAAAAAGAGAGAAATTATGTGCGGTGAGCCGTAATTTTTTTTATCTTGTTCACCGCTGAAGTGGAGTGAGGAAGGGTTGAGGAAATACTATTTTAGAGGAGAGTTAGTCGCTTTTGTGTAAAGGGTGATAAGAGCAACTCTTTAGAAAATTCCAGTTTCAGTACACAGGGTCAGGATTCGAACCTTGGCCTCCTCGTCATCAGGAAACCTGAATACATAAGCCTCCTTAGATCATGTGCCCACCGGTGTGGGTTTCAAATTAGACCTTGTCTTTAGTAAAAGTAAATTCTTCACCTTTTATAATTTTCTAAAACGATATGATGGGTACAGGGGAAAAGGGGGGAAAGTCCAACTTTAGCTTAAATTGAGCTAGTGCTGCCATCTGTTATACAGTCATAAGACCTTTATAATTCACTTTAGATTATAATAATTTTAAAAAGATTTGTCAAATTTATATAATTTTTTTTTTACTTGCAGGGGTCCTTATGGGTTTGAGATGTAAGAGTTATTGTCCTGGAAAATGTGTGTTATTTGAACTTCCCCCCTCTTCCCCTACACCCTTAATTTTTTTTCAGCACCACGTCTTACTACCCGTTCGAGTTATCCTCTTATGTACTAGTTACGCTAGTGGTTTTATGGATAAGAAAGTTATATTTAGAGGAAGTGTAATCGTATTTGCGTGGAGAAGAGTGGAAAACCATTTTGGAAAACCACCCCCAGTACACTTGACCAAGATTCGAACCTCTATCTACCCATCATCGACAGTCTAGTCTATTGCGTGAGTAGTGCGTTAGACCACATGGACACCGAAGCCGGTCCTTCATATTTAATTAATCATGATTATAATACTATTCATTCAATGATATTGCTTTAGATGTATAGGAAAAACAGTGAGTTGTGTTTACTAAACGTTTGAACACATCACAACTTTAGATGAGTGACGAGGTTAACTTAAGGACCAAAGGTCTCTGGTTCAGTTCAAATCGATTCTGAAAGGGATTTTGAATTTATTATTTGTGTGAAGTATTCATAATCGTACTTTTTGCCGGATATTAATAGAAAATAACTCATATCGTACCTAATCAAAGTTACTAAATATACTCGCACCCAGTTGCAAGTAGGGAAGATATCCCTTTTGACGTTAGGTGTCAATTTTGACTTCTTACTACCTGTTCAAATTATCCGCATACATGATGATTACTCCAATGAGGTAGTAATGAGGAAGGAAGAATTTTAGAAATAATCCACCCGAATTTGCGTGGATGGAGAGTGGGAAACAATTTTGGGGGAACAACTCTAAGTTGACTTGACCGGGATTTGAAGCCCGATTTCCACGTCTTCCATAAGCCAGTCTAACACGAGAGTAACGCCCTAGACCGTTCTGCCACCGTGACGGCTTACTATTTTGCTAATGTCGACTAACCATAACTTATTGTTTACCTTTTAAGAGGTTATTTTAGTGCATATTCATCCATATCTAAACATATACTATAAATACTCGATTTAGGATAGTTAGATTGATCTTACAGCGTGCTGTACAAGATTAAGTAAGCTTTTAAGTCATTTTCTGATATACCTGGATGGATATTTAATTTAGATAACCTTAATATAAGGAACTAAACCGATGCTTGTGTATTAAAAAATTGACTATAAAAATTAAATAAACTACAGTTAAGTTATCGTAAAGAAAAATAACTAAAATTAAAAGAAAATTTCTTACAACTCAAGTAATTAAGTTGTTGACATCCTTTTAAGCTTAATGTAGACAGAGCTAAGAATTAATGTTTTTAGTCTAATGTCATATAAAGTACGCGTGTGTGTGTAGGTTGTCACACGTACAGTATGTTATGTAAACCATCCAAAGAATGTCACTTTCATTAAAATGTTACTGCCCTCACAGCACTTTACTCTATACTACATTTCCAGGAAAAACAAAAGTTGCATGCTTTGATAATGCGCGAGGGGAATGTGTAAGAGTGGCGAACATAATCAGATGAATTCACATTTATTTCTTAGACCTGATCTGGTAAAGGCAAAAACCAAACACCAAATAGTTCCGGACTAATCCACCACGTGTTTAGATTAAATGTAAAATATTTGATTAATATTATTAAAAAAAACACGGATACTTACATTTCGGGTGTTTAAAAATATAGCTTTATTATGTGATAGTAATGAAGTAATGAAAGTAATGAAGTGATCATATTGTAATTTTTATAAAATTATTTAAAACAAGTCAGTAGATCAAATAAAAAACAAAAAATCAAATCATTACGATTAATAAATTTTGAAATAAATAGGAATCTAATTCCTTCAGTTAAAACGTTTATTGCCCGCTTCACTGGCCGCATGGCCTAACGCGCTACTCTCGCGTTATACTAGACTGGGAATAACTGGGAGATCGAGCTCGAATCTTGGCCGGGTCTACTAAGAGTGGTATTTCCAAAATGGTTTTACACTGAGCCTCCACGAAAATGCGGGTACACTTCCCTTAAATATAACCTTGATAGTCCCTAAAACCACAAACGTAACTAGTAAATAAGCGTATAACTCAAAAGGAAGGTATAACGTGGTGTTAAAAAAACTGTGATAATGCGAATAAAAAAATATTAAAATTTAAAAAAATTAAAACACAAGTCAAAATCATGTATTTGGAACCAAACATTGGATCTCTCTAAAAAGTGCTTATACACAAACGCCCTTAAATATGAAACTCCTGCCATTTCTGGGACCCGACAAGTACCGGACTACATAATTCGAATCTTAAGAACCCATACCCTTTATGACTATCCCCTAGGATTGCCATATCATTATAAATAATTATTTTTATGTCATACAAAGTAGAGTTAAGTTTAAAATAGGAAATAATACACCACCTTTCACAACTCATGATCTCTTGGAAGACATAATTAAGGGATGAAATAATCCAGAATTTAAGCCAAAACAAGAATGACGAATAACACAAATATTCGGCTGCTCATGTGGGCGCATTTCAATTGGGCCACGTCAAAATGTTATGATCTGCGTTTAAAATGGGTAGCGTTAATCCCACATTACAATTGGGCTTACCCGCCTCGGTGGCGTAGTTGGCTAACGCGCTAGTCGTGTTGAGATCTACCGCCGAGGACGGGGAGATTGAGGTTCGAATCTCGGTCAGGTGAACTGGGGGGGGGTTTCCTAAATGGTTTTCCACTCTCCCTCCATGCAAATGCGGGTTCACTTCCTCTAAATTCAACCCTCCCAATTCCTAATCCATTAGCGTAATTAGTACTTAAGCTTATAACCCGAACGGATAGTAAGACGTGGTGCTAAATAATAAATACAATTGGGCCAGGTATACCAGTTACGAGACAAGGTTGTGCATGGACACGTAAAGACATACATCCAAATTATAGAAATCACTTCGTGTAGTGTTCCAGTGATTGAAACATGTAAGGTTCGTTTATGTGGAGTGAAAGGGGGAAAAAAAATTGCTTGTCATAGAAAGTAACAAAATTTTCAACGGCTCATGTCGCTACCGATGATAAAGTTCACTGGAGATGTGCGAACAAAAAGTGTTCAGCAAAAGTAGTGTACACGGACAACATAGACAGTAATGTTATAATCGATGGTGATACAAATCATAATCACAAAGTGGTGACAAATATAAATCTACACGTTATAAGCAATGGTGTAGAGTGAAAATCTAAGGAAAATCTATGTGAAAGACCATCGAAAATCATCCGTTGGCAAAATATCATGCAGAAGACTTTACAACGCATGATATTGCCTTGGTACGAAAGAACATTTACGTGGCCAGACGCGATGCTGTTCCGAAACTGCCGACGAAAAGTATTAAAGGCTGTTGAAGGTGAGTAACTTTTTGTGATGGTTCATTACGGTGTTTCATTAAATAAAATTGAGGTGGTAGTTAGAAGAAGGGCCCATACGTAAAAATTATGCTTTGAAATTAAAGGGGTTATAATAAAATATGGTGATTGTTAAAAAAATCCATTTTGAGATAATGATGAATTTATCTTTTTGTGAGCCCCAACATAAAAAGTGGGTTATTTATTTTATCTGTCCAACTTTTTTTATTGTGATCCTAACCCTAAAATTAAGGGTAGTTTACCAATAAGTGATTTTTAGAATAATATTTTTTTCGAAAATCGCTTTAACGATTGGGTTAAAAATATATGTTTAGGATTTGTTTTACATGACAAAAAAATAGCACTGTATACTTGTTTTTGGTGTAAAAAATATTTTATAGATAGTGTACTGACGATTGATTTTTTTAAATTGATTAAAAAAAATCTTTAAAAATGTTGTTCAAAATTGGCATGTTGGGACCATTTTATAAATAATAGAACATGTTTGGTTTTAAAAAATAAACTAAGATGGTTTACTTACGTGAGAATATGACAACAAACCTGTAAAGTGTTTGACAAGGTTTAGGATTTATTGTGTACCAAATATGAATTTAAATTAAACATGTAAGTGAGCCCACACATAAAAAAGTGGATTTTTTTATTCTGTCTGTCTCCATGTCTGTCTATATCAAGACGTTTGTCTGTACCAGGATGTTTTTTTATTGTGACCGTAGCCCGTAGCCCTTAAATTAAGGGTAGTTACTTTATACCTACTTAATTACTATAGTTTGTACTTATATGTCTTTATACGTCTATGCACAACCTGGTATCATAACAGGTATACGTGGCCCAACTGTAATGTTATTAAGTTTAATAGATCTATCTATATCTTTTATAATCCTCCTGGTCAACGAATGTGGCCCAATCTTTCTGTGAGCTTATGGGGGAAAATGGTCTGGTGGCCCAATTGTAATGCTCCGGCGGAGGGCAAGCCACTTTGACGCCTTTTTACTGCTAATAGCACTGCCCTGGTGGCCGGTCCTCAAACTAATGGCGGCAAATTCAAAACGTACCGAACCACAGAATGACGGACTAAAGAATTTCAACATATTACTATCACGTTTAGCCAAATTACTTTTAATAGTTTAATATTAGGAGTGGATGTGAGGAAAGGGGTTGGAGAAAGTGCAACTGCATTAGCGTGAATACATAATGTGGATAAGAAAACATTCTCGTTGTGCTCGACACAAGATTCAAGCCTCGGTTTCCTGGTTACAGGCTATCAATTTATTTTAAGAATATGCCGTCATTTCTACTTGGCCACCGGTGTGAGTTGGAATTATTAAAACAGGAATATAGCAGAGGAGGGGTAGATAAAAAGAAACTATTTCTATGGTGTTTAGAGTTGGCTATGAGGAACGATGTTTCCACGTATTTAAATGGGTGTAGCGGTTACAATTGAGGAGGGTGGAGATTAGGGTGCAACTGGATGGAAATTTACATTTTAATTAAGGTTTGGTTTCTCTGTCTGCGTACATGTTGGGGAGAGAGAATAGGGGGAATGAAGAGGCGCCATTAATCATCATTAACTTTATTCTCTCTCACCCTGTATATGTGTCTGTGTGTCCCAACTCATGCGGAGACTATCAAACGTTTTGCCACCCGTTTGAACATATTTTATTTTGTTGTTTAGAAATTAACTGAACTAATCAAAAGGAACGTATATCTTCGGGAAAATGACAGACCAAGGTGTTATAATGACCTTGGATGACCTTTGGTTGGTGTGATTGAGGGCAGTGGCGTGACACGGAGGGGTGTCAGGGAAAACAGAGGTTAGTAAAACTATACTTGCTATATTATTATGTTATTACCAGGGCCCAGATTTGTATGACCCTAAAATGATCCAGAATTATTTTTTAAAATTATCTGAAAATTAAAAAAAAGAGTAAAATAAGACCTAAAAATATGAACAAAAACTCTTAATAAATGCACATGAGTAAATCAAACACGTGCCTACAAAGGTAAACTAAAATAATCCAGGAAATAAGAAACCTTAACTAAACTCTCGCATTCTGCTAAACATAATATTGATTTAGAAATATCTGCTTCAGAGGTAAAAGCAACCCCTTCCCAACGCAGCCCTCCACAGCTTAGTTAAAGCACCTCACAGGGAATGGGTATTTTACAATCATACAAGCATAGAGGATACAAAGTTCATGGCATACATTATCTTCTCATTCAGATAACAAATTTATGTTTGAATTTCAGTACATTTACAAATTAATTGTATTTAAAAATATACCACTTGGCTCTGCTCTACATATATCTTCATTTTCCAACGAATCGACATTTGGAGCACCTTTTATAAATTACGAACTTTTTTTGCAGCCAGAATTGATAGTACTATAATTTTGGTGTTATTTAATAGGTGTTGAGAGTATCTATCAAACTTGACAGTTGTAGATTAAAGATATTAACGCATGAATACGTGAAAGTAGATCTAGCAACTATTTATAGATCAATCATAAGAAACTTGGGGTAGTGGAAAAATTATTTCCATTGATAACCGACCATGATTATATATTTGAATGAAACCTGTCACACGTACTGTCTAAGCTAGCTCTACTTCCACTGGCAACACTTAACGACACCACACTGATTGATAGAAACAATTATGGGTTTCCGTCAAAGACCGAAGTTATAACTGTTTTATTTAACGTTTAATACTTGAATGGGTTAGACTATACGGACACTTGTGTCCACTATTATTGTCAAAGTGCTACTAGAGCTAATTTTAAACACAGGTATATATATACATATAACATAAAGTGATTACTAAGCTAATTTAACCTGGAGCAGCACATTTACCTAAGTTCCCAATCTTAGCAACAATAATATATAGGGTAGGGCTATCTGAATAACAGGACTAACTTTAATCTAAATAGGCTAATTAAATTATTTTAAATATCCTATGTGGTCAAAATGGGTTCTTCTAGATCTTTAGTTGATTGTACTAACCACTGAGCCGTGAATATGTCCTTTGTCATAGGCAGATTAATAGCAGTATTATAATTAAGAGCTAGTTTCTGGTTTAGTTCTCCGCTTCTTAATACTCGTGCTGGCTATCAGTGTTCCGTTGATAAATGCCCTGTTTTATTTCCACTCATCCAGACATCATGCCATATTGAAACTTATCCAACTATTAGGTGATTTTCCCACGTGACCGTCTTTCGCCACAGCCGTGGACGGTGCGGCCATGATTTTCGAGGTACACAGGTGAAAGGCACGCTGAAATGGTCGAGATACATCTCTTCACACGCAGCGGTGTTTCGCCGTCGGTCCACACGGTGAACTAACTTCAGTCCCACGTTGTTCGTTGTATTGAGTAGACGCTATGGTTTCTGAAACTGTCGAGATCAATGTTGAGTCACTAAATGCACAAGTGGGATTGAATCAAGTGCTTTGAGGCAGAAGTTTAGAGGAGTACACATCTAGGACTGAGTCATCGTCAGCTTGAAGCCGTCACGTGTGAAAGCCACCTTAGCCTTTAAGGAGTCTGTGTTCCGTTGATCAATACCCCGGTTTCCTTTTATTAGCTTACACTCCATGACATTTTGAAACTACTCTAACTCTCAGCTTTAAAGAAGTCAGTGTTCCGTGACCAGAAGTCAAGAGTAGGAGGGTGTTTTAAAAAGCCTTCCAATTTGTAGAGCCGGAACATTTCCCGACCAGCACCATCCCAGCGTTTGTTGAGTCAAGGAGTTGGGTATTTTCTGTCGGTTCGTGACCGTGGATGGGAACCCTCTCCACCCCCTCCCTTTATACTCAACACCGCCCACACTCGACGAAACTATGTTGGAATAGAATTGTCTGCACTGGGAAAATCGTTCCTGACGGGAAATTACTTGTAAGAACAACTTTTTAAGTTACATCTACTTCTGTCATGTGTCTGAACAGAGAAACCAACATTATTAAAGAATTTTAGTTTAAAAAATAAAACAGCGTTTTATTGAGTTTAAAAAAATCTATATAGAGTGTGTTCAAAAATAACGCACAGTTTAGGCTACGGTCATACTTGCGAGTTGGTCACTGTAACTAGGACGCCAGCACGCTAACCATTGCTTTATGTGCAGGTGGCCCTACTAGGCGACACTTGCCTGTCAATAAGGGCCCTTTTATACAGGCGTTTCTTGACGTGTGTCCTGGCTCATTTTGTTTCTATACAAGCAACATACGTCGCGCGTCATGTATAGGGTGGGAGGAAAGGAAAAACAGAGAAAAGGTTTGCCAGTCTCTTCTATTCTACCACTCGTGATGGATCCGTTTATAGTTGCCATTTCAGGAACAAATACATTCAGTATCTGCTACAGAAGTACACTAATATAGGTACCGAGATTCTAACATAGGTGGCGTAAAGGTTGATAGCCCTGCAGTCTTACCAACACGGCGGCACAAAAGCTGACGTCTGTATGAAATGCCCCATCGAATATAATTTATCTTGGATCGTCTTACGTCATTTTTTGACGAGGCGTTCTCTAAGTTACGACGACACACTTTTCAGATTTCGGCGACATAAATGACGCGCGGCAGAGTATAAAAGCACGCATAGCCTCGTGCGTATTTAGATAACGCGTGTCCCCGTGTCACGTATAAAAGGGCTCTCTTAAGAGACCAACCTGTTCGTTAACGTGAGTGACTTTAGGTCTCTCATGTAAGTAATATTAGCGGCATTCCTAAGACTTGGATGTGGTATTTTTGTCGCAGCGACCAGGTCGCAAGTACGGCCGTAACCCAAGGTTACATTGACAAAATTAAGCATCTCTTAGATGTTACCAATGGCACTTTTTTTATAGGATATTAATAATGAGAGTAAAATAAATATTAAGTGTAGAAGCATTTGCATGAGTCTGAGATAACCTAAGGAAAAAATACACGAGTCCAACAAGCTAGGACTCTAAACTTCACCTCAACATCACCGGTAAAACCAAATACTAGGACAAAAAGGCACCTTTTATCCCACGTACTCACTGGTGCAGGTGTTTGTATCTATCAAATTTAGGCGAAATCTCTTCCGTAATTAAAAAAAAACCAAGAAAAAAACACGCACTTAGAGGTATATCCCAACTTTTCATTAGAATCCTTTTTTTATTATCACCGCGTCTTACTATCCGTTCGGGTTGAACTTATAATGTGCTAATTATTACGTTAGTGGATTAAAAAAGAGGGAGGTGTAATTTATAGAAAGTGTACCCACATTTACGTAGATACAGAGTCACTTTGAATCACTTAGAAAAAAACTACCCTCAGTATATCAGATATAAATTATAAGCCCTTATTTACACGTAAACCCCATTCCAGTCTATTTGCGAGAGTGAAATGTTAAACCTTTCGACCGCCGAAGCGAGTCAATAGGAAGCTGACAGCTTAAACAGCTATTAGATTTTATTCCACGTATTTGTACGGCAAGTAATATTTTCTGCAACTTTTAGAGCATCACCAATAAGACAGTATTATTTATTTTTTCATTCGAGTTATTTAGCGTGCTCTTTCTGAACCTACTGATTATATCAGCAAACGATAATTTATATGAGCGATAGCGAAAGGGCCAACCATTTTTGTCGAGAAAGGTACTTTTATATACCTTCCAGGGTTATTTATTTATATTGTACCCTCCCCTACAGAGTTAAAGGGATAGGTACAATTTAACAAACATAGAATGAACATGGTCATAAGATTTTATTATTAGACTTTATAAACATAACATATACAATAAGATAATTGGTTATTATAAGATCTTGGTTCACTGGCCATAAAAAAACATTTGAATAGGCTGGCGAGTGTTCAGTTAATCCCAAGTCACAGGACTCATGGACTGTCTGGTGAGCTAGCCAGTTATGCCGCCCAGGGTCGTAACGCCCACAACAGTCGCCCCAATGGACGGCTGCCGCTAATAGAGGATACAAACGGCTTGATGAAGCTATAACATATGAAATACCCTTCAGCGTATGTAGCCGACAGTTGATTTCCACTTGGGAGTTAAGACCCACTGTAAACTTACTACTATCTGCCACCTTTCCCCGAAAGGGGACAGTATTCACAATACCCGGGGTGCTCTAAGCAAAACCCCAAGCGACCACATAACTCGGTACAACACTTATCTAGCTCATATCCGGGTTCCAGTAAAATAGTCCCTAAACATAATGCTTACTGTGGTGCCGGTATAGCCTTACGGGCAGCCAATACAATTTAGTTTCAAAATTACCATACATACAATAATACTAGGAGACTAAGTTAGAGATAATAGTATATGGACAACAATTGTCCCGCTGAGGAACACCCTGTTTCGTGGCCAAAACAACCATTCATAAGTTATGTATGTAATGACCCCGAGCGGCCCAGCAGATCTAGTGAGAGAAGTGGAGGCAACGCTAGGTTGTATAACCCACCGGCGCAACACGACACTTTAGACACCATATGAGTCTATGCACATGTAATAAACAAACGTTTAAACGAACGGCTACAAGAGAGCGTGTCCACACGTTGTACTCACTGTACACGACACGTGCATCAACGACCACGTTGAACCTTCCAAGGAAGATCCCCCTTGGGACTAGTCTCGGACCATACCTTAAATAGACGAGGTAAATAATACCCACGAAGTGGCATCGAAGTGTATAGGGGGGCCGAGAACGCGGCTAAGTCCTCAGGTTCTGGTGTTGGCTGGACTTCACACGGACCCAGCCTGGAGCGCCCACGAGCGGTGAGCCACAAGGTGAGCCATTAGCGATGAATCAGGCCTGGAGCGTCCCTGGTAACGGCGCTTCAGATGACCCGCCAGTTACTAAGAACCAGCCTCAGATTTCCCGAGACGGTGAAATGGGCCCGCGCACAGCGAGACCTGGTGAGCCAGGTGCGATGAGCTGGCCTAGCGCTGGGCAGGAACCAGCACCCACAGGAAACGAGCCGGTACCCAAATACCAGACGCGAAGAAGTCGCCGAGCGAGCGAGAAATACCGGAGTATTCGCCCGACTCGGGCAGAGGTTGAAAATATGTAGATAGCTTGAATGTGGCGGGGGCTAGCTGGAAAACTGCCGAGCTCCCAGTCCTTGAAGAGCCATAGTGAACGTGTAGGTTGTCCACTAGAACTCGCGAGACTGCATTTAGTCTTGTGATCCTTCACCAGACATAGTGATATACATAGAGAGACTATCACAAGTTCCCCCTAGTTCCCAGGCGTAGTGTCCAACTAGATGTTCAGCTGATCCGTCCCTTGGGACCTCCAAAACGAGAGTACATTACAAGGCCAGAAAAAAGGTCAGCAGAGTTGGGCGTTGGATAAAAAGACAGAGAGCGCATGCGCAGCCAATTGAATGGAGGGGAGAAAGTACAAGAGAGAAGAAGAGGGGGGTCAGAGCGCCAGCACAGAAGAGGAAGGAGTCGCGCATGCGTAAACGAGGGGCATGAAAAGATAAGTGAAGAGAATCAGGAGTAAAAAGAAACAAGAAAAAAAAGTGTGTGACAACAAAAGAATGTCACAGTGACATTGTGCGAGCTAATGTCACATTAGCACGGCACAATATGCCACATTCGACATGTGAGCAACGGCTTTACTACCCCTCTGTATAAAGTTATGCTACGTATTTTTATCGCTCATGAAAAAATCCATCAACAGTTGGGTTTGAACCCATGAACATCAGGCCCTGAGGTGAGCACTTTAGTCCAAAACCACCGAGGTTGACTATTATAAACTAGTAAAATGTTACCAAGTTTGGCCTTAAAAATAGTATATGTTTGTATTTTCTGAAAGGCTCTTCCCATTAAGAATTGACTGTACACAGTAAATATATATCTAAAACGGGTGTAAAGTTAAAAAACCAAAAGGAAAGAACATAAAATATAGGTGAAGTAAAAAAAAAACCAGCCTTACCAAAATTACCTTTCAAACCAACGAAATAACGTTGTTTTTCTACGCTCTTTTTTCAAAACATGCGAGGTGAAATGTAAATTCGGGTCCGTGTGTCTCTAGGTCATACAGTGTCCGTTGTTGTTCGGACAGTGTTCGTGACTAGGCATGACGTGAATTGTTTATTACTCTCTCACGGCGAGTATTGGAAGGTTTGAGATAGGCTCTAATCCATCTCGTGACAGCGGCAATCCGCACGATGTTGTTGTTATCAATAGAATGGGACTTTATAACTTGGAATTACCACTGACACCGGGCTGAGCTTCAATATAGGATCAACTTGAATGCACGATCTGAATTATGTACAATCAATGGCTTGGGAATATAGACAGTAGATCTAGTTAGGGTATCATGGTCATGCCATTTAGATATTAGTTGTTTGGTCCATCTGAATTATGTACAGTCACTGACTTGGGAATATAGACACTAGATCAAGTTAGAGAAGCATGGTCGTGCCATTTAGATATTAGTTGTTTGGTCCATCTGAATTATGTACAGTCACTGACTTGGGAATATAGACACTAGATCAAGTTAGAGAAGCATGGTCGTGCCATTTATATATTAGTTGTTTGGTCCATCTGAGTTATGTACAGTCACTGACTTGGGAATATAGACACTAGATCAAGTTAGAGAAGCATGGTCGTGCCATTTATATATTAGTTGTTTGGTCCATCTGAGTTATGTACAGTCACTGACTTGGGAATATAGACACTAGATCAAGTTAGAGAAGCATGGTCGTGCCATTTATATATTAGTTGTTTGGTCCATCTGAGTTATGTACAGTCACTGACTTGGGAATATAGACACTAGATCAAGTTAGAGAAGCATGGTCGTGCCATTTATATATTAGTTGTTTGGTCCATCTGAGTTATGTACAGTCACTGACTTGGGAATATAGACACTTTATCAACGCTTTCTAAATGAGGTGTTACCTGAAGGTATATGAGGTGTCACGAGTTGACTGATAAATAAAACAATTTTTTAGTGTGTTTCTAAATACTAGCTTGTATAACTCGAGTCGCGTGTCAGATATACAGACATACTGTCTATATAATTACAATACACTAGCTGGTGATATAATCTGAACGTGTTTTAAAAGCTGACACTTATTTTTGAAGATCAAGTTATAACTTTTGTATACACAATACTTTGAATTCTTGCCTGTTGGTGCTAGTGAAAATGAAAGAGGAGTTGTCAAAGAATAAATAACTAGTTGCTAAAGAGTTGTAATTAAATAAAATCAAAAGTATTTTAGCATTTTTTTTACCGCATTTACTCCGTTTAACATTTTTTAACCAGTTTATTCTTTTTAACCATTTTACCCTAATTGGACTTGTTACACCTTTTAAACCTTGTTACAATACTTACCTTAATTTTTTCCCCTTACGGTATTCTATATAACCTTATTAGCCCTTTGGCGTCTTTTTAACCTTTTTACATTTTTATTTCTTTTAGCCTTTTTAGCCTAACCTATATACACCTTTTTACGAATTAATTTTTGCTCTTTATACCATTTTTACTCTTTTCACTCTTTTTTTAAAAAGATTTTTGCTCTACTGTAAAATTTTGCTCTTTTTGAAATTTTTGAAACTCAATCATTTTTGGAATTTTGCCCTTTTTGTCTTATTGCACTCTTAACTAAATTTACTTTCTACCATTTGTATTCTGTACCCTTTATATATTTTTTGCCCTTTACCTTTTTAACCTATAGGCTACTCTTTTTACTCTACACCCTTTTTTTCATTTTAACCCTTTATAGCCCCTTTGCGTTTTTCTACCTTGTTTAAGCTTTTCACCTCGTTAACTTTTTTGCTCTTTTTTCCCTTTTGGGCTTTTTAAAATTTAGCTTTCTTTATTTCTTTTACCCCTTTTAAACCTTATGCCACTTCTATTTTATACTTTTTGTCCTTTTTACAATCCACACCCCCTTTCCCTTTTTACTATTTGTACCCTTTTCACCCGTTTTGCCACTTACACCCTTTTCACCATTTACACCCATTTCATCCTTTATATCTTTTCACCTTGTTTGCCCTCATTTTGATTTTTTCTCAATTATGCCCTTTGACATTTCGACCATTTCTGGACATTTTTGCAATTTTTGCCCTTTTGGTCATAGTGCTCTTTTTGATTGGATTTTATTTTTTAGCATTTTTGGCCTTTTTGTCCCTTCTACCCCTTTTTAAATTAATTACTGGCCTTATCCTTGGATTAATAGTTTATGGTAATAAGGGTAAAAAGGATTACAGATGAAAACGTATTAATACATTTAAAAGCTATTTATTCTAAATAAATCACAACATTTAAGAGTCAATATTTCATGGCAATATGAGAAGAAAAGTTTGTTGAGATACCAAGCACTTATTGTCTAACCTCCAATGCAAATAAATCTGGATGACCACCAAACTATATAGGTTACAAATGTTATAAAATGTAGTAATATAAAGTTCTCTCGTGGCGTTAATATTAATTTATTTTTTCGGTTTTTAGTTAATAAAAAAAGTCTTATCAAAATTTAATTTTATCAATTTATTAAATCAGCTTAGTCAAGCAGTCTTCAGCATTGTGTAAATCTTCTGGTGCACTACATCCATTTAGAGTAGCATGGTCATGACATTTAGATATTGCTTGTTTGAACCATCTTATTTATGTATAGTCACTTACTGATAATATATACACTATATACAGTTATGGCCTATTGGCCATCCTTAAGTTACCTAAGTTAGGTAATGGTTTATTGAGGGGAGGCAGGTTAAGTATTTTCTTACATTTCTTATGTGGGAGAGGGTGAGAATCCATCTTACGTAAGGTTTTTTATCAATGTTTATAGTAAGACAAAATCTTTGAAAAAAAAAAGTCAAAAAATAAATATATTAACCATAAAAATTCCTCTATATTTAATTTACTTATGATGTGTTAGGCCTACGCCTAGTTTTCCTGCATTTTAAGTATTCTAAAATGTCATATAACTTGCTTTTTTTACCAATCTTTATTTCTAAAAAATAATCAAAAGATTTAAATAATCAAATTTACTAAATCGTAGAAAAATAACTAAGAGAGAAGGAGGGGATGAGTGGTAGCTGAAAATCCTACGATCTTTTGCGTAGGAAAATGGGGGGATCAAAATTCATGATAAAAATCTTACGTAATTTAAGGACGATCACTTGGAGTAGCATAGACATGTCATATAGATATTGCTTGTTTGGACCATCAGGATGATGTATATTGGCTTGTGAAATTGAGATCATATATCTAGTTATAGTATCATAGACTTGCTTTGCTTGTTGGGGGCTCCCCCATCCCCCCAAACCCCCAATGAGTGTAAACTAATGTAATTCCAGCGTTGTTTTGAACGTTGATTTATTTTTACAATTATATGATTCTAGCTGTCCCATAATTGTGTCAGGAAATTTAAAAAAGTGTGGAAAATGTGCCAAATTTACCTAAAATAAAAAATATAGCTCTGGTACAATTCGTTTTTTGATAGGCTTTACCGTCTAGCTACAAGAGGCCTCCAAAGAAAGGTTCCGCGCCGACTTTAAAGTTGCTCTGCCATTTTGAATTTTTTTTAAGGGTTAAAAATTAAATTTTTGGAATTTTTGGAATTTTCCCGCTAGTTACAGGCTAGAAGCTATAAATTTGCCATATTTCAAGTTACTAGCTCATCTAGAAGTAGGTAAACATTAATGTCAGTGAGTGAGTAAGTCAGTCAGTCATGTGGCTTTATAGTATAGTGATATTTCGAGTTTATTGATTTATTGTGTACCAGATGCCTAGATAATATAAAAATAGTTAATTTGAATTTTGGATAAGCCTATTACGAATTATTTTAGATAATCTTTGTGTCTTAAACTAAAAAAGTTTTACTGTAGGCCTATATTCATAGTTCCATTGTAAATAAATGTGTCCTATTAAGCAAAATTAAAATATAATAAAAGTGTTATTTTTTTAAATATATTCATAAATAATACTATTTATAACGTTCATATTATACAAAATATACGATCTCAGGGACATAGGCCAACCCTTTAATTTTAATAAAGCTGTGATGCAAGAATCTCCCAATAAAATTTGACCCAAGTGGCCTAAGGTCACTCATCCTCTGAACTAATTATTTACAAACTATATTTGGCAAAAAAAAAAAAATAAGCATACAGCTATGGAAAACTAACAAAACTTTACGATTAAATTAATGTTAACTATTTTTAATCACATTTAGACTAAAAAAAAGTTTAACAAAAAAAATATTCTGACGTCATGTTACTATACATGACTGGTACAAAGTACAGTAGAAAATAATTCAATATTTATTTTCCTTTAACAATTTGTTAATAATTGGAATCATGGTGATAATATAGTTATTAAAATCGTTTTGGTGGATTCCAATCATAATAGTACCCGAAATTGATAAATTTTATCAAAGTGTATTGATACAACCCATGTCGATATAATGGCTCCCACGTTAAAGGCAAAACTACTAAACGATCATGTATAAATTATAAATATCACGTGAACAATGGGTAGCATGAATAAAACACAGGTACCTCTAGCTGTATGCATATAATAATACGACAAGTTGGTCGTTTGGGCACTTTACGTGCTTTGTACTGTGGAAAGCTCTTAACCCAAATGAAAGCCGTCTCATCAGTCAACAAATGATTACAATTTAATATAAGCAGGTAGCTTTAAATTACCCACCTTGACAGTCACAAAGTTGCTCTTGCGATTAATTGGATTGCCTTGTGAAAGAGAGGTCGGGGTTTAGATCCCATTTGAGAGTTATCAAAGTGTTTTTATAAAGAGTTTAACTTTCCTCTACAAATATGCTTGCACATTTTGAAAATTGTACACTTATAATCTCAGATTGATTAGTGCAGTTATGTTTGGAGAGTAGGCCTATGTGTAGTGGTGAGAAGTAAATGTATTATTGTTGGCTCCTTATGTAGTTAAATAGGTTCACATAAACCTATTGCAGTGGCGTGTCGTAGATTATTGCCAGAGTAAGCAGCGCGTGTTACAATTATTGTACCCGTGACCCGCTTCGGTGTACTAATGGTCTAAGGTGTCACACTCGCAATAGACTAGACTGCCAAAGATGAAGAGATAGGGTTTGATCTCAGTCAGGTATTCTGAGGGTGGTGGTTTTCCACTCTGCCTCCACCCAAATGCAGGTTCACGTCTAAATTCAATCTTCCTAATCTCTAACTCATTAGAGTAAATTAGTGCATAGGTGTATAGCCAGATCATTATCATTATTCGACGTTTCCGCCTCTGCGGGTCGTCTGACCCATCCTCTTTCATTCCTGTTGATCTTTACAATCTTTTCCCTCAGCCACACGTCTCCAGTCCGCTCCCATGTTCGTCTGCGCTTGGTCCATCCATCTTGTCCGTGTTCTTCCAATAGGTCTTCTACCCTTATCTTTGTTCTGCAAGACTTTCTTAGGTATCTGTGATATATTATCGCCCACTTGGTCCCAATTTGACCAATCATACTTACACATAGAATTGTGAGCCGAGCTTATTGCGTTTTCGTATCTTACGACACACGCGTATTTTTTACAGTGCTATGTCTATGGATTTTATCTGAGAACTTTGTCTTCGAAGATACCACTGCTGAATTATTGCCTTGAGCGCGAGTCGATCCTTGACCTTCAAGTGGAATATTTTGTCGAATACGCGGAGAAAAACGCTTGCAGAATACGGTTGGTTCGGATCCTTGCTTCCAGGCCAGCTGAAAGAGGACTTGTGTTTGCGCGTCGATAGTAGACGCAACGTAGTGTTGGGTTCGTTAATGACCCAGGTTCAAACTCCGGTCGGAACATGATTTGGTGTGAATCTAACCCAGGGGAGTGTGAGTAGATTGAGAGTCTTGTTTTTATAACGTGTGTTATCATTCTCATGTCTTGATTATAATTCATCTATGTGTATTAGAAGTTACGTTCAGTTAAAAGAAATTGCTTGTTTTTCAATGTGATTATTTTCACGCATTTTATTCAAACGGCCGATCGGGCTCAAGGAAGAGACATTTCGTTTCGTTGTGTTGACGTGCGTAACCAGAGAAACCAGATAGGTATTTAATACTTTCCTCGGTGGCTGCATGGCCTATGGCATTACTCTCGTGTTAAACTAGACTGCCGATGACAAGGAGATCGGGATTCGAATCCCATTTGGGTTTACTGGAGTGGGTTTTTTTTTCAAAATGGTTTTCCACTCCCCCTCCACTCAAATGTGGGTACACTTAATATAAACTCATCCTTCTTTATCCCTTAACCACTTGCGTAAATAGTACATATACTTATAACCTGTACATGTAGTAAGACGTGGGGCTGAAAAAATAATTAATAATTCTTTTCTGTTGAACTAATTGATGATTTTACTTAGTATCTCCTTAACAGAATCCCTGTGTAAAGAATGATCTTGGTTAACAGAGTGTGCCTGATTATACTAATGTTTCAATAGCTTACTAATCGAAACAGGTGTCGTGCAGTCACCACGAACACGAAATAAAAGAGGGCCCATGCCCGCGCGGACCAAAACTCTCTATCAGAGTTGAACGCAGATGTTCACATCTTCATTAAATACTTTCATAGTAATAGTACGAAAACAATGTGCTTAGGATATAGTTGGTCCAAAAAGGTATGAGGCTACTGGGAAGTGGAGGAAGCTACATAATGATGAGCCAAATACCCTGTACTCATCACAAAGTGTTGTTAGGATAATAACGTTTCGTGGGTTAAGGTGGGCAGGACATGCAGAGTGAATCGGAGTATCTAGAACCGTGTTCAGGGTACTGACTGGCAAACCCAATAGGAGGAGACCATTGCTAAGACCTAGACGCAGATTGGAGGATAATATTAGAATGGACCTGAAAGAGATAGGGTGTAATGAGGTGGACTGGATAGAACTAGCTCAAGAGATATGTGGCGTACTTTAGTAGGTTTGGCAATAAGCTTTCGATCTCCTAATGTCATAGATTAAGTAAGTATAGTAATATTAATAATTATTATCAGCAGAAGTAAAAGAGTTTCAAACAGAAGCAACAAAATATTTTTCGGTGCCGGAATGTGCAAGTATCATGTCATGTAATGTTGCTTAGGTACACAGAATTTTTTAAAACTGTGTTGATTCACATTATTTTGACCAATTTAACAAAGGCTATGCATTACATAGGTACCTTACATGTGGAAAGTATTTCTGTCGATATCTAACCAATGCCTTTATAGAAGGATGAGAACATATTATTACAAATACAGTTTCTATCCCTGCTTACTCTGGCAAACATCAACGACATGCCACTGACCGGTTGTCATCCTATATATTCATTCAATCACGAGGAAGGACGTTTTCAAAGAAGGATTTTTTTTTTATCACCGCATCTTACTACCTGTTCAAGCTATACGCATATATGATGATTACTCTAATGGGGTAGGTAGGAGGAAGGAAGCATTTTTAGAAGTAATCTACCCGCATTTTCGTGGAAGGAGAGTGAGAAACCATTAAGGAAAAACAACCCTCAGTTGACCTGACCTGGACTCGAACCCCAATCTCTCCGTCATCAGCAGACCAGTCCAACATGAGACTGACGCCTTAGACCATTTGGCCAATGAAGCGGGTAAGGAAACATAGTTTAAGCCCAAGCTCTAGCCGGCCCACCTGCACACAAAAATAATTTCTCCAATAGGAAGGTACCAAGACAGTTCGTGGGGACGTGATCACTGGTCAGGTACCACGCCCAATATTCAACAAGGGCTAGATGGGTGTGTTCATAAGTGCGTGAATGCTCCGATAGAGACGACGATCAAATGTTCACACCCGTTGGCATTCCAAATGAGTCTGCCTGCTCGAGTATGGAAGAGTGATCACTTTTATCCGAACGATCGGAATCATTTTAAAAGGAGGACTAGCTATTCTTCTTTTGTTAACACTATGGTATCTAAAAACGTTAAGGCTCGGAAGAGTGATTTGTACTTAAAGGAAACACCTCGGTCAGCGAGAAAGTATCAATCGCTGTCAGACCACGAGGCTTTAAATGTAAAGAAAGGTTGTGTCGTTTTCTGGAACTACTACTATATTCTGTCCACGCTTACACTCCCTTTAGCCCTTTTCCTACAACTATCTTTTGTCATGTCAATCAGAAAGTGAGGAAAGAAAAACTACCAAACTTTTTCTTTTAGCGCCGCGTCTTACTATCCGTTCTGGTCATACGCCTGTGTACTAATTACATTAATGGTTTAGGTATTAGGAAGGTTTAGTTGAGAGGAGGTTCGTCCGCATTTGCGTGGAAGGAGAGTGGAAAACCATTTAGAGAGAACCATTCTCAGTGCAACGGATCAGGATCGAACCCAGATATCCCAGTCTTCGGCAGTCTAGTCCAACACGAGAGTAGTGCGTTAGACCACGTGGCCACCGAGGCGGGTTACTAAACTTCTTATCTCAACCTGGAAGAAAGCAATGCTATACAATTTATTACATATGAAAGACGAAGTTTGGAGGATGAATGATTACAATTATGAATATGAGCCGTATTTCGACTCTACCTAAAATTAATATGAGTGAAGAATGAACCTGAGCACAGGATGATCCCTGGATAGCTCAGTGTAGAGCAGTGACGCACCAAGCCAAAGGTCCCGGGCTCGATTCCCGTGTCTAGGTGCCATTTTGCAATAAATTCGATTCTTATATCTACATAGAAAGAAACGCTCGCTGCTAGATCTAAAATATTTTAAAGTTCTCTGTTCTGAACCCATCAAAAAATTTAGTGTATTTTTTAAAATTCAAATCTAGAGCTCTTTTTCATAAAGTCAAGTCTTGTAGCCTCCGAAAATATGCTTAAAATTTTGAGAATTAGTTTATACGTCACTTTCATAAATTTATATTGATAAAACTCAAATTATATGGTTGTTAAGGAACGAGAGCCCTATTGAAATCTGTCGAGAAAATAACGTATCGTAGAATTAAATATTGCATTAGGCTGAATTTTTGCGCGGTCTTTTTTAATATCAAGGTGGCCCCCTTAACGTATGCTTATCTAAGCTTTCTTTAGTTCTCAAAGAATATAAGATTTTTTGTTTTTGTACAGCATCTATAGACCTGTATCCATTACTACAAGGCCAAGGAGGTAATATACATTTTAACACATGAAATTTCGCCAACCTCTATTCGTTCTAATGTGGAGACCCTTCGTCTAAAATGCCCTCCTCTTAATTATCCCTTAGTTTCATCCATCAATACATGCCTAAAGATCAGAGTAGATTGTTACACACCTGGAAAACAAGAAAAACCTGGAAAAGTCAAGATTTTAAAAATTCGCTAGGGTTTTCAAATGGCTATGCAAAAAATTTGTTAGGGTTTTCAAATGGCTATGCAAAAATTTACTAGGGTTTTCAAATGGCTATATAAACAATTGGTTAGGGTTTTCAAATGGCTATACAAAAAATTCTCTAGGGTTTTCAAATGGCTATACAAAAGATTCACTAGGGTTTTCTAATGTCTATGCAAAAGATTCACTAGGATTTTCAAATGGCTATGCAAAAGATTCACTAGGATTTTCAAATGGCTATGCAAAAAATTCACTAGGGTTTTCAAATGGCTAGCTTATGTTTTGAAATAATTCTTGTGATAAAAAGATATTATTCTTGTGATAATAATATAACTAACAGAAAACCCTGTAAATAAGGAAATATTGTTATTCACAGCTTTTCATCCAAAATAATGAGATAATTCATAGCCAATACTCTAAGTCTAAAAATCCTGGAAAATTCAAGGAATTTAAAACCTTAAAAAGTGCTTCAATCTTGAAAATTTTACCGTTGTGCATTGCTTAAGTCCTAATAAATGTGTATCTTTAAAAGAAACAAGTATCCAGCCCATTTAACTAATTTTCTTATTCCGTAGTTTTAGTAGGCCTGCACGTTGTATTATTTCTTGTACGAGTGTAATATTTCTTGCTCAGACACAACAAGGAATGGTTCAAGCTTTGTAATCCTTAGAGTCCTAAGGGAAACACCACTTCCCTTTTTTTTTCTAGTGTTCCAGGATTGAAGACACAAAGAGGGGTGTATCCTGGCATACCCTGAACGACTGGTGTGGCAAACCGGAGAACAAAGGGTCATACTAGAACATAGGGTTTTTTATAGTACATTCCTGAACCACTTTCTACCCTCAAAATAAAATTAAAAAATCCTTGTTGTTCAAGGCCAAATAATAATATAGGTCAACTCCATTAGGGGTACACGGCAAATGGGTTGGCGGCCCTCCAGCTTTACTCACCTCGGGCAATACATGATTCATACATAAACTCGTGGGTATTTTATGGTTTATGGAGAGAGTCCAGTATTGAATTATCAGACACGACTGAGTTATTCTTATATTCATTATTACTTTTTTATATATATTTTTAATTATAATGGTTAGTTAGCTCTAAGCTTTTACAGTTAAAAAAACATTAATTTGGCTGACTAGAGTTTGTTTAGACCTTTAAATATTTATCAAAGCTTAATAGATGAATGTTTTGAAATGTTAAAGGTTGAATGTATTCCAACGCTAGTAAAATTAAAAGTCAAATGAGAGATATTTTTGAATAAACTTTGAAGTGATTTTTTTTAATGTTGGCCTACCATGGACATACATTTTAAATTAAAGTTTTTTTTAGTGATATGTTTAGTCTATAAATTTTGATCATTTTGATGAGCGTAACGCAATTCATTGTATTATATTATGAGCACCAAACATTAATATATAACCATTATTCAAAGTATTGAGCAATCTCTCTATTAGGTATGAGCCGGGGAAACGAAATAATCCTATATTTCTATTTTCTAAGGTAAATAACCTATTATGTGTACACTGGGTTTAATCAAAATTGAATAACATTTATTTGTTAACAAAATGTAAGGTCACTAAAACCTTTCAAAGATTTTGAAAATTGAAAAATGACAACTGGACACGGGAATAGAACCCGGGACCTTTGGCTTAGTAAGCCAATGCTATAACCACCAAGCTATCCAGGAATCGTCCCGTGCCCAGGGTCATTCTTCACTCATATTTTGAGGCAGAGTCTTATGATAGACGTGTAGAAATCGTCGGCTACAAATTTGTGATTTTAATAAGATCACAAGCTATCAGATAACGCAGCCATCTTCGACTCGGTAGTTGGCTTATTGCTGCCACATGTACAATTATTATAATTGTAAGGAATTGCATATTTATGAATCAAATAGCCGAAGCTATTATTTATGCTTTTTAGTGAGGAATTCTCTATCTAGATATCATCTTCTGAAAATTGAAAAATGACACCTTTCAAAGATTGACAAATGTGCAATGATTTTAGGTATGCCATTTATGTGACAATAGATTTTATTGCTTAATTACTAGTCTAGTATTTTTTTAAATTTCTTTGGGGTATTTAACGTACACTTTCTGAACCTACTGATTATATCATAACACGATTTATAAACTAATTTAAATTTATAAGAGACAAAACACCCAAGTCCACATTTCACCAGTGATAAATTTTTCGGCCATGCCAGGACTCGAGCCCGGGGCCCTTAGTTCAGTAGACAGACACATAACCGATTGAGCCAAAGTGTCGGACACGAGTCTAGTAGACCCGGGCCATAGACAAATAATATACCCAGACAATCAACCTCCAGGTTAAAATGGTTGCGCTCCTTTTGGCAGCTTGAGTCCTTCACCACTAGGATCGCTGCGGTTAGTCCTATCATCACCCAGCAGTGAAACTAGCTAGGCCCAGTGTTTAAGGACTAAGCTGACAAAAGTAGAGCAGCGAAACCCCCGTAAGGTTTCGAGTTTGTTTCTTGTCTGTGACCCAAACTAAGCAATGAGTGTTGTTTGTTAATGTAATTACTATTATAGCAAGAGTTCACCCTTTAATTAAATTATTAAATATATGTATAGGTGATTGATACAGAGTATTATTTGTACTGTCTTGTCAAGCCCAGCTTAATGCTCGCGTGGTGATGTAATTTTTGTTTAAAGAAAGTGAATGTTTACTATCCAAACAAAATAATAATAAATTTCTAAAAATGCAGTGAATAATCTAAAGAAATCCATAGCGCTAAATAACACTTATATTCACATACCCACCCTTAAATCCATTGCAATATTTATCACCCATCCAACCCTCTCCAGATTTTCCCGTTTCCAAACACCACTTCCTACAACCTTTGCCCTCAACACCCAATCAAGCCGGCTCTCTTCCAGTTTTGGTCATCACAAGTGCTCTGACGATATTACGTGTCTCTCTTTGAAACAGACCCCCCCCCCCCCTCTTTTTCCTTGTCCCCTTCCCGTCAAGTAACAGTGGCTAAATTATGTCACCACCCCATGGGATAGGCTTACTTTAATTAATTTCTCACCGTCGTATTCGTAGCTAATTTTCAATAAGGAGTGTACGACGTACGTGTATTATAAACTTAAATTACTTGTGACTAGTACTTGTATGAACCACAATAATACCCCACTGACCTCGCTCTCGTGTTTAATTACTTAGAGAGAATGAGAAATAAGGGTTGAAAGTGTGTGAGGGGGGTAGAGGACCCTCGAAGCTAGTTTCACGTCGATGTACCATGAAAGTCTTTAGTAAGTGAACAAAAAAAAAACGCAATAGGCCTGCTTGGCTTGACCGCACTACGCCATAACCTAGGAAGCGTTGCCAAAACGACCATAGGGTATTGCGAACAAGAGTTTTGGCTGGTGATTTAGAGTAAAATAACTAGAATTATTATTAAAAACTTGGAATAAATTATTGTTTTATTTTATCGAGAATTTATATTTTTACAATACTTGATAAGACAGTTAATTAATCAAACTTCCCCTTCTCCTCCCCCCAAAATCGTTGGGAAATGACAGCTGGGAAGTAAGTGGCGCTTCCGTTCGAGGGTAAAAACGGTGTACACCAAAATCTCTCTAAAAATAATGACTACAAAGAGAAATGTTTTTAACCTACTAAATTAGTTTTATAGAAAAAAGAAAACGGGACAGTAAATATATCAAAGTAGTTGGGGGTTTTTATAGCCAATATTTTATAACGATTAATATCACAGAAAGTGGAGACTTATACTTTATTATCACTCATTTATAAGAATTAGAGATGGAACGCTCGACTCTGCGAATCTTAGGGTATTTGATAGATTCAAGATTTGTAAGAAAATCTCAAAAATGTTTCTCGAACACAATAAATCCTTGACTTCAAATAAAAATTTTTAGAAATTGTTCAAAGGAAATATATAGACCTTTGTAGTTGGTAGAATAACAAAATCACAAAAAATTACAAAATTGTATTATTAATTTACTAAAATAAATGGTACGGTGCACCGTACAGACTCTCTTTAATCTTAAAATAGAGATATTTACCGAAAAAAACTCGACACAGTTTGTGAAACAAAATAATATACACTGTTGCAAAAAACACTCCACCAAAGAGCATACATGTAATAATATAAACTGTTACAGAAACATTGAGAAAAAAGGGCATATCTGTCCACCAAAGAGTATAACAATCAGTACATACAGTAGGTATATCTAAGTATTCTATGAAAAATATATTATTTTGCTTATATCTCAGACACAGTGATTTTTTTATAAAAATATATTCCAGACTAAAATATGTTTTTATTTAAACAGTATTACAACGTTACAGTTATGGATTATTCCATATCTCAAATAGGTGCGGATATATTATCAAAATGGAAATTTCTGCATAACTATTGTAACCTTAAGGTAGCTTTCATGGGAAAATGAAAATTTCAATTTTGTATAATATTCATTTTGGTATAATTTTCAATTTGTTAAACACTGTCCGGTTGAAAAAAAAATCAAAATCCTTATAACGAATTTTGAGAGAATTGATATTTTCTATTTTTAACCTTCAGTAAACTACCCTTAATTGTCAGGGTTGGTTAGATATATAATTCTAAAAACTCCTCGCGGTGAAGTTATGAAAATCCTAAACGCCAAGTTTTAGACCGATCAGTGAAATGGTTTCAGCTCTAGTTTGAGATAAAGACGGACGGACGGACGGACGGACGGACAAACAGACGGCAACCCAAAAACAACTTTTTCGGTTTCAAGGGGTCATCTATGAAACGTCAATATTTATCAAAACTTAGTGTTCTATTTATTTGACGATCACAATACTTTTTATTCGTGGGGTAGTGAGAAAGTAAAAGTTTCATTTTTGTTGTTTATGACGTAATATACATGACCAAAATTATATCATTTGTTGGTGGCACAAAGCTTTAAACAACTCTTTTTAAAATTGAATTTAAAAAGCTTTCACTTTGAACAAAATTGTACATGTTTAAATATTTTAAAATTTTAACTTGGATTTGAGATTTGAATGAAATGTTCATATTCGAATTTGAGAGATATAGGATTGAGCCCAGCTTTAATGCCAAAAAATGTCAGGCTTGAAGGAACTGTACTAATACATAATTTCCTCCTCATCACTAACCATTCGACCAAAACAGACAATAATCAAATAGTTTTTAATTAATTAGTACCACGTCTTACTACCCATTCGGGTAATAAGCCTAACTACTAATTACGCTTATGGGTTAGTAAATGGGAAGGTTGAATTTAGAGGAAGTGAACTCGCATTTGCGTGAAGAGAGAGTGGAAAACCACTTAGGGGAAACGACCCCCATTTCACCCGACTGAGATTCGAACCTCGATCTCCCCATCCTCAGCAGGCTAACTCAACACGAGACTAGCGCGTTAGCTAACAACGCCACCAAGGTGGGTTTTGAGAATGTTATTTTTATTTTTAGCACTTCGTCTTACTATTTATTCAAGTTATACACATATGTACTAATTACGTTAGTGAGTTAAAGATGAGGATGATTGTATTTAGAGGAAGTGTACCCACATTTGCAGGGAGGTAGAGGGGAAAACCATTTTTTAAGAAAAACAACCTTTACAACCGACCAGAATTCAAGCCTCCAAACTCCCTTTCATATGCAGTATATTCAATTGCGAGAGTGACGCCTTAGACCATGCGGCCACCGAAGCTGGTAATGTTAGATTAGTTGGTAAAAGTCGTGTATTGATATAAATCAGTATGCGTAGAGAATGTCCGTTAAATATCCTTTTTGACAAATATTAAAACACTTAAAAAGCCCCAGAAGAAATACTCTTGAGGGAACTTGAAATATCAGAACAAACAAATGAAAAATAAACAGACGTCGAGAGGTCAATCTGTATTCAGGACTCCCATCACTTCGTTTCCACAACTTTGTTAGCATTGACGAATGGCTTCAGGGCTTTCCATAGTCCCCTACGGAATCGTTCGGCCGTGGTCCGTTTGTGAATGCGACGGCGGCAGGACCAAAACCCGAAAGATAATTATTTTAGTTTTCTCTTGTGTCGGGCCAACGACTCTGCACCCGCCCCCCCCCCTTTCCCAACCAATCCCTCTCACTACAAACCACCCTTCATTCTCCCTCAGGGGGATGGTAAACTATCCCCTCTCCATTCCACCCCCCCAAACGCTCCCAAAATTCGACGTGACATGTGACCTCCAATGCAATACGCGTTGCGACCCGCCCCAGGCGAGGCATGGATTACATAGAAAAAAAAGTATCGGATGGGTTTCCACCCGATTCTATTTTTCACAAAGAATCAAAAGTCAACTCATTTTGGAGTGGATTTTTTTTAGGTGGATATCATCTCTCTCGTGTCTAATTAATATTTGTAATCTTTTTCTAGGTCTAATAATGTTTTTTATTAATATCCAAAACTAGAACAGAAAAATAAGCTTTAAATAAAAATAACTAAATATTTATATATTTTTAAATTATGATTTTCTATAATAGTATTTAATTTAAAAAAAATTCCTTACTAAACTCAAGCAATATTTCTAAAATAATAATCATGCGTGCTAGAAAATAAATTCACTCAAAAATAGTTTACAATCAAGTAGGTTTTTTACACAAATTAATATAATATTTATAATTCAATTTGATACACAGATGATGATTGAAATTTCCAGTATGTTATCAATACTTTACAGTCCATATTTAAATTTAAATAACCACGATATGAGATAAAAAGAGCGATTTAAAAATACGTATTATATATCTATATACGGTAGTATTTCAATTTTTCACCTAATCAAAACGAAATAATCAAGCAATTTTGACTATTTAATACAAACAATTCAAACATGTAACGCATCCAATAATTTGCCTCATCTCAGCTGATAGCCGGCGTCCAATGTTGGTCTCACGAGCAGGAGCCAAAAATAAGTCTACCTCTTTCTTTGTCTATGTAAAATATATGTTTTAAAAGGTTTGTCATCCTCCGGGTAATATGTGACTCACATAGGGTGGGTAAGTGACTGGTGGAGTGATTCTGTCAGTGTCCGCTCGAAAAAGAGGAGCGCCAGCTGCACGGTTTAATAATGACATGAACGTCAGTTTTTTTTTAATGACATGATTAAATGAACGATCTCTCGCTGGTATATTCTAGAAATAAATTACGGTTCTGAATTAAACGTGTAGGATCTTTTAAAATAAAACGTTTGAAAGTAAAATTTATGTTGCAATATGAGTTCATGTTCAAAAAATAAAGTTGGGGATAGTAGAGGTCAATGTTAAAAAAAGATTTATAATAAATTCTGACTTTAATTAATTAATTTAAATCCAATGTATTACCAGTTAGTGCCGGTTAATTAATGGCAAACACGAGTTCATTAATTTACATTAGTTCTGGATTACACAATTAAGCTAAAGTTTCAACCTAATAATTATTTTAAATTTACTATATCCAGTGAAAGTTAAATTTTATACTTAAAAGAAACTATGCATTTGCCCTCATTTCTAGAAAATATATTTAAATATAACATAACATATTGATTATGAAATATTTGATACAAATATCCTTTCAAATAAACATGACAAATCAACCAAATAATTAAATATTCACTCCCCCCAAATCCGCTTCCCTCTGTAATTGAACCTATTAATAAATGAAAAATTTACAAGAATACTACAACGCTTAGCTTCCAAAGGCATTGAAAAATAAACCCAATTGCTTTAAACGAACAAATAAATCTTCATAGGACTGACTTGATTAAACACTTTGTTTGGTTCCTTGCCAAATTTACTGAAGGAAAACACAATAGATTTATTTTTTTAAAAGAGAAAGAGAAGCATAATAATACTAAAAAAAAGCTATCTAATTTTAATGCGTGATATAGTCAACGAACCTACCCTTTTAGTGAAGTAAAAAAAAAAAAACACGCTAAGAGGGAGAAAGGGGTCGAAAATACCCCAGAGACTCAACGGCGACAACCTTCCATCCCTCCTCCCGCCCCGAAAAAAACCCACCCTTTTTTCACAGCTTGACGAGGTGACCAAGTCGGACCAACCCCCTTATACAACTAACTACCTTCATACATGCAGACTAATAAATCCTTTCGCGCTTTAGACATACGTATAAGAGGGGTGGTAGTCAGGGTGAGGGGGGAGGGGGGTCAGAGGGAGCGTGAAGGGGAGTGGGTGTGTAGGGTGGCTATAATTGATTGCTGGGACATTTCATAACGCGGTTTATTTCACTTAACACGCGTGTCAGGGTGTTTGCGTGACAAGCCCCCTCCCCCAATATTCTGACTACCTTACCGGACACAGTTGAGTCTATTGACGGGACGGGGGTGTATTAATCTATATCTAGGATATAAACACGCAATAATGAAGTGAAAAAAAAAAAATTATGTCGAGGTTTGGTTGAGGGTCAAGAGACTAAGGGGGTAGGGTTTTTTAAAGGGGGGAAATACATTTTATGCAAACAGATATTTAAAAAAAACAAGAAGGAAATATGAGATGGACACGTCGACAACGGTAAGTGATTGATGTGTTGAAATGTGGTTTTGTCGGTTTAAGATTCATGGCTTTCGGTCTGAAAAGTGGGGATCATAATCGCCTTAAGGATAAAAAACAAAGGCTTTGGGAGCAACAACAAACTATGTGTAAACAGTCTTTAGTAATTAGTTTAATTTCGTGTCCTCTTGTTAGTATAGTAGATGAAAAAAGATACAATCTTGGGAATAATTACAATTTTAGCTAAAATTTAGCTATTGCTTCAATTTGTTAAACAACCATGAGACCTTTCCAATGCACTTAAGATTATATTTAAAGATACGTTTACTTAAAGAAGGACGTCACATCCAGCCACTGTAGCTCTCTCTGAATGTATTATATTATTATTATTATTATTATTATTATCACCGCGTCTTACTACCCATTCGGGTTATACGCACTTACGTTAATGTGTAATGGTAGGATGATTGTGAGATGAAATGGAGGACCTACAGGGTAACGTGGGATTCGAATCACGGTGGAGGCCTGGCATTTCAAACATTCGCAAGTTGGAATGTAATATTTCATCGCAATGAGAGAAAACAATGATTTGTTACCTCATTTGCAGCTATCAGAAATTGAGGTTGACGAATTATCACATTTTTTTATCTTAGTGGGAATTACTCCATCTAGATACCATCTCCTGAAAATTAAAAAATGACACCTAGACACGGGAATCGAACCCGGGACTGATTCCCGTGTCCAGGTGTCATTTTTCAATTTCAGAAGATGATATCTAGATGGAGTAATTCCCACTAAAAGCATAAATAATAGCTTTGGCTATTTAATTTATAATCTAACGTGTTGAAAAACGAAAATAAATATAGAAAATTTTTCAGATTGAACATTTCTCAGTTTAAATACATCCTTGTTTGATGAAAGGTGATATCAAAAGTGATTCCTGCAATAGAGTTCATTAAGAAGTAGGGTTGCAGTAAATGATGGAGTACTACTATATAGGAAGTAAAATAACCAAATATAACAAAAGTGGCAAGATATATATTATAAGTAGAATATCGCAGGTGGTGGCTCACCCAAACATTTACTTTGTGTAGGGAAGGGGGGGGGGGCAAACAATCAAGATCATAATCATAATTAAATTTAGGAGGACAGAGGAGAGGACATTGGTGTGGGTGGGTAGCGAAATAAAGTTTTTTTAAAAGAGGTTTGCCCTTCAACCTAAATTGGAGTCCAAGTAACCTTTCCAGTAAAAAGTAAAAAATTTGGTTGCGCCTTAAAATTATTAAGAGAGGTCATTCCTTACACAAATTTTGAAATTAAGATGCCTCTAAAAGCTATTTGGAATATTCCTCACTTGGCAAATTTTTGAAAATCAAATGCCTTTTGTAGCCATTTGGAATAGTCTTCGCTCACCAAATCTTTGAAAATTAGATGCCTCTATAAGCTATTTGGAATGGTCGATGCTTGCCTAGTTTTTGAAAATTAGATGCCTCTATAAGCTATTTGGAATGGTCGTTGCTTGCCTGATTTTTGAAAATTAGATGCCTCTAGAAGCTATTTGGAGTGGGCATCTCTTGCAAATTGTTGAAATTAGTAGCCCATTAGACTAAAAAATTTAGATTAAATTTCATTTAACACATATTCAATGCTTGATTGTATAGTTCAACTTTGTGTCTATTAAGTTTTTATTCAAATTATTAGGGTTTTAGGGGGAGGTGGGTAACTGCCCCACTTTCCGCCGCCCCTCTCACCCGGGTGCGCCACTGAGTGGAGGCGAAGAAAGCTTTATATAACAAGAAGACATAGCTAACCTTGTCTAGCATAAATTCTCTGTTTGTATGACCCAAACGGGTACTAAGACGTTAGGAGGAGGGTTTGAAGGGGAGGGGGGATTGCCTGGATCAAGGAATGTGAACCAAATTATATCGCAGTCAGCCGGAATCAAAATCTGTTAGCGAGGTCTGGAGGCCGGCGTTCTAACTGTCCATCTTCCAAATCAATCTGTATTTTTTTTTACTTACTTTGCAGGCCTACCTTTATCAATGTCCAATCCATCCTGACCACAGAAAAATCCAAACTACGTCTTATGCTGTGGTGGGCTCCTTTGATTTTTATTAGCCTAGTTTACTGGTAATTTTCTTTACTGGAATGTAGCTTAATAGTTCCATCTTCTAGAAATGAAAATATCCTTACACTATTGTATTTATTATGGGAAGGGTATTTCTGAATAATCAAAACCACTTTCACAATCTCCAATTATTTTGGAATCTTCTGTTGTCAGACTATTTGAAAATGACTATTAGTTTAACGATTTATTATTCTAATCAGGGCTATGGAGTCTAATTTGGAATCGTGGAGTCTGAGACGTAAGTAGTTTTGGGTGGCGTAAAGTAGAAAGTAGTTTTGGACTGCGTCAAACTAGAAAGTAGTTTTGGATGGAGTCAAAATGGAAAGAAGTTTACGGTTGGAGTCGGAGTCGAAAGAAGTTTACGGTTGGAGTCGGAGTCGAAAGTAGTTTCGGTTGGAGTCGGAGTCGAAAGTAGTTTCGGTTGGAGTCGGAGTCGAAAGTAGTTTCGGTTGGAGTCGGAGTCGAAAGTAGTTTCGGTTGGAGTCGGAGTCGAAAGTAGTTTCGGTTGGAGTCGGAGTCGAAAGTAGTTTCGGTTGGAGTCGGAGTCGAAAGTAGTTTCGGTTGGAGTCGGAGTCGAAAGTAGTTTCGGTTGGAGTCGGAGTCAAAAGTAGTTTCGGTTGGAGTCGGAGTCAAAAGTAGTTTCGGTTGGAGTCGGAGTCAAAAGTAGTTTCGGTTGGAGTCGGAGTCAAAAGTAGTTTCGGTTGGAGTCGGAGTCAAAGTAGTTTCGGTTGGAGTCGGAGTCAAAAGTAGTTTCGGTTGGAGTCGGAGTCAAAAGTAGTTTCGGTTGGAGTCGGAGTCAAAAGTAGTTTCGGTTGGAGTCGGAGTCAAAAGTAGTTTCGGTTGGAGTCGGAGTCAAAAGTAGTTTCGGTTGGAGTCGGAGTCAAAAGTAGTTTCGGTTGGAGTCGGAGTCAAAAGTAGTTTCGGTTGGAGTCGGAGTCGAAAGTAGTTTCGTTTGGAGTAGAAGTCGAAAGTAGTTTTTAGCGTGGAGCCAGAGTCGGTAAAAGTGTACCGACTCCGTCTTCTAAACAAAAACTTAACCATTATAACAATATATCATAAATATATCATTTTAATAATTGTATACTTTTTAAAACCAATATTTGTAATTTTGTGTTTGACAAATTTATTCAAGTATAAATTCACATTGGGAAAGAAGCATGTATTGGAGCATTTACTGCAGTAAATTTGTTATTACTAAATTATCGACATTAGACATTTTCTGAAGTAGTCTGAGTCGAAGACGTGTCGTACCAACTCCACCTACACAGCCCTTATCATAAAGAATCAATTTGATCCCAGAACTCCAACATTTCTTGTGAAACGACTTAAAAATTAATTATATTCAAACTTTTTTGACATATTTTTACAAATGATAAAATCTAAATCATAATGTTTACACTCTTATAGGAACATTTTGAAACCTTATAACTTTATTTTCGCTTGAGTCATATTTCAAAATTACAAACCCCTTCCTTAAGTAACGGGGTATTTCTGAATGTCTACAACAAGTCTCCGCGTTCCGATAGCACCTCTTTGATGACAGGGAGATAGCTATTTGAATCCCAGTTGGGTTTAGTGAAGGTAATTTTTGCTAAATTGTTTATAGCTCTACTTGCACGCAAATGTTGGTAGATTACCTCTATAATCCCTTTTCCTCCTCTCTACCCATTAATATTTATCATATATGCGTATAGCCTGAACAGATAGTAGGTTAGACGCACTAATTAAAAATAACACATTTTTATATTCTTTTCAACAACTCTTTTAGGTTTTTTAATACCTCTTCTTACCAATCACTCCAGCTTCCCCCATCAAAATAAATGGGTAAAGAATGTAGAAGGTAGAATTTAAAAGAAAAGTACCAATAAATAGATGGAAATAAGAGAATGGAAAACCATTGAGGGAAGAAAAAACTCTAAACACACGTCTTGGATTCGAGCCTTAACCTCCCCAACATCACCGACAAAATCCGGCTAGATGAGCTTTAAAGGTGTCAGTAGGGATGTGGTATCTAAAGAAAAGTATCGATAACAGTAAGCATATGTATCTAAATTTTAATCTGGATTTTTTTTATCTAGTAATAGTAATTTCAACTTTCGCATCATAATTGATTTTCATATTTATTCAAACACTGAAAATGAAAATGGTTTTCAATACTTTAAAACAAATTTTACAGGATGCATTTTCGCTATCCAACTTCTCGAAAAACTTCCATAATTAACTTCTGGGAGGTGCCTTTTTTTTTTTAACTACATTCGTCGTTTATATACTATCATGATAGATTTATTAACTATTGAAAAACAATAGGGGAATGGACATCCTCTGCTTAAACAACGCATATACACTCTTCTGCTTCATCTGCTTGGGACAGCCTTGAGGTGATGAGTTAATTTAGTTCAAAAAAGCTTATTTTGTTTAGTTTGTGTTGAGCGTGCTCAATAATAAAGCAAGGGGCAATAGACTGGTCGCCACTCGCATGTCATTTGTTCTTCCTCCACGCCACAGACCACCGTAGTAAACATTTGATCCTACCATGAGTGAAGTTCAAAAAAAAAAAAGTTGTCTCTTTCTATATCGATCCGATACCGAAGCGTGAGTACTAATATCAATAAAAGTATCGGGAATAAAGTATCGAGTAAAAAAAATAGTATCGAAAGGAAAATATCGATATTTTTTTCACATCCCTTGGTGTCAATCCACATACCCGCCTATGTGGTTGTCAAAGCCCGGAGAGAATGTAGGGTATGCGAGAAAATGTCAGTGTTTTTGCAGTTTTTATAGCAAAAAGATTTTTTTTTGCCAAAATAGATGAAATATTGCTCAAGTAGAAACATAGAGTTTAATTTTCTTCACATGGTGATATCAACAGTTGTTGAACATTTGTTATAAGCATAGCGGTATTAGATGATAAACTTTTAAATAGAAAGAAAAGCTATCATTAAATTCCAGGACACCTTTGACAGATATTCAATATTTGTTGAGGTCATCATGTGAAGAAAATTTAACTAAACGTTGGAGCAATATTTTATTTATTTTGGACAAAGAAATCTTTTGCTATAAAAAATTAAAAAAGCAATGGCCTTTTCTCGCGTTCTCTTACAACTCACCTTAAATGGATAGAGGGTTTTCAAAATAAATATTTTGTTTCAAATGTGTTTGGAAAAAAAACACATTTAAGTTGGCAGTTGAGAGATAGTGGTTTATTTTATGAAAACGTATTCTTCGTTTAACCTGACAGGTAGCAAACCTACTTCACGTAGTTTAATTATGATAGAGCAGTGGCTCTCAAAATTTTAGTCACGTGAACACTAGGCAGGGAACAGCTGATTTGCGTAGCCCTTGATGTAGGATAAATGATAACGAAAAATTATTATCATAAATCCATAGTGATGAATAATCCATAGGGATGAATAACTCATAAAATATTTTTAGTTCGAATATAATTACATTATAAATTAAAAGAAAATATAATAGGTATTATATTTGTATATTTTTAACAACCGATAATTTAAGTGAGTAACAGAAATGATTGTGTGACTTTAAAATATAATTGAATTCTCTAGCAATTTTAGTGATCGTCTCCATAAGTCTCATTTCCACACTAAGATGATTTCATTTCACAGTCTGTTCATACCATAAAGAGCAGAAAAGGCTCACCGGCACAAATAAGCTGTTGGAAAAGGTATATAATGTTTCAGTGCTTAGTTCTGAAAGTTCTTTTTGTTGGCTGACGAGTAAACTTAAATAAAAGTGAATTTCCAAATTCTCCTTTCACCCTCACTTTCTCGATAGACTTTAAAATAGGAAGACATCTCCATTGTGTTTAATAAATACAAGCGATTTACCCCTTTATTTAAAATTATATAGGACCTAAAAAATATATAAAGGTATGTCACGGATCCCCTGGACTAGCTTCGGAGATCTCTGGGGGTCCGCGGATCCCCCCCCCCCCCTTTGAGAATCTTTAGGATAGGGCCTTAGCGTAGTAGATTGAGGTAATATTGCTACCTTTCAGAGAACCTAGCTCACTAAAGAATAAAGAAATAATTGATCATATCTTGATTCTTGACTTGAATTACGGCTCATAGGATGGAGTAGTCTGGCTGGCTCTAATAAATTAATTGTGTTTACCCTTCATTTAGTTGAATAAATGGTTTAAAAACTACCATTGCAATAATGACCAAAAGCAATACTTTCTCAGATTTTGCTTGCATAAACTCAACCATACTAAATTGTATTAATTAAAATAAAGCATAACTACCTAAATGAACTATATATTCTAAACCTTATCTATTAAGAAAATATTAAACATAAATAATAATTAAATACTCATGATTTCAATAAGATGGCACTAAAATTGATTTTATAAAGCTATAGTTTTAAATCTAAAAACGATATGAAATTTTAATTGTCATATTTCTAATAGAAAAATTTATATGCATTTATTGAACTAAACTTTCCTCTATTTTTAACGTAAAACAAACATGGAAAATTAAATAGTTTTAATTACAATTATGAGTCCTAGAAACAATTTTTACGACCTCGTCTTAAAAGGAGATGTAAAAGGAGATGTAAAAGGAGGAAATTGTATAATGCATCAACAGAAGTACAAGTTTGTATAGCTTTTTTTTTCTCTCTCTATCGTCTTTTCCATCCATTAGGTCGAATTTGCAAGAAAATAAAGCGTACAGCAATAGCCGGAAAATACGGCCAGGAAATGGCACTCGATACAAACGTTAAGAAACATTTGATAAAACTGGGGGAAGTACAGTAAAAGTTGTTATACCTGCGTGAGGCGAGTGGTAGTACTGCACAAAGTTTTCCTTTTTTTTTTATGACTACCTTGCAATAAAGACATAAAAAGGTATTTTAGAGGTAAAGGTAAAATTACAGTTGGTAATGGGATGAACGTTTTAAGTATTAATGGGACATCATATATCATTACTATGGGCGAGTTTTGTTTCTTACATATTCATTGAACACACATGTACCAACGTCTACAAAGTAACTTTAAATATGCGTTTTGTGAAAGAAACAGGTTAACTGAATAAAATAAATGGTATGGTTAACCACACAGACTTTATCTTTTATATTTAAATATAAATATTTAGGTCTACTGAAAACTGGTAAAATTTGTAAAACTGAAAATAATATACCTTGTTGCAGATACCCACCATTAAAGAGCATAAATGAAATAATGTACAGTGTTACAGAAACAGTGAGAATAGAGGAACATCTCTGTCAACCTAAGAGCATCACAATCATTTTTTATATCAAAGACCTCTTTAAAAAAAGTAAATATATGCTTATAGTTTAGAAACTATTGGTTTTAAATACTATATTTCAAATAATATATATTTATATTTAATAGGACTACAAATTTACAATGATAAGTTATTTTGTAGCTCAAATACTTTCAGAAATATTATCAAATTTAGAAATGTGGCTTAGGTAAAATACCCTTTAAGCCATTTTCATGGAAAATATATTTTCCATTTTGTTTGAAATTCATGGATACAACATTTAATCAATATCGGTATAGTAGATTTTGAGCAAAACAAGTTTTTCTCTATTCACCCTTAAGTAAACTACCCTTAATTTTGTGGCTAGATATCATATTCCAAAAACTACTCAGGAAAGCCTTATAAAAAGCATAAATACCAAGAGTTTGCCCATTCAGTAAAATTATTTTGGTTCTAGGCCAGGACACAGACAGACAGCGTCACAAAAAACACTTTTTCAGTTTCAGGGGGTCCTTAAACGTCGACAGTTATCAAAATCTTGAATCCTATTTTTAGACGATTAAAATACTTCTCCCTATAAGGGTAAGAAAGTAGAAAGTCTTAAATTATGAAAACACAATTTGAGTTTATTAAACAACCCTTAGCTCAGTCGGTAACGTGTCTGTCTATTGAGCCAAGGGTCCCAGGTTCGATTCACGCCATGGCTGAAAAATATATTGGTTAAATGTGGTTTTACCCTTTTATATTGGTAATTTAACGGCCGGGGACTGAATGTTGTGCTTGTCATAGTCTTAAGTTAGATTATAAGTCATATGAAGCTACGACCGGCCTAACAAGCTGGAAGTGGAAAATATTTATAGTTTAAATAAAGAAACTGACCCAGACCAAAGGTGGAAACAGTAGCCCTAATGGATGTAAAGTTTGAGTTTGTTGGACACGCTATTGAATAGCTATTTGTGGGTTGATCCTTGAGACTGGATGTTTTGAAGTAGGGGTGAAGGTCGGAATTTCATATTTAGGGAACCCTGATTTGATTCCGTGTGACATCTAATATAGGCTAGCATCAACAGTCCAAACTTTCAACTGTCACTTTTAATAAATAATTTCAATACACTAACATCTAAAATGTAGTAAAATGTTGTTATTGTTGACCGCAAAAAAAAAAAGTTTTTTCTTAGAGTTTCGTCCTACCAGAGATCAGGCCTTTCTTATTAACTCCACATTATTTTTAGCACCACATCTTACTGCCCGTTCGGATTATAAGCGTATGTACTAATTACGATACCGTAATTTGCTAAGGATGAGGAAGGTTGAATTTTGAGTAAATGTACATGAATTTGCGTGGAAGGAACGTGTAAAACAATTTAGTAGAAAACCACATTAAATACACCCGTCCGGGATTCGAACCCCAAGTTTCCGTCTTACCCACCGTATTGTCTAGGCCATCCATCATTCTTAAATTAAATTAAGACTGCCGATGACGGGAAGATCGGGCTTCAGATACTGGTCCGTTGTATTGAGGTTTTATTTTTCCTAAATGGTTTTCACTCTCCTTCCATGCAAATGCAGATAAGCTTCCTCTAAGTCTAAAGTATACCTTCCTCATCCCTAACACAGCGTAATTTGTATGTATGCATACAAACAAACGGAAATTAAGACGTAGCACTAAAAAAAACCTTTACGAAATTTTAATGTTCTAATAGGAATGGTAAATGTTGAAGAGAGTTTAGGGGAAAACCCACAGTGAGAAATCGCTTGTGGATAAACAACCCCAAGTGTATCCACCCGAGATTTAGGCTTTGACGTTCCTATTACCAGAAATCCAGTCTACAAAAACATAAGGTGCCGCGGACCACTCAATCGAAAATTGAATAGAGCGGGGCCAGCTCCTCCCCCACCCCTAACCCATGTCAACATCCTTCCCTAGCCTAGGAAACTTCAAGCAACTAAGTTATTATTATTATTATTATTATTACTAGCTATTATAATTATTTATTATTAGTATTACTAAAAATCACAAATGTTTACAATAGTTCTGTCATAAGCAAAATATGTTTGAAAAACATGTTAGAATGTTAGATAAAATAAAAAGTAGAATTAACTCACTGTATTTCTTAAGATTGTCAGCGTGATTTTTGAGCTGGAATTTGTTTCACCAATTGAGAAATTCTAGGGGTTATACTCTTGCTCGAATCTAATCTCATGTCATTGCTTGCGTACAGCCGATTTATTTGCTTGTTTTTTGACTAAAAGTAGAGTAGAGAATCCTTGTTCACACAAAAGGGTTGTCGAAAACACCATCAAATACCGTAAGGCGGCTCGCCGAATACTTTTGTAAGATATCGCCTTCTTACACCACAACTCTTCCATGTTTACACCAGATTCAAACTAGTCCCTTAAGTTACTATCGTTTTGAAGTTCGATCACCTCTTCTAAGATTTCATCAGGAAGGTCCTTGGGCTTGATACTGAAAGGATTTCAAATTAGTTTCTTAATGAATTCACTTTCATTTTTGCCATATTCTGGAAAATAACGTGGAAATCGTCCTTTAGTATTTTAAGTGACACAACAGTTATATTGGACCTCATATGTGACGGTAGCATAGTTCTTATCGTCAGCAAGGGCTTTCAACGTTGGCTGAACAGTTTTTCTTTTGAACTTAATCAATCCACAGATAAATTTTGCACAGATATGCGCGAAGTTTGTCTTCAAACACAAACATTTTGGCGACACCTTCCAACTCATTTCCAGAACCCTGTAGCTGCAAATTTAGGTAATTAAAATGGGATAAAATATCCACGAGATAGGCCAGTTGTATCTCAAATTTTGCTTGTTTTGGGGTAGGCACTTTGACTCGCGGACCACTACCAAGGCTCTCATGGAGCATCTGTGGTCCGCCGACCACCGGTTGGGAACCACTGCCTTAGAGAATGTAGCCATCATTGTGGGTAAAGATCTTATAAATAAGCGCCTCAAGACTCTCGATTTCTGCAGTATTCACAATAATTATTACGTCCTCGAAATTAAACATTTTCTATGAGCTCTTTTGTGGACCCATTTTATCAGTGGCCCGACAACTTGGCTCAGTTGGTAGCGTGTATGCCTCTGAGCTAAAGGTCCGGAGTTCTATTGACGGCAAGCCCGAAAATTTGATCGGCTGCGAGACTGGAGTTTCCCTTTCAAAGTGATAAATTAACGGCCGGGGGCTGGATGTGGTGTCTATTAAAGATTTAAGTTAGTTTATAAGACGTGAATTGATATAATCAGTCGGTTCAAAAAATGTAAATTAAAAACCTCAAATAATGATAATACATTTAAACAGTGATTAAAACCGCAACGGTAGGCACGCAAATTAGGGCGTCACACTCGTTTGGATTAGTTTTCCAATAACAGGAATGTTGAGGGTTTGAATCCCGATTGGGTGTACTAAGAGTGTGGTTCCAAAAAAAAGGTTGACACTCCTCCAAAGCAAGTAAATCTACTTTATTTTTACATCCATTACTGTTTCCAGAATATGGTCTTGGTCAGTTTTTTATTCATGCCATATATTTCCCACTACCGGCTGGCTAGGCCTGTCTTATCTTCATATGCCTTATAATCTGACTAGGGTTTCACCAATGGTCAATTTTCGGAAATGCCGGTAATCGAACCCGGGACCCTTTGTCAGTAGACAGACATGCTATCGACTGAGCTAAGGTGTAGGATACAATTGAATCTACTATAAAACTAAATGTTCCTCCTTCCCTATCTTTTTAGTGTTAAGTGAATAAATGCAGATAGTTTGGAAAAGTAGTGAGACACGAAGCGAAAGTAAAAACACAGCCAAAAAGAAGGGATATTTAATAATAATTGACGGTCGGTGGCCAGAATGTTCCTCTCACTCGGCAGACATCAAGCTACAGAAAGTTCTAGGGCAGAGATATTTGAAAACAAGCTGGTTTTCCGGTGCTTTCTCTTGGCCAACGTTGGCGTGGTTATTTATTAAGTATCCCTCCTGGTCCTGTTACCTTAGGTTAGATAATTTAAGTAGCTAATGGATACAGTCCAGATTACCTACGAAAACTTTATCTGACCACAAGTAAAGTTACTGGATCTAATTTTTACGTATTCATACTTCAAGTCATGCTCTGCAGCTGTCACTTTTGATAGATGTTATTAGAGGTGACCTGGTGGTCTAGAGCAGCGTTTCCCAAAAGGTGTTCCGCGGAACCCTGGGGTTCCGTGGAAGGGTCAAAGGGGTTCCGAGTTCAGATCTTCGCGTTCAATTGTCAGACATTAAGCCTAATTTTAGTGCTATTATAAGTAAATATGTGAAAAAATTTCATTCTTCACATTAAATAGTTACTTTTTTTTGTACAATAAATGTTTTATAATACTTATAATAATTATTTTTTATTTATTAACTATTCTTTCTTTTCATGTCAAACATGAAAATATTCAAACTACACTACAAGGTACAATCACTTTTGTTATTATCAAAATGGGGTTCCGCCAAAAAAAGTATGATCAATTAGGGTTCCGTGGCCAAAAAAAATTGGGAACCTCTGGTCTAGAGGTAAGGTGTCAGACTTCTGTGCTGGGGGTTCGGGGTTCAATCCTCGGTCCTGGCACAGATTTATCTGATTGACAAACCCTTACTTCACCTCTGACAAGACTTGTATTAATCACAACTTGTGAATGTGTGGAATGCCAGGCCTCCACCGTGGTTCGGATTCCACGTTAAACTGTAAGTCCTCCATTTCATCTCACAATCACCCTACCATTACACATTAGCGTAAGTGAGTACAACCCGAACGGGTAGTTAGACGCGGTGCAAATAATAATAATAATAATAATAATAATAATAATAGATTTTATCAATAGCTATAAAATAACACTAACAATGTTATCACTATTGACGACGAGAATGAGTGTTTTGTATTTTCTAAAAGGTTCTTTCTACAAAAATCGTGCTATAGTTCTGGCACTAATGTGTGAAACAAACAAAATAGTAGGCCTATTATAGAAGTCCTTTAACGCCTTATAATACCTCCAACATCCTCAATCTTCTTCCTCGTCAGAGGAGCTGAATTCAATGTGGGAGTGAGGGGACGTGAGAAAATATAAATGTTATTTGCAGTTTTATAAAAAAAAATGTTTTGGCCAAAATAAACAAGAATCAAATAGCCAAAGCTATTATTTATGCTTTTAGTGAGGATTACTCCATATATATATCATATTCTGAAAATAAATAAAATATTACTTTATTACAGACATAGAGTTTTATTTTCTTCACATGGTGATATCATCGGTTGTTGAATATCTGCCATGAGTATAGAAGCGTTAGATTATATACTTTTTAAATGTAGATGAAAAAGTTGTCATTTAAATTCCAGGACAACCTTTACATACATTCAAGAACTGTTGAGGACACCATGTGAAGAACATTAAACTATATTTACTCAGGGTATTTTTTTTTTCAATGGAGTCCAACGCGCTTTGGATTTCACCAGTGAAATGGGCCTAGCAGCACACATTTCACATTTGTTTTGCTATAAAAACTACAAAAACACTTATTCTTTCTAAGGTGTCCTACACTCCCACCTTAAGCACTAACTTTCCGGTAACTTGTATATATGAGCTCGTTTCCTTTCATAGTATACTTGAGTCTTTTTTCCCCTAAATCATTTCCCACTCACCCACGTCGGTGGCCACATGGTCTAAGGCGTCACTATCGCGAGGGACTATACTGCCGATGACAGGGAGATCATGGTTCGATCCCGGTTGGGTGTACTGAGGATGGTTTTTCCTAAATGGTTTCCCAATCTCTCCGCACAAACGTGGGTACACTTCCTCTAATTTAAACCTTCCTCATCCCTAAATAATTGGCGTAGTTATTACATAAACGTATAATCCGAATAGAAGACGTGGTACAAAAAGAAGCCATAGTACTTACTGAAAGTGATACGAGGGAGGCAATTGTTCCCGCAACATTTCCCAAACACTCTTGATATCTCACGCCTTCTTCTGTCGCTAACCATCACCAGGATGTGCTCATCAATGTGAGAACACGCTCCTACAAAGAGAGCTCACGTTCGGTGGGGTCAACCAGCGTGTACCCACTCTGTTTAGTGAATGAACCATCATTACCTCTCAGCCGCTCGTCAATTCTTTGAAACGTCTTATTTTGCAGATGACAGTTCGGAAAGCGTTCAGATGACCCACTGTCACCGTGGGCGTGTTCGAGTTCTTCAGCGAAAGCTGATTTAATCCCCTTTTTGATAAAGGTCACTTAATTCTATGGTCGAGTTCCTCCACTTGGTGGGTTTGGGGGGAGGAGGGATCTAATTACTTCACTTTGGTGGTAGAGAGGCTGAAAGGAAGAAGGGGGGGGGGGGTTTGAGTTCCTTCACTAAACCTGAAGAAATGGATTTTAAGCATAGTTGGTTGATTTCTACATATACTTATGGTTCTTAACCAACCTAACTAAACCTAACTTAACCTAACCTTTCATGCGTTAACGAATTTCATTCTTATTTAATTTGGTAACGAAGTTGGTTAATTTCTACATACACTTATGGTTCTTACCCAACCTAACTTAACCTAACCTTTCATGCGTTAACGAATATCGTTCTTATTTAATTTTGTAATTTATTATGTGAAGATCCCCTCCTTGGGGTGTCGTTAAGGAACTCGACCATTGCTATCGGACTAATTATCTCCGTGCAGGAACTCGACATCCCCGGTCACCTCATTACACTCGTCAAGTCTGTACATTATATATAGGTCCGCCACAGGCAAGGATTCAAGGAGGCAGGGGGGTTCAAAACGGTCAGTTGACCCCCCTGTGAAAGTTAGAAAATTAAAAAAAAAAATAAAGTTCAAATTGTAGAAAGAAAACACAACACAGATAAATCATACACTTTTTTTTATCTGTTTACGCGCAGACACATATATTAAGCCGGGTCCACACGTGCATTATTCGGCCATGATTAATCAATGTTCGATATGACTCAAACAAGTGTGGAAAAAATATTCGTTTTCACGTTAGAATATTTGTCGTTCATTGCGAGTAACGAGCATTTTTCCGCATAAGAGACGGTAGCCTACCAATCATCAAAGAAGACTAATAATCGCCTGAGAGCATTCATCCACAAATACCGAATATAGAGTATGTGTGGACAGCAGGAGCAGTGAACCTAAGGGGGAATCTGCCTTCCTGGAAATAATTTGCCCCTCTGTGGGAAAAAAATCCCCCCCTCCCCCTTGATATATTTCAAATCCTCTGATATTATCGAATATGAAGCTGAAAGATGGCCTTAAATCAAACTCCAAATGACTTTTAGATGCATTCTGTTTTCAAAAATTTGTCGGAGAAGACTGCTCCAAATAACTACCAGACTAGAGGCATCTAACTGGCACAAAAAGTCCGGGAAAGGAAGTTCTAAATAGCTTCCAAGGTCATCCAAATTTCAAAAATGTCTCGGGGAGGACAACTACAAATAGCTTCTATACACATGTCATTTTGAAGAATTTTCAGGCGAGGATCACCCCAAATGGCCTAGTTTCTGAAATAATTCAATTTTCAAAATTTAGTCGGTGGAAGACCACTTCAAAGATTATCATTATTATTATTATTATTAGCACCGCGTCTTACTACCCGTTCGGTTATACGCACTTAAGCTAATGTGCAATGGTAGGGTGATTGTGAGATGAAATGGAGGACCTACAGTTTAACGTGGAATCCGAACCACGGTGGAGGCCTGGCATTCCTCACATTCACAAGTTGTGATTAATACACTTCAAAGATTATCTTCTAGAAGTATCTAACTATCAAAACTTAAGGTGAGGATCACTCTAAATAGCTTTGAGGGGTATCCAAATTTCAAAAATATCTGCGTGAGGAACACTTTAAATGGCGTATAAATATTCTAATTAAAAAAATCAAGGCAAAGCCTAGTCATAGCTTCTAAAATGAACCATTTTGCAAAAAAAAAAAAAAAAATTAAGGAGAGCCACTCTAAAAATATCTGATCTTAAAAAATTGGGGAGGATGACCACGGTTTAAAACATACATAAGATTAAATATGAATGAGACTACTAAACGGCCTTAAAAATAAATTTAGCTTTTTAACTAACTATGTTATTTATAGTTATGACACCCTTATGAAAATGATCTAGATCCGCCCCTGGTCCGCCATTTGGCGATTGGAATAAGCCTCCATGATCACAGTGTCTTGTGAAGACACACTGCACTGGCTACAGCCAACAGTATCTGTAGCGTTTGGCGTTTGGCGTCCGACGCGCGTTGGATTTCACCAGTGAAATGGGCCTAGCGGAACACATTTCACGTTTGTATCTACCGCTTTGTACACGAACAGGGGTTTACCGACTAACAACAGTGGACACAGGGACATGGGCCGGTAGCTTGGAAACCATCGAACATACATTTGACGTGTGTTCATAAGGACCTTTTGATGTGGTTTTGAGGTCTAATATCCACACCCCAGTTACTTCACATAAATCCACACTTCCTGTATAATATTGACTTATTTTATAAAGCTATAAATAAAATATATGATAGGCTATTTTAAGAAACTTATTCACCTAAATAAAAAAAATATCGAACTATATATATATATATATATATATATACATATATATATATATATATAAAACTATATATATATAACCATATATATATATATATATATAAAATTATCTTGGAATAAAATTAAATAAATCCTTGAAGTATAGTGTAAGTTTCTTAAAATCTAAAGTTAATTTTTTGGACTTTTAGAAATAATTTAAAACAATCTGACTACTATTTCATAATATATTACGTTTACAGATACAAAGAGAAATATATTCTTCAATAAAGACTACTTCTAAAAACACTTATATAAAATATATTCAAGTGATATATTATTATTATTATTATTATTTTAGTTTCAAGACATCGTTTCATTTTATCAACAGAAAAATATTTGGTGGTATATTAAACAAACAAAAATTTGGACCATTTCCCGTGCGTGGACCTCATCATTTTATAAATCTAAAGCTGTCGTGGGAGAAAAAAAATATGGTTAGAGTCAAACAAAACACTCACCTCTGGCAGCGAACAGCTGACCGACCAACGATACAATCAAGAGACAATGAAAAGCCAGTGTGGTACCCATCGTGTCTGTCAGGTCGGTAAAAAAAATAAAAAATAGATGTCCCCGGAGGACGGTTGTTTGGTCACCCAATATTCACTCACTGTCACTCGTCAATAAATAAAATAAGAAAATTAAAAAAACTTTTCTGTCATTCACCGCAAAGAAGCTAACAAAATTAGAAAAATAAAGTTCACCAAAAAAAAAAAAATGGGAGAAAAATATTATCTATGATAATAGTAACTAACTAAAAAACTTGAATGAGGAAGTCTGTTATACCACAGATACCACGATTATATTTGCAAATTTTTTTTAAAGGGCGAATTAAAGCTAAATTTGTGTCTGTCACTTTTAACTTTCTCCAAATTTCTCTAATTAGTTTCATAAAAAAATATATAGACAATTTATATTATGTTGGGAAAGAATCTAGCAAACACATTTAAAATAATTTATTCATTTAAGTTATATTAAGGATTCGCTTAACTTTCACGAAAAATATTATTTGAGTTAAGTGGACCTATCACTTTAGGGTCGTCTTTACGAGCGGAGCTTCGCGATACAACTGATTTGAGTCTCTGATCTTCGCGGGCAAATGCGTTACGCCTACTGCGGGGCTACTTCAGCGCATGCGTGCTGGACTGGTCTCCTGCCCACCCACCCTCTACCCCCTCCAATCCTTCATACCATGCTATTCGAGAAAATCGACCCACATAGATTGTATGCCTAGGCTCGCAGTTGGGTTAAATGTAAACAATATCAAACCAATTCATAATTGTTTGGTGTCATGTTTCATTGTTTTAATATGATGAAAATATAGATTGTCTCTTTGTTGAGAAAGATAGTAGCTATTTGAACAACCTACTTTATTACTAGTTTAATACACATGCAAATACACATTCTGAAGTAGCCAGTATAGTATAAATAATGTATTAGTGTAAATATTTATATGGAAGAAAGCAATGCTATACTTATATGTATATATGAAATTCGAGGCTTGGGTGATGAATGATTATAATTACGGAGATCAGCCGTAACTGTGTCATATTCAAATAAATTGAAAATAAATTACTATTAGAGCCGGATTAAGTGTGGGGGGGGGGGGGCATTTTATTCAAAATGCTCTGAAATATGGTTTTCATACAAGTTCCTTATTATTTTAACCATGTAAATGAAAACTTGTTTTTATTTTTGGCACCACGTCTTGCTACACGTTTGGGTTAGAACGCATATGCATTAATTACGCTAATTTGAGAAATGAGGATAATGCATTTTCAGGAAGTGTACCCGCATTTGCATGGAGTAAGAGAATAAAACCATTTTGGAAAAAGATTGGTACACCCGATTGGGATACGAGCCCTTAGGGGGCGTTAAAGTAAGCATCTTAGGGGGGAGGGGGTTCAAGCTTTGCTTATTTTTGCTGACAAGGGGGAGGAGGGTCAGAACAATGCTTACGTAAGATAGAGAGTTTAATATATTTTACCGGGGGAGGGCACCTGTACCACCCACTATTCTATAGAATACTCCCCAACCCCCCGGGGAAAATGCCTACGGGTGCCTTTGGGGGGAACCTATCAAGTGAGAAATATGGAAGTCACCAGCTCACGCACCTTTGATCACAATTTTAGTCAGTTTTCGTCTGAAATTGGGCCCCCTCTAAAAGTTTTTTTTTTTCTGACTACGTGTCTTCTCCCCTCAAATATAAGACAAGTTTTGCAACGCTGAACAGTCGAGGTTGCCAGTAGTTCCTTCTTACCCCCATCACACCACCTTCAAGCATAACTGAGAGCAAGAAGATTCGGCAACAGTTAACTGAGCGAGAGAGCGAAGATAAAAAAGATTTTCTCCATAAGACCTGCAGTTCCTTCATCAAATGAAATTGGGTGTAGGCTATCACTTCACACGGTATATTAAGAACTTTATTTGTCCTGTCGCACACAGGAGGGACAAGGATAAAAAACTATAGAGAATAATTATCACGTCGATGTGATATTGTCCAACACTAACTAATGAGCGAGAGAGATGGCGTGGGTCACAAAGCTGCGACTGGCCGGGACGACTTTTATCTTACGAGTGAGGTAGGAGTACCCCGATAAAGGATGGCAATTTCTCAGAAATATGCACCCAGAGTAGATATAATAGGGGAAATAGAGGGAGCGAAATAACCAGTTTTAGTGGTATCTAACAAGTAGGTATTGTTTTGTGTATGTTTAGCAAATAATAAGATATTCAACAGTATAGTTTTGGCATACTCATTCATAATTGTAGTTAAAATAAAACTATAACAGAAGGTGTTAGTTTGTTTTTAATACTCAATAATACAATTGATCAAGTGCCTATTAATATTAAATACAACCGGTGCCAGGGACATAACCTCCTTAATTTAATTCCAAATAAAGTTGTGACGCCACAACTCTATGATAATGCATTTTGCCACTATATTCATAATAAGGTTTCAATAAATAATTAGTAATAAATTAAAAAAATAGATTTTTATTCTTATCTCTAAAAGGTCTGCTTATAACCCAAACGGATAGTAATACGCGGTGCTATTAATAATCTAAAGAGGTCAAGGTTGTCAGCGTATGCCCTTCCTTAGATTAGAGTCAGAGTCTCAATCATCCAAAAGTGTTTGACTGACAGAGAGATTCAAGGGTGAAAATCCGACTTCATTATAATAGAGTACAATTTTACTAGGAATAACCTTATCTGACAGCTAAAAAATTTACAAGAACTAATTTCACGCAGTCATACTCCAGGTCATGTAATCTGTATTTGTCACTTTAAATAAATAAGAACAATACCTATAAAATATAAACAATAGTATAGTCAAATTATATCTTTATTAGTCCCAAAATAGAATGTATTTTCTAACAGCCTCTTCCTGTGAGAAATGGACTGTAACAAAACTTAATTATAACGTATAGATCTAGCAGATTTGCTTAGTTTAAACTTATTTTTTGGAAAGAAAAATGTCTAGAGAGATTGTTATTTGGAAAGGACAATTAATAAAAAGTCAAGTGGTGGGTACGTGGAAAGGGATTTAATACCGTCAGGTTCGATGACAGGGAGGTTGGGGTTTTAATCCCGGACAGTTATATGGAATTTATTTTTCCTAAGCAGTTTATCAACCTTTATCTACGAAATAGGCGTATAGCCCGAACGGGTAGTAAGAAGCAGTGCTTTTAAAAAAAACTACGAAACAGCGAGCACATTTCCTATCAAATTATGCCTTTTTCAACTCAAGTTCAAAAATATAAATCTGCGGTTATGCCAAACGAATAATACTAAGACTCAATGCACGTGAAATTAAATAATAAAATATATGTCAAATTTAAGTATAACATAAATTAGTATAGAAATATTTTATGAGAATTGTGCTTGCAGCAACTTTTAGTTTTTCATTAAATTTACTATGGACCGTTTTCTCAATGTATTGATACATTTTTTATATGATTAGGACTAATGTTCTTAACCATCAATGTAGTCTAATATTATAGCTAAATATATTATTTGAATACACTTAATTTTCTTACTGCACTATGCTTGGATATAGTTTTATGCTCCATATTGCCGCAAGTCCAAACACGTGTTAACAATTTCCAAATCAAATTATCCTTTGAAATATATTTGAAACTAAAAATACAAATTGTAGCAAATGAGAGCTAAAAAAAATGATACAATTAAAGATATATTCTCAGTTAGTATCATTACCTACCTTACATTTCAAAATTTCCTTTAGTAATAAAAATAGTAATAATAATAATAAAAAAGATGAAGTGAAATCCTTGGATGCTACAAGAATGCTAATGATCTTCTCGGCTCTTTTTCATCTCGAAACGAATCTTCAAATTATGAAGGTCTTAATGATGGGGGGGGGGGGGTTTGGGGGGGGATGGGGGATGGAAACCCTGAATGCATCGTATAATGGGGATGTAGGTCCGGGGATCTTTTTGGAAAAGAAGGGAAACAGGGAAGGGTGGGGCGGCTAAAGTGGGTTGGGAAATGAGTCCCAAGGGACTTCCAGTGGCCTACCCCCTAAACCCCCTCCTCCGAGCCACTCCTTTCCCCTCTTCGCACCTTCACGCCTAATAGAATTCCGGTAGCACTTGAGTTAACACCCCCCCCCCCAATGCCTACCCCACCCATTGCCACTAATATTATTGTACCTAAAACCAGATTTGCATTAAGAGATAAAAGTGGGAATTTTTTTTTACACAAGAAACGCGACCTTTTTCATACATCCAATTATTTGGAATCCGTTTTCATCATATTTCCACCATCCTTCGACCTCTCCTACTCCCCACCCCCTTTTTCTGTCTTATTACTTGCTCTCTCTGAGTCTCCAGGCTTAGACTATTTTTTTTCCAAATGTTGATCATTGATTTATATTTTGAAGATTGGAGGAAGTTTTGTAAAAATAGATATTCTTAGCCAAAATATTATAAGAAAGGCAAATGTGCTTTTTGTTTCATAAAAAATGAACTATAGCCCTTTACAAAAAAAAACAATCGGAGGTACACAAATATTATCATAAAAGAAGTATGTTTTCGATATAATCTTAATCAAATAAGCCAGTGTGGTCCAGCTGACACTGCGTGGGCCAAATGCAGCCCGCGTTCACTGAAATATGGGCCTCGCAGTATTCTGGAGGAAAATTAAAGAGATGGAAGATGTGAAATAGTTAATGATATAAATAAAAAAAATACTTATTTACAAATGCCATGATTCCAATTAACCATGCATTTATTTTATTAATAAAAATGTGATAAATTGTTTTGTGAAAGTGTCTGTGCATGCATATTTTATACTAAAGTTTTGAGAGATTAATAAACATTTTTGGTGGTACAATTTTAAAGAGTCATATCAACAAAAAAATAAATTTATATATAAGTACTAAGAGTATAGTTAGTATTTATTAAGTATGATTTGTAGGCCTCTATTAAGTTGATGGGATTATTAAATATATCTCCAGCACTCGGTGGGAACTAATAATCAGATTTGGTCCTTGTGATGAAAAAGTTTGGACCATAATGATCTAAACAATTAGCTAATTGGGGTAAATATCGAGTCGGCGTATTTGTGACCGCTAAGGCAGGTGTGTGTGCATTTATCTAGTTCGGAGGTCAAATCTATTATAGGCGTAATAGAGGGTATTTTGTCAAATATGTGCTTTAGCTGTTTCTTTCGAGGTAAATAGTGGCTTATTGCCTTCAAGTTCACCTCTTATTCTCTTACCTTAAGCAAGAGAGCTTATATTTTGTGTACCCAGTATCGTCACAAGCATGTATTAAAGAAAAGAGTGTACATTTTATGTACTGCGTGTCGATTCTGTAAAGACATATGGTCGAATGACTATACAGGCTGGAGGAAATAAAAAAATGTTAACTTAGATTTATACTAATCACTATTTTTGTGCACCAAAATGTATTTTTTAACAAAACAAAACAACACTTATGGCTACTACATTTTGTTAATATTATCGAACTACCAAGAATTAAAGGCCACTTAAGTTTAAAATATCTGCGCTTCACTATAGTAGCGATGTTAGATTAATTATTTACGTGAATCGGTTCATACCATAAATATTCCATTCGGATAAGTAATCCACGACTTTGTACGTATATAAATAATAATCGATCAACTATAATTGGTCGCGAAGAGTTAGCAGGTGTGTCGTGGGAGTCTGGGGGAAGATAAAAAAAGAAGAAAAAATGTTTAGGAATGAATATAAATCTTTTAAGACCCATTATTAACATTATTTTAAAAAAATAGCACTGTTAGAAGTTTTTCTATTGAACTTATATACACAATCTTAATAGGCTACTCGTTTTTACTTTCTCGCTATCTTACAGGTAAAGAAAGTATTGTGATCGTAAAAAAAAATCTAACTCAATATTTTGATGAATCTCAAGGTTTCATGACCCCCCCGAATCCGAAAAAGTGTTTTTTGAATTTCCGTCGATCTGTCTGTCTGTCTGTACCTCCAACTAGAGCTTAAACTATTTTACTGATTGGGGCTAAAACTTGGTATCTAGGGTTTTAATAGGTTTGCCTCAAGGGGTTTTTGGAATTGGATATCTAACCCTAAAATTAAGTGTAGTTTACTGAAGGACAAAAAGAGAAAAAATCGATTTTCTTAAAATCGGCTCTAATGATTTTGATTAAAATTCGTATCTAGGCGTTGATTAAGATTATAAATAAACTGGCTATTTTCATTTTCCCATGAAAATAATTTTTAGGGTACTTTACAGAAATTAAAATTTCCGTATCTCCGCAACTATTTGAGATATTAAATAACTTATCATTGCAAAATTGTAGTACTATTAAATATACAAAACTTTTATATGAAATAAATTGTTATAAAACTAACAGTTTCTGAGATATTGGCAAATTATTAATACACTTTTGTGAGCTTTAGTTGTAAAGAGATGCTACTTAAGTTTCAACGCAATAATTCTCCAATGCCATAGAGTAATTAAATATAAGTAAGTCTCTCAAAAAGTTTATGCTATGTTTCTTTAAACCTCTTAGGAGAAATGTTTGTACAACAATAATAATCTATCTTCATTTTAGACTCAATAATCAATATTTACATTTTTTATGGGTCAAAATTTATAAATAAGGAATTTAATAGCAATGCGATGACATGAAGAGGTGCAACACCTAATAAAATGTCGAAAATTTAGCCAGAAATCGAAATTTTAATACGAAGTGTTGACCCTTGTTAACCCAATGTTGATCTTTTTTATCGGTCCAAACATACAAATGAGGACATTAATTCTTTAAAAATAAAACTATAAAATTTAAAACCAGGACTCAAAAAAGTTTTACATAAATATAGTGCAATTTATGTTTGGGTTTGCTAGTGTATATTATTTCTTTTCACATCTATTACGAGTTTTGAGTAAATTTTATTCAATTTTTAAACAATAGAGCAAGAAAGTCCGTGCGGAGTTCCGTATCATTTATTTAGTATTAAAATCTCTCCTTAAGAAACCTAACGGTGTGCCTTGAAAATTTCTAGCACCCTGTTCAGTGTGCCGTGAGTTGAAAAAGTTTGAAAATCGGTGCTATAGAGCAATGGTGTTCAACGTTTTATATAGTCCGCGTAGCCCCAGATTAAATTTTTCAACTTTATACCCCCAAAATGAAACAAGCCACTGAGATAATAATCACATGAGAGAAAGAGAGAGAGAGAGAGAGAGAGAGAGAGAAAGTATTGTTTCCTTACTTCCAGATATCATGTGGATAAAGCTGGGTTTAGACGTTCAAACATTTTGCTCAAAAGAGTTCGCGCAAATCAGTTTGTACAAATTGATTCACACAAGCCTACCCGTTTATACGTTAATTTAGATTTGCGCAAGCTTTTACTTGCTCCAGTAGTTTCCAGTTTCTTCTTGTAGAGCTTTTCTTTTTGGAAGTGGCGAATTTTTACTAGATTCCAAGTTTGCCCAAGACAAATATATTAAGAAGAGTTTCTTAATCATGTATCGGTTTGTGTTTTATAAAGAAGAAGCTAAAACAATCTAAGCCCAAATCTTGGCTGCTAAAAAGAGAAGAATTTTCATATACTAACTTAATAAGTGAATTGTGGTATGATCCAGATAATCTTTGGAAATATTTGTGTATGGACGAAGAACACCTCAAGTGCGGTGCAGTACTAAATACAGGAATACATCAATGTAGAGCATAATGGAATTGTCCAGTTTCATATGCTAAGCCGGCCAACTCCATTCGATTTTAGGTAGGTGTCGTCTTGTATTTAGTATTGCACGGCACTTGAGGTGTACTCAATCTGACTATGAAACTGGCCCTTAAATCTGGCCCTGATTATTAAGTGTTTATCATGAAATTATATATATCTAAATGTTACGTACGGTGCCGCCAGAGATGGCTTCGTGTACCCAGGCCGAATACCACTGCTATAAAAAATCAATAATATGTGTATAATAAATAATAGCTATGAATAATTATTGATAAAATCATGTTTTTTTGATGAAAAGAAACTAATTAGTCGATATGATATGCAGATGGATTCATGATTACCTGAGGAATAAAACTGGACATAATCGTTATTTAACTACACCAAGAACATTTTAAGAAGATCCGCATCGGTGGCCACATGGTTTAAGGCACCAAACTCACACAAAAATTTACTCTTGGTCGTGGCGAGTAAAAGGTTAAAATATCTGCCCGTGTGTACTGGGGGTGGTTTTTAATATGCGATCTATTATTTTGATTTTCTCCATCTCTTCTCCAAGGGAGTATTTACTCGAATTATCTTCCTCCTTGCGTATAACCCGAACGGGTAGTAAGACGCGGTGCTAATAATAATCTTCCTCCTCCTACTCTCATATATTTAGCCCTTAATAACTCTATGTAGAACGTTGTATAACATAACATAGTTTTAATAATATTCATAGCGAACTTTAATAAGGAGAAATAAAATTACGAAAAAAAAAAACTTAAATTATTTTAGAAGATGACTCCACTGTGAAACAAACTTTTCGTCAAAAGATTAAACAAGAAAAAGTAACTAAATAGATACTATAACAGTTAGCGAATTAATAAACTAGCCAAAAAATAGAAGTTAAAAACATATGAGTTGATACAGTTAATATTAATATGAAACAATTTCTTTTAAGTAAAAAATGAGTAAACTACTGTTGAAAGATGAATGTAATTTAATGTAGCATACCAATAGTATGGAAGAAAAGAATATTAATTATAAGATTGATTAAGATTGATAAATAAGGTTTGATTAGTTAATGCCACTAAGTGCTTAAGAAAGATAAATAATTTGATAGGAATAACAATTGTTAAAGTTGATGATTATAATAACAAATAAATGGTACGGCGCACCGCACAGACTTTCTCTCTCTTTCTATAAACTCCTAAGATTTCTTAACGGAATAATGTACATTGTATCATCACCACTCCACTTAAGAACACGCATAAAATAATATACAATGATATATAATCAATGAAAAAAGAGGCGCATCTTTGACCACCTAAGAGCATTTCAAACAGTTTAATGTCTTCCACAAGGGTCAACACTTCGTATTAAAATTTCGATTTCTGGTTAAAATTTTAACATTTTAAAAGGTGTTGCAGATCTTCAAGTCATCGCATTGATATTTAATTATTCATTCATACATTTTGACCAATAAAAAATGTAAATATTGACTATTGAGTCTAAAATGGAGATAGATCATTGCTATGCAAACATTTCTCCTAAGAGATTTAAGGAAAAATAACATACTTTTTTTAGATACTTACTTATATTTAATTACTCTATGGCATTGGAGTATTATTGCGTTAAGACTTAAGTAGTATATGTTTACAACTAAAGCTCACAAAATTGTATTAATATATTTGCAAATATCTCAGAAACTGCTGTTTTTATAAAAATATATGTCAATTAAAAGTTTTTTATTTCTAATAGTCCTACAATTTTGCAATGATAAGTTGTTTAGTTTCTCCAATAGTTGTGGAGATACGGAAATTAACGCTTCTGTAATGTACCCTAAAAATCATTTTCATAGGAAAATGAAAATAGCCAGTTTATTTATAATCTTAATCAACGCCTAGATACGAATTTTAATCAAAATCGTTTAAGCAGATTTTGAGAAAACCAAATTTTTCTCTTTTCGTCCTTCAGTAAACTACCCTTAATTTTAAGTTTTTATAGACACACAGACAGACGGCATTGCAAAGACTATTTTTTAGGGTTGTGGGGGTCATGAGACGTCGACATCCATCAACATTTCAGGTTAGTTTTTTTTTTTTACGGTCGCAATACTTAAACTTTAATGTCCAAAAAGTTTAAAAAAATTCATATAATTGCGTATATATTGAAAGTTATTGATTTTATAAAAATATGTTTCGGATAAAATATCTGTATTATAAATATATATACATATTTGTAATGCTAAGTAATTTCATATCTCAAATAGTTTCGGAGCTATTTAAAAAAACGTTAATTTACGCATCAGACCGGAGCCCTTAAAGCCATTTTGCCGAAATATTGAGGGTAGCCATTTTGTTTGTAATATTTATTAATGTTTATAAATGAAATTTAATCAAAATCGTTGGAGCCGATTTTGAGAAAATCGACTTTTTCTCTTTTTGCCATTCAGTAAACTACCCTTAATTTTAAGTTTTAATAGACACACAGACAGACGGCATTGCAAAGACTATTTTTAATGGTTCGGGGGGTCATGAGACGTCGACATCCATCAACATTTTAGGTTAGTTTTTCTTACGGTCGCAATACTTAAGCTTTAATGCCCAAAAAGTTAAAAATATATATATAATTGCGTATATATTGAAAGTTATTGATTTTATAAAAATATGTTTCGAATAAAATATTTGTATTATAAATATATATACATATTTGTAATGCTAAGTAATTTCATATCTCAAATAGTTTCGGAGCTATTATAAAAAATGTTAATTTACGCATCAGACCGGAGCCCTTAAAACGATTTTGCCGAAATATTGAGAGTAGCCATTTTGTTTGGAATATTTATTTATGTTCATAAATGAAATTTAATCAAAATCGTTAGAGCCGATTTTGAGAAAATCGACTTTTTCTCTTTTTGCCCTTCAGTAAACTACCCTTAATTTTAAGTTTTAATAGACACACAGACAGACGGCATTGCAAAGACTATTTTTAAGGGTTCGGGGGGTCATGAGACGTCGACATCCATCAACATTTCAGGTTAGTTTTTCTTACGGTCGCAATACTTAAGCTTTAATGCCCAAAAAGTTAAAAATATATATATAATTGCGTATATATTGAAAGTTATTGATTTTATAAAAATATGTTTCGAATAAAATATTTGTATTATAAATATATATACATATTTGTAATGCTAAGTAATTTCATATCTCAAATAGTTTCGGAGCTATTATAAAAAATGTTAATTTACGCATCAGACCGGAGCCCTTAAAACGATTTTGCCGAAATATTGAGAGTAGCCATTTTGTTTGGAATATTTATTTATGTTCATAAATGAAATTTAATCAAAATCGTTAGAGCCGATTTTGAGAAAATCGACTTTTTCTCTTTTTGCCCTTCAGTAAACTACCCTTAATTTTAGGGGTAGATATCCAATTCCAAAAACCCCTCGGGGCAACCCTATGAAAACCCTAGATATCAAGTTTCAGCTCAATCGGTAAAATAGTTTAGGCTCTAGTTGGAGGTACAGACAGACAGACAGACGGAAATTCAAAAACCACTTTTTCGGATTCAGGAAGTCATGAAACGTCAAAATTCATCAAAATCTCGAGTTCGATTTTTTTGACGATCACAATACTTTCTCTACCTGTAAGATAGAGAGAAAGTAAAAACACATTAAAATATATCATTAGTAACAGCAAGACATAATACTAATAAATAATAATGATACGTTTTAATTTTTTTTTGTTATTTTATTTATCAACTTTAACAATTGTTATTGCTATTAAATTATTTATCTTTCTTAAACACTTAGTGGCAGTAATTAATAAAACCTTATTCATCATTCTTAATCAATCTTATATTTAATATTTTTCTCTTCCATACTATTGTTTTATTACATTAAATTTCATTCATCTTTCAACAATGATCTAATCTTTTTTACTTATAGAAATTATTTCATATTAAATGTATCACCTCGTAGGTTTTTACTTCTATTTTTTGGCTAGTTTATCTGCATAAATTTAGCTATTATAGTATCTATTTAATTACTTTTTTATTTAATCTTTTGATGAAAAGTTTTTTGCACACCGGAGTCATCTTCTAACATAACTTAAGTTTCTTTACTTATTTTTTGTAACATAACATAGCTATTAAGAAAGCCCCCTCAGTGGTTGCATGTTCTAAGACGTCACGCTCGAAATAACTGTCGATGACGGGGAGATTGAGGTTCGAATCTCGTTCGGTTGTACAAAGGTTTTTTTTACTAAATTGTTTTTCATTCTCTATTTTATCGCAAATGAAGTTACATTTATTCTAAATTTAACCGTCCTTATCCCTAACCCACTAGCGTAATTAGTACATATGCGAATTATCTAAAAAGGTAGTTGAGCACGCTGCTAGTTTTTTATATAGAAAATGCGTTTCCTTAAATAATTATCGATATACAGTCTCAGGCTCGACATATTTTAAGATCGGTATAAATTATATCTTTAGATCTCAGATTACCTAGTCAACAATAGTGACATATTAGAGATCAATTAATTTTAATTCTTAATAACATCAAACTTTTATTGTAAAGCAAAGGAAAATTTACTTAATTTAACTTATTAAAAAAAGATTATGACTTGGATCGAAATGCTTTAAATAAATCTAGCTCTACTGATTTTTTTTCCTTCCCAAATAAAATTAAGTATTTTTTTGTGTAGTCAGTCGTTAAATAAAACCTTACCTCTCTGTATTAGTTAAGATCATAAAAAAATTATAAAATTAAATAAACTTTCCTAGTCGGACATTTTTATGGCCAGCGCCAAACCAAGGCAGGGAAAAAATATATAAAAAGTGTATGGATTTATCTTAAAACTGAAAAATGCCCATTCATTAAGTCTATCTATTCAGATTCGTCTCACTTTATTTTTGTTTTTCTTATCTGCCTTCCTACAAGTTCCTACCGATGCCAACTCATATTTTTTGGTTCGCCGAGTTTTTTTAAGGACTTAGGGATTGGTTGTGACGTCTAGATTGTAGGATTAGGACACAATTAGTGTGTGATGTATGAAGGAAAAGACCCTTCCAATAACTTCCCTAGGCCCCTTTGTCACTAAGCCCCTTTTTGGCATCGTTATTTTTTTAGGGGGTAAGTATAGAGGGTGGGTGACATAATAGTAAGGATAGAAAGGAGGAAGGGACTTTGCGTCTAGTATTGGATCCTCCAGCCTCGTAGAAAGACGAAACTAGTTAGGTATATCGTCCAATCTTCATAGGAAGGGTCTTCTTATATCTTATCTAGAAAAGTTACTGGATCCACAGTCCAATTTTAATAGGTAGGACCCTCCTTATATAATATCTAGCTAGGTTATTCTGATATACAGTCTAGTTTTCATTAGAAAATATCACAAAACTTATTAAATTAATGATTTATCATTCATATTTTATATTAATACCATAAACTATGATTAACTGTCCAAAGATTTTAGACTCTCAATCCACTGTCTAACATTGATGGTGCTTGTTCTAATCCCTGACGGGTGCATTTGGGTAATTTTTTTACATATGATTTTCTTATTCTCTCTCCAAGCTACTTAGAGTTATATTCTATTTCTCCCCCCCCCCCCCCCCCCACTTATTGTATAAATTTTATAAGCTCGTTAATAATTTAGTTCTACTCGTAAAATTATACCCTATTATTTATATCAATTGGCCATACCTAAAATTATGGGGGAGTGTGGGGGATGGAGTACATGTTTTTAAACTATATTAAAACCCACGTAAATGGTCGAATGGTCTAAGACATGTATGTCAAACTCGTTTAATCATATGGGCAAAAATTAACATTAAAAATACTGAGTGATGCTGCATTAAAAAATCTGTATATCAATTATTCTAAGTAAAAGAATTTCAACTTTTTCTTCAAAAATAAAAATAAGGCTCCAAACAAAAAACAATAATAACCCTATATTTTTCAACCAATTTTTTTTAGCCTTTTGTTTAGACCAATTTGACTAAAGTTGGGTTTTAAATCTTGTGTCAATATAATTTCCATTGATTAAAAAATGTGTGTCCGTAAGCCGAGGCCTCTCAAGTTATTGGTTCCAATCCATCTGAGAAAGAACTGATAGTGCCACCAAAAAATTGCAAAAAATTTTTGTGCGAAAACTCAACAATTTTTGGGAATTGATCTCTGTCGAAATAAGAGTGTATTTAACCCACCAAACTCACATACCAGAATTATACAAATTATGCCTTATTATCACATTCCTAAATCTTGTATTTCATCGACGTTTACAAAAAGAAGAATAGAGATGAATTGCATGACGGTTCATCAAAAGGTCGTCGGGCCGCACAGAATCATGTATAGGTGCCACGAGTTTGATACGCCTGGGTCTAAGACATCACTCTCGCAATAAGATGAACTGCCAATGACGAAGATATACGGGTTCGATTCCTTGTCGATTGTATTTATGGTAGTGTTTTCTAAACGTTTTTGCACTCTTCCTCTACACAAATGTGGGTACACCTCCTCTAAATTTTACCTTTCTCTTCGCGTATATACTAGCGTAATTAGTACATATGAGAACTGCACAAACAGGCAGCAGTACACAGTGTTAAAAAAAAACCTAAGAGTTTGTAATAGATGTAATATGAATATGGGTTACAGGAAAATATGATGAGATTAATACAATGTCCCAAACATGCACATTCGTGCTCTGTGGTCGTATTTCGACCTTTGGGAAACGTCACTAGTGTGTTCGTACTGTATTGTTTGTCCTGTAAAAAGGTACTGAACGTCAAAAATAAACGATCCGTCACATGAAACAATACCTCAAATATTACCATATATACTACCAAGGATTTGAATGAGCCTGTCAGAGTGAGCCAAGGCAAATGAGCAAGACACCCTTGACATATGATTTGCCACCTCACATACGGTAAACTTGGTGCATAACGAGACTAAGTAACAGTAATATTTTTAGAACCACTTCTTACTATCCATTCGGGTTATACGTCTATGTACTGATTACATTATTGTGATAGGGATTACAAAGGTTATATTTAGAGGACGTTTACCTGCATTTTTGTGGAGGGAGAATGGAAAAACAATTTCGAAAGAAAGCACTCTCAGAACACTGGACCGGGATTAGAACCCGATCTCCCTATCATCGGCAGTATAGTCTAACATGATAGTGACCACTTAGACCATGTGTCCATTGAAGCAGGTAACAGAAAATTAAGCGGATATACTAGACTTACTAAAATTATTTCAACGGTCACGTAAATAAGTATTTGGTGATGGGGAGGTTGGGGTTTGAATCCCGGCTTGGTTTACTTAGGATTTTGTTCCCTCCAAAATGAACCCTTCCTCTTGATTTAGATACATATTTTTCTATGAATTTCACCTTCCTCATCCTTATCTAACTATCATAATTAAATAGCGTGGATATTCCGTACGTGTAGAAAGATGTGGTGCAACGATCTTAGGTTTTGAAATAAGATTAGTCAGTGACGTAGTGACTTCCCTCATTTTAATAAGGGGATACAAACTAAAAAAAAACCTAATATATTTTGAATGTAACGGAAAAAAAAACCTGCTTCGGTGGCCGTGAGGCGTCACTCTTGTGTTAGACTAGTCTACCGATGACATGGAAATCTGAGTTCGAATCCCGGTCGGGTGTACAGAAGGTAGGTTTTTCCAAAATTGTTTTACATTCCCCCCTTACGTAAATGTGGATACACTTCCTCTAAATTCAATCTTTCTCAACTCTAACTCCTCACTGTAATTAGTAGCCTATATATGCGTATAGCCCAGACAGGTGCTTTTAAAAAGTTTGTTTTGTGTATGTAAGCAAACCTTAAAATTAATGTAAATGAATATATTTCAGGCATGTAGGCCTATAGTCCGTTAATAATATAAATAATTTTTTTTGCCCTCGTTGAAGAAAGTCGACTTACAGTTATTAATGACAATTAAAAAGCGCCTTGATCTTCGTATGAATAGGAATAGAATTGATATATTAAAATAAGTTATTTTCACGATTCTGTAACTTTATATAGGTTTAACTCTGAATAGAGGCTTAGCTAGAAACAGAATTAATACTATTTGAGCAATTTTAATTGATTCAAATTGCAATCAGATTATATAATTACATCTTGTGAGGGGAAACAATTTGTAATAAATAGCCTACTATATTTATGTGATTAATATATGAAAATACCATTTACTATATTATATATTCATACTATTATGTGTAATATCTACGCGATTATAAATATCATTTATACGATTGTAAATAGTATTTATATTATTATATATTATTAATATTATTTACAAATAAAATACTAACTATATAATCAGAAGTTTTGAAAATTGTCTACATACTTATTCGAAAATGTTAAACGTGACAAATTTGAATATAATTTATTTAACGAAATGTAAAAAAAAATCTCAAATTTCCCAGGCCTAAGTCAAGGATATGGTTATTTAGGTCTTTCTTGCACAAACAACGTCCGTAGTACAGGTCAATCTCGACCCCACGCGGGGAACGATACAAATCGTTCCTTGACTGCATGGTTCACTACAAATATGTCCGAAAGGAAACCCCCCCCTTCCCCTATTACCCTTTCCAACCAACAGTACAAGTGGTATCAGCCAGTCAGGTAGTCTTGAACCTCAAAGGTATTTTCTAATAAATCACCTTTCCAAGAGGTAGTCTGATGGGATATGAACACTTCTGACACGTTGTCCCGGGGAGAGCTCTACAGGGTGTCCGATGTACGCTAGTTGCACAATAGCCCACCAGGGGGGTGTGGGAGAGTGAATTTCTTGACATTCAAAGGGTTTGTGTATGAGTGAATTAGACTAGTATCATTAAATTATTAGCTTGAAAAGGAATTTATAGTGTTATTAAATTTTAAGAAGTTCTATTAAAAAAAGTAAAAAAAAATGATAATGAAAAATATTTATTTTATAGTAAAATATAAATTGTTTCATAAAAGAAAGCACTGAAATAAAAGAAGTCGTGGGGTTAATTAATTTCCTTAAAGACTGGGCTAAAGTTTTAAGAACACTTATATTCAATTCCACGAGCAAAAAAAGTAATAAATAAAATACCTAACAAATTAAAGCAAGATTTTTGCCATTTTTTTTCCTGTTTGTATTTAATGATTTTCTTTACCACAGCTTTGAGGAATTGTTTTAAAATAAATGTTTCAAACAAATAAATGTTACGACATAATTCACACAAACTTTCTCATATTGTGTAATATAGCGTAGGAGAAAATGTTCAAAAATATGTATTCAGTAAACTAAGCTTAAGTAATTCTTCCTCATAAAAATATGTACATCATCTTTTAGTTACAATCAAAACTCTTTAAACATAGAGTTTTAGAAAAATTAGTTCAAATGTTTTTAGTAAATTTCAAAATTTCAAATATAAGCTATTTGTAAACTTTCCTACAGTTTATTTTAATTTGTAAAAATAAAAATGTAGTTTTATTTATCATGAAAAACAATTCCAAAATACCAATTTTGAAATCAATCTTCAACGCCAATTTCGAAATTTTTTACCGTCTATAATTTGTCATAAGTAAGCTATCCTTAAATTAAATTATTTCAGAAAAATAAACATACATTAATATTGATCATGTAAAAGAGTCGTCAAACACCAATTTTGAACCAAATCGTATAAAATTATTTTCAATAAAACTTAAGTCTTAAAAAATTCAGTCATCATTAAACTACTATAAAATTAACTTATTTAAGAAAAACGAATTTGTATAATGATCTATGATGTAAAAAGCTTAACAGATTTTCATTTTTAACCATATTGCTAGAGCAATTTTTTAAAATATTCAAATAAGCAAAACCAGCATTAGTAAACTATCCTTTAACGAATTTTCTCACAAAAATAATTATAGCTTAGTTTGTCATGACAAAAACTCCTCAGATATATATTTTACAACCAATCGTTTGAGCAATTTTCAAAATATTTTGAAAATTTGAATATCAAAATCAACTACACTTTAACTAATTTTCAATCAAAAACGAAATATACAGTATTTCCGCATTTCAAACACTTCCTAGATATTATATTTTAAGCAAAATCTGTAAAAGCATTCGCGAAAAAAATGTGTTAGAAAATCATTCATCAGTAAATTACTCTTAATTGATGGCAAAGATAAAAAAAAATCATCCCAAGATTTTGCCGTAGAACATCTAGGTATAAAGTTTTAACAAAATCCATCTTATCATTTTAGATCTGTGAACATAATTAAAATATTCACTTCTTTCTAGTTTGGGCACACATAACATATAAAGATTCTCCATAATCTCAAGGTCGAAATTTTTCACGATTACAAAAATTTTTCTTGTGAAAAAATGATAAACTTTTATGTAACTAAATCTGGAATCAAGAAACCATACAACTAATTTAAAACTGATGTAATATCAAAAAATTCCTGCGTCAGTGGCCACATTTTATAACATGCGCCCTTTATGTTAGACTGAATTGCTGGTAACGGACAAATGGGAGTTAGAAACAAGGCTGTACCGAAAGTAGTTTTTACTATCTCTTATGACTGATGAATAATTTTTTTCAAATTTCAATATTTAAAAAAAAATTTCTAATGATTAAGTTTAAAATTGTATCTAGGTAGTATTTTACCTGACAAATCACACTGTATACTTGTATTTTGGGTAAGAATTTGTTAAGGGGTAGCTAGTTCTCTGATTAGTGATTTTCAAAAATTGCTTTACGATTTTGATTCATATATTTACCTAGGGAATGTTTTAAATAACGAACAGAATTGCATACTTGTTTTAGGAAGAAATTCTTCCAAGGGTATATTTTACTGATGATTAAGGTTTGTTTTAGTTTGAATATTGTAATAATGGCTAAATCGATTTGGCTCAAAATTGTTATTATTATTATTATTATTATTATTATTTATTATTATTATTACCCGTTTGGGTTGTATGAACTTAAGCTAATGTGTAATGTTAGAGTAATTGTGAGAAATGGAGGACCTACAGTTGAACGTGGATCCAAACCACGGTAGAGGCCTGGCATTCCTCACATTCACAAGTTGTGATTAATACACTTCTTGTCAGAGGTGAAGGAAGGGTTTGGCAATCATATAAATCTGTGCCGGGACCGAGGATTGAACCCTGAACCTCCACACAAAAGTCTGACACCTTACCCCTAGACCACCAGGTCACCCATATGAAAATTGTTATTATTTAAGTTTTTTACACTATAAATAGTTACAAATATTTGTTTTTCATAAAAAAAATATTTTTAATACTATTTTACTGATTTGAAAAAAAAAATTGAAATTTTTGAAAATAGCTCGAAACAAATTTGTTCAAATTAGGTATTTGGAGAATTTTTACTTTATAGTATATAATGGCTGTTAGTTTTATCAGATTAATTAATATAAGGCTAGTTGTTTACTTATGAAAACTTTTTAGAAAATTTGAAAAATTTCGAAAATGGCCTTTAGGATTGAGCTAAAAATGGGTATCTTTGAATAGTTTTTAAAGCTAAATAGGATTTTTTTTTTACAAATACAAATCATTTAGAGGTAGTTTACAAATTACTTATTTTTTATTTTATTTCCCAAGATTTAATACACTATATGAGAAAGTTTCTACGATTTTGTCGTATCATTTATTTTTAATGGTTTTTCCACGATCTCTATCCACTTATATTGCCTCTAAGAGTATGCTTTCCTCTTCCCTATTTCACTAACGTAATTAATCTATGCGTTTATCCCAAACGGGTACTAAAACGTGGTGGGAAAAAAAGAATCAATTATATCGAAAGAGACTTAGCTCACAGATAACGTGGCAGAATTTTCTCGACAGTAAAGGGGTTTACCTATTAATATCCACACCCTCACTAGGATCACGAAAGATGTTTGCCATTCACCTTCTCTTTGGGTAGGTGTAATAAAGTGCCAGTCTCGTCTTGTCCGGTTTGCCAGTTGAGGAGGTAGGAGTTAAAAGTCCCAGATGTGTGCACTGAGGTTTTTATCCCCTAAATCTGTTTCCCACTCTTATTTTACGCTAATGCGGATACACTGCATATAAATATATACCTATACGATTCGTGTGGACATGCGGATAGTCTGGACGGGTAGTATTACGTGGTAAATGAGCACGGTAGTGCTCTTGTCTCTTTTCTCCAGTCAAATACTGGTACATTTCCTTGAAATTACCCAAATTCTACTTTTCCCCTTTGATTATAACGTACAAATAGCAATTAATTAATATTGTAAAAGGGATCACTTAACTTTCATGATAACTTGTTTATTCATTGGCCTATCTAAAAAAAAAACTATTTAAAAAATGAATGGGTGCAATGCGGGTTACATTTCCAGCCCCCTCTAACCCATCCTTTATAAAACGCCCCGAACACGTGGATCCAAATCGAAACTAGCAGAAGACACAAAGGTCCTTAATTATTTCGCCTTCTCCCATTTTCCTCTTTTCTTCCATCTCGCATCATTTGATTTCGTGACTCGGGAATGTGTGAAATGAAGCGGATAGGGTGATGGTGGACCAGGGGACAAACGGAAGAAGACCAGCGAAGAAGGGAAAATGTGGGGGTCGAGGTGGGGGTGGTTGTAGGAACGTCCGTCCGTCCATCCTGGCGTTGCTGACTCCCTTGTCCGCTGATTTATAACGCTTGTCGTAACGAACGACTCTCCCTCCCTGCGGGGTCGGCTCAAATTAGCCACAAGCGTGCGGTGGTCCAGTAATTGGTTGTCGCTACATGGAAGAAACAGGGAAGATGCTAGGACGGGGGAAGGTGATGGGAGGATTGGAGAGGAAAGGGGGGGGGGTAGAGTTGAAGGAAAGGATAGATAAAATGAAGGGTGGAGAGAGGGACGTTTATATCGGGGATTGTTCGATTCGATTGATTTTGAGAATACAAAAAAAAAAAAAAATTGTCACTTTTCAATTTAAGATGTTTGATTTCATTCGACCTCAGAAATATAGATTTTATTTATTATTAATATTTTCTAGCACCGCGTCTTACTACCCGCTCGTATTATACGAATATTTACTAATTAAAATAATGTGATAAGGATTGGTAAGGTTAAATTTTGAGAAAATATAGCCACATTTTCGAAGAGGAGAGAGTGGAAAACCATTTAGGAAGAAACCTCCGTACACCCGACCGTGATTAAAACCACTATCTATCCATCTTCGGCAGTCTAGTCTATTGCGAAAGTGACGCCTTAAACCAGTGATCGGCAACCTACAGGCCCGCCTGACAGAACCAGCCCACCGACTGATTTTGTTTGGTCCACCAAAGATTTTGGGGAAATATAATAAGAACTCTTCGTCTGCCTTGCATTATTCCATGATGGTGTAACTTATTAGATAGGGCTCACGGTGTATCATGATAAGACTGGTACATTTAATTGAAATTACCCAAATTATAATTTTTTCCCTTTGATTATAACTTACATGATAACTTATTTATGAATTATACATAGTAGATTTAGTATAACGTACACATAGGTTCATTGTCCCACCCTTATCACCCCTTAATTGTTATCCAATAATAGTAGAAAACATGAAGAGACACTCAACAATAACAGCACATGCTGCACAACACGTCAAGGATTTTACTAACATCGAACAAATATAAAGTTTAAAAAAGTTTTCGCTATATTATTTCTAAGCCATAAAGCCCACGATTATTTTTTAAACCACATATTGCTCGCGATTTCAAAAATGTTACTGACCCCTGCCTTAGACCATGCGGCCACCGATTCAGGCATATTTTGGCAACTAAACTTTTTGTAGGTGACCCTGGTTCTATTCTGAGGGTAGTATTACTTTGTTATAAATATTAACATAGTTATTTTATAAAAGTATGATAAAAGAATTGACACTAACTTTGAGTAAATGCTTGTTACTACATTACATCAAATTTTCTTCAAAATTTGTACAATGTAATTACCAAAATGAACGTAATTATGTCAAAAATATTTTTGAACTACCATGAAACTTTTAAAGGTTTGCTTACAAAAATATTATTAAAAAAAACTTATGCTATAGACTAAGTGAGGAGATTGTATCTTCATATTGGACAAATACTTTTTTAACAGTTTTGTATGTAGGTTTAGCTATTGCAATTTTTTTGAACGAACCCTATAATATATTATAAAAGGTAAGATATTTTATAAAATATTTGTGAACTGTATTTTTTTAAAATATCTTTGAAGTATCTTCAATATTACATCATGTTATTTCATAAAATAACATTCTATAAAACAAAAATGTGAGTGTAATACCATCCTGGAAAGGTAATAAAATATCACATTTGTGTTATCTTAAAATAAAATGTTAAACGATATAAATATGTGGTTTATCAATATATTTTTCTGTCCCAGGAGAAGTCGAAGTATTTAATTAATATTTTATACCCCGCTTCATGTTCGACCTGCCTTTCGATGACGGGAAATCGGGTGTGAAACCCAGTCAGATATACTGATGGTGGTTTCTCCTTGATGGTTTTCCAATCTCCTTCCAAGCAAATGTGGGTAGATTATCTCTAAAATGCTTCCTTCCTCATTCCTACCTCATTAGAGTAATTATTATAACTATATGAATTCCACAGGATCAGCGCTGACAGCTGAAATAAACTCACTCAGATGAAAAACTATAACCTGTTAACGGGAAGCTATCGTATCGCAATTAATTGAATAAGTTGAAGTAATTCAACAACTGTGTCGATGGTGCTGTATTTAGAAAGTTCACGTTTTATGTCCAAATAAAATAAATAAACGTATTAAGGTGTTTATTTAAAAGTGTGAAATTATAAATAAGTTATCAGTATATCTCAATCAAAAATCTGTAACTGAAATAGTGTATTATTAAAAATATTATCTCCACATTTATATATGCTTCAAGTAACCTATTTTTGTTCGAAATATATTTTTATTGGCTCATTGTGCAAATTTTAGTTTTAAAATAATCATTATAGAGAATTAATATCACTTCTTTAAGGGCACTGCATGTTAAATCACTGAGAAGCGTTGCAGTCGTTTAGAAATCTAGGATTATTTATTTAAGTGGTTTGATATTTTTTAATATCGTTTCCAACCAAAATGTGGGCTAAGGTTCTGACCAGTTAAAAGTGATAACTTACATAAAACCTCATAGAACAAGCCGAAATTATCTTAAAATTTTCGATGTAACCCTATGAAAACATAAGTTTATTCGAGAGAAAAAGGCTATATACAGGTTTATAACCTCTTGATTTAGTCTAAAGAACCAATTTTCACGTCAATAGTAATTTAATATTTATTATTAAATGTTAAACTCAAAATTTAGATTTTTAACACTTCGAAACCCGCTGATAATTTCCCCAAATTTTGGTTTTATAAGTACCGAAGCTTAGCGCTAAGCAGTAGGGTCACATTAAAAACAAATTGGTCCAGAAAATATATACCCCTCTTAAGTGGCTGAGTGGTTAGCAAGGTCAATACTTGATCAAGGTGTTGTAGCTTATTTTAAGGTCAAACCTTTTCTAAAATTTTTGGTGGGTTTCCTATTTATATTGTATTTCAGGTTATAATGAATCAATTGAAAAATGAATCCTCGATGTGGGAATCGAATCCGGGACCTTTGGGTTTTGCGTACCAATGCTAGCTGGGGATTATTCTATGATCAGGGTCACTCTCCACTTATATTTAAGGCAAAGTCTGTGATGGACGTGTGCATTTCTATGCCTTAAAATATGAGTGAAGAATGACCCCGGATGCTTGGCTCAGAGGTAAAACATTGACGCGCTAAGCAAAATGTTCCGGGTTCGATTCGCGTGTTCAGGTGAGATTTCTCACTTTATTCGATTATAATATTTAATATAAGGCTCATGTCCGTAATTATAATCATTCATCCCCAAGCTTCGCCTTTCATGCATACTTAATTTTATATTATTGGTTTTTTCCGTTTCAGGTTTTATTTCATGTTTTATCCCTACGTTATAGCAGTTTGTAAGTCATTTTATAATATACTGTATGCATTAGATGCATCACCTCCTCTAAAAAATAGTATTTTTCCAATGGCTACCATATCAAACTGTAGAGCTTTAAATTTTGTGTTTACAAAAAAAAAAAAAAAAAAGTGGCTCCAGGATGCTAAATTGAGAGACGCAAGGGAGAGGTACAAAGCTATTTTTTGAAAGGAAAGTGTTTTGTTGTTATTGTTATAATTCATTCAATTATTCATATTTATTGATAGACAATAGTTTTTACAAATAAGAAACAAATGCGGATCGGAGAATGATATAATACTAGTACTAGGGGAAATAAAATATCCATATGATGTTTTGACCCAGTTGCAATATATATATTATATATATATATATATATATTATATATACTTGCATCCCGTTCCAACTCGAATCGGTTCGCAGCAAGCAGTACAGTGTAGTTGTGAGGGGGTTGGAAAGGGTTTAGGGGAGTAAAGGGGTGGGGGCGTGAAATCCCTTTGAAACCGAACTATCAGGTGAACTTGTGACTAAGAGTAAAGTGTAATTTGTGTGGCCAGTAAATCTGAATAAACCCTTGGCGCGCATAACTTAAACTCGGTTTGGTAACATGACCGCTATACCAAGCTTCACCCTTCCCTACCTCTTAAAACCCCCTTCCTATATCCTCGTTTCCCTCTGTTCCTCTTCTCTATTGGCCCCTAACTTTCGCTCTTTATCTTCGTCTTACACCTTAAATACACTTACTCTAAAGCTTTACTTTTTTGTCTGGGCCGGTCAAGAATTTTCATTTTTTCCCTCTTTATATGATCTGTATCGTAGATGGTAAAATGTTTGGCCCTGAGATTATAATTGTCGTTTTGTGCGGCCCATCACCCTCAAAGAGGGGTTTACAAGAATATGTTTGTATATTTTTCCTGGGACTACAGCCAAAACTATTTTATACATTTTGTTTAAATGTTTTATCTTTATTTACATTTTAGAAAACATTCTAAAATAATAATTTAAAGTGATTGTTTCTTTTCATTTGGTGTGGAAATGTAGAGCCATGGGAACAAACGGTTATCTTCAAGAATTTTTATTGTTTCCCAATTTTCTTTTCAGAAACGGTTTGGTCAAAAATAGAAGCATGTTGAAAAAGTTAAAATTTTTATACATACACTCTTCTATTTTAGCAGTGATCAAATATAAATAATTTTGACATTTTTCAATAGAAAACTGCCGGCTACATAACAAAAAAATAAGAAAATGTAACAACTAATAAACATTGATATATTTTCAACATTCCTTCTAAGATAATGTGACTATAAAAATTTTAATCGTTCTCAAGAAAACTGAAATTTCCAAGCGTATGATTTTTTCCGCAAGACCTGTCCGGTAGCTAGCGCCATCTACTGTTTCCGTGATCCACCCGTTCTTGTTGGCGCGGAAGGATACTTTGGTAGGTTGTGAAGCCACGCCACGCTTTCACCCTCCCACCCACCATCCCACAAAATAGATTTTAGACTTGCACTCGACAGGCCAAGGGCCTTAAGCAAGTAGCATTACAATACCAAAATAATAAGAATGATGTACTAGTAATTTTTTGTGTATAAAAAGGCCAAACCAGTGAAATTGCATTAACAATTATTTATAAATAGATTTTTCAAACACTATTAAAGTATGATAAAAATATTGACTAATTTTTAGATCTTTTTAGAACTAAAATATAGTGTGTTAGATACAAACCAATTTAAAAAAAACACACTATAAGCAAATATTTTAACCAAACAAAAGACTAACTGTGCATTTGAATTGACTAGCATGGAAATTTTAAGAATTGAAAATGTATTTTAAATAAAAATGATAAAAAATAATATATAAATGTTGAAAAGTATTTATGAAGAAATTTTAATCAAATAATAAATGATAATTTATAATAGAAATAGAAATAACACTTTACATAAATCAAAGTGTAACATTAAGGCATGTCACAAACAGTAAGTAACATGGCACATTTGAATATTATCTAAAAAGTAAATATAATACGTTATAAACAATAAATATTGATAATAGGTCATAACAGAAGAAAAGTTTAAATGTAAAAGCCAAAGAATAAAATTAAAATAATAGCTAATCATGCATTATGGAACTAAAGTTTTTAGAATTGGAGAATTTAATGTTTTATTTTGATATAAATCATTGTGTCATTTCAAAGTCTTTTTTTTATAAGTAGGCCCATGCTCCTTGGTGTCAACCTTGGTAGAAGATCAGCTGTTGATTCATGCCTTAATGCTACAGGTTGATTTGTGTAAAGGGTCTCAATAAGGTAATATCTATTTCCAAATACAATTCATCATTTCATGTTTAGTTAAAAAAATAATCATAAATACCTCTCAATATTTATATATTATTTTTGATCATTTTTATCTATCATTCAACATTTTCAATTCTTAAAATTTCCATGCGAGTCAATTCTATGTATATTACTAATCTTTTGTTTGGGTTAATATTTACTTATACGTTTTTTTAAAATTGTATTTTATCTAAAATTCTACATTTAAATTCTAAAAAGATCTCAACACTAGTTCTTATTGTACTTTAATATTTTTTGAAAATCTATTTATAAATTGGCACTAAACTTTAACTGGTTTGGTCTACTTTTTTTACATTAAAGATTATTAGTACATCAGTTTCAAGTCTTATTATACATATTTTTTTATCTATATTTTATATATTCTTACATTGGTGATTTTTTAAATTTTAATTCTAATTCTCAAATTATGGGCAGCTTACTGATAATTATTTATGAAAAATTTTTAATTTTTTTTAATAGCTTAATTAGTGGAAAATTTATAACTATGGTCAGGGTATGCACTGATAAACCCAATGGGAAGATACCATTGGGAAGACCCAGACACAGATGTGAGGATAACATTAGAATGGACCTGAAAGAAATAGGGTGTAATGATGTGGACTGAATAGAACTCTATCCCTATCTTGGTCTAGTTTTATTCAGTTCCCATCATTACACTTTATTCATATATTTAGCTTGTTTTATCCAGTCCATCTCATTACCCTTATCCCTATATTTAGCTAGTTCTATCCAGTCCACCTCATTAAACCCTATCCCGATATTTAGCTAGTTCTATCAAGTCCACCTAATTAAAACTTATCCCGATATTTAGCTAGTTCTATCCAGTCCACCTCATTAAACCCTATACCGATATTTAGCTAGTTATATCCAGTCCATATCATTAAACCCTATCCCAATATTTAGCTAGTTCTATCCAGTCCATCTCATTAAACCCTATCCCGATATTTAGCTAGTTCTATCCAGTCCACCTCTTTAAACCCTATCCCGATATTTAGCTAGTTCTATCCAGTCCATCTCATTAAACCCTATCCCGATATTTAGCTAGTTCTATCCAGTCCACCTCATTAAACCCTATCCCGATATTTAGCTAGTTCTATCCAGTCCATCACATTACCCGCTATCCGGATCTTGAGCTAGTTCTATCCAGTCCCCCCATTACATCCTAGCTCTTTCAGGTATATTATAATGTTACTCTTCCATCTGCGTTTAAGTCTTTTCATTAGGTTTCCTCGTCAATAACTTGAACGCAGCTCTAGTTTCATCCATTCGTGGTGCATGCCCTGCCCACCGTAGCCTTTGAGATATGATTACCATAACAACGTCTGGTGATGAATTCCTGGTATGTAGCTAATTATCATATAACGTCCTCCACTCTCCATTATATTCATCTCTTTTTGAACAAAATATTTTTTTAATCAGGCATTCTTAGTTATTTAAAATCCTATACTTCTTCCGTCACTTAAGGCGAGAGACTATGTTTCACAACAATAAAGAACTAATGTTTTCTATCGTCCAAGTCCTACATATTTTGGCCACAGGCGAGATGTTAATAAATTAAAGACTGAGTGAAATTTACAATGTGGAAAAACAATTCAAAGTAGATCCAGGTGGAATATATCCCTAGTCTCTGTAGTAATCATTAAGTGTGGTTAACATTTATAGAACCTTGCCAACTAAAGCAAATACAACTTGTTTTTAATCAGTATTCCTAAATAAGATTAGTATATAGGCCAGAAAATTAAATTTTTTTTATTTACTGTAGAAAACAATTTCATACACTCAATAAATATACACATATGTTGAATACTCTCTGCAAAATAAAATATTTGTACTACTCTGAACTCTTTAGAAACCGGCCAGTACAAAAAGACTTAGCCGTACTAATTGATTTGCTTTTGTCTACCTCTTTTCTCTCTGTTTCATCTACGCCACTGTCTTTCTTCATCCATATCGAATTGATACTGTCCTTGTCTCTTCTACCTTACTCTAACTACTATTTTCCCTTTCATCTTTCTCGCTATCTCTGTCCATCAATTCCTCTTTCTCTACCCCAGCCGGAAATTAAAAGCATACCATTCTAAAGAGGAGAAACGTCCCACTTAGCTCTCCTTGGTTTGAAAGATTCTAGGATTGTGTGACCGGGCGGAATTTATGGGAATGGTGGTGGATGTATGAATTTTAATCGCTAAAGGACAAACATAAAAATATACAGAACTTTGAATAAAAAAAACATATATTTATGTGATATAATGTGCAAAATCAAATGAATGTAACTATACTCAATTTTCTTAAGAATGGATATATCTGAACATTATAAAATATTACTAAATCTACTTTCAAGCATGTATAAATCAAGTCATGTGATCTGAAGCTGTCAATTTGATAAATACTAAATAAAACTTTTTTAAAGCAATACTAAAATAACTCTACAAACCAAATTATAAGAAATACCACATGTTTTTTGCTAAAACAAAACAAAACAGGGGGCTTTGTATCGAGAGAGGGGGAAATTTTTATATTTTAATACATATATGCATCACATATTGTATTAAAAATAAATTAATAAAGGATATACCTATTAAATAACACCAATAATATAATACAATTTTATCTACGTTGGTATTTAAAAAAATTCAATGTCCATTCATAAATACATCACGGTATACTAGTTTTTTGAACAGTAGACCTAAATTCTCATTGTTATTATCTTTAATACATTCTTAAGATTTCTCTTTGGATTTCAGGTTGAAATATCTCCTATGATTTATCTTTGTATTTCAAAGTCTTAATATCTCCCATGATTTCTCCTTGGATTTGAAACTGTTATTTTCCATTTGAGAGACAGAAAACAAAGGAATCCTATATTCAATAGTACTGTATATTCATAAAATAAATGGTACGGCACACCGCACAGACTTTCTCTCTCTTTCTATAAACTCGTAAGATTTCTGAACGGAATAATGTACATTGTATCATCACCACTCCACATAAGAACACGCATAAAATAATATACAATGATATAGAATCAATGAGAAAAGAGGCGCATCTTTGTCCACCTTAGAACATTTCAAACAGTTTAATGTCTTCCACAAGGGTCAACACTTCGTATTAAAATTTCAATTCTGGTTAAAGTTTTACCATTTTATAAGGTGTTGCAGATCTTAAAGTCATCGCATTGATATTTAATTATTCATTTATACATTTTGACCAATAAAAAATGTAAATATTGACTATTGAGTCTAAAGTGGAGATAAATCATTGCTATTCAAACATTTCTCCTAAGAGATTTAAAGAAAAATAACATACTTTTTTAGATACTTATATTTAATTACTCTATGGCATTGGAGAATTATTGCGTTAAGACTTAAGTAGTATATGTTTACAACTAAAGTTCACAAAATTGTATTAATATATTTGCAAATATCTCAGAAACTGCTGCTTTTATAAAAATATATGTCAAATAAAAGTTTTTTATTTCTAATAGTCCTACAATTTTGCAATGATAAGTTGTTTAGTTTCTCCAATAGTTGTGGAGATATGGAAATTAACGCTGCTGTAAAGTACCCTAAAAATCATTTTCATAGAAAAATGAAAATAGCCAGTTTATTTATAATCTTAATCAACGCCTAGATACGAATTTTAATCAAAATCGTTTGAGCAGATTTTGAGAAAACCAAATTTTTCTCTTTTCGCCCTTCAGTAAACTACCCTTAATTTTAAGTTTTTATAGACACACAGACAGACGGCATTGCAAAGACTATTTTTTAGGGTTCGGGGGGTCATGAGACGTCGACATCCATCAACATTAAAGGTTAGTTTTTTTTACGGTCGCAATACTTAAACTTTAATGTCCAAAAAGTTAAAAAATTCATATAATTGCGTATATATTGAAAGTTATTGATTTTATAAAAATATGTTTCGGATAAAATATCTGTATTATAAATATATATACATATTTGTAATGCTAAGTAATTTCATATCTCAAATAGTTTCGGAGCTATTTAAAAAAATGTTAATTGACGCATCAGACCGGAGCCATTAAAGCCATTTTGCCAAAATATTGAGGGTAGCCATTTTGTTTGTAATATTTATTAATGTTCATAAATGAAATTTAATCAAAATCGTTAAAGCCGATTTTGAGAAAATCGACTTTTTCTCTTTTTGCCCTTCAGTAAACTACCCTTAATTTTAAGTTTTAATAGACACACAGACATACGGCATTGCAAAGACTATTTTTTAGGGTTCGGGGGGTCATGAGACGTCGAAATCCATCAACATTTCAGGTTAGTTTTTTTTACGATCGCAATACTTAAGCTTTAATGTCCAAAAAGCTAAAAATATATATATAATTGCGTATAGAATGAAAATTATTGATTTTATAAAAATATGTTTCGAATAAAATATTTGTATTATAAATATATATACATATTTGTAATGCTAAGTAATTTCATATCTCAAATAGTTTCGGAGCTATTATAAAAAATGTTAATTTACGCATCAGACCGGAGCCCTTAAAGCGATTTTGCCGAAATACTGAGAGTAGCCATTTTGTTTGTAATATTTATTTATGTACATAAATGAAATTTAATCAAAATCGTTAGAGCCGATTTTGAGAAAATCAACTTTTTCACTTTTTTCCCTTCAGTAAACTACCCTTAATTTTAGGGGTAGATATCCAATTCCAAAAACACCTCGGGGCAACCCTATGAAAACCCTAGATATCAAGTTTCAGCTCAATCGGTAAAATAGTTTAGGCTCTAGTTGGAGGTACAGACAGACAGACAGACAGACAGACGGAAATTCAAAAACCACTTTTTCGGATTCAGGAAGTCATGAAACGTCAAAATTCATCAAAATCTCGAGTTCGATTTTTTTGACGATCACAATACTTTCTCTACCTGTAAGATAGAGAGAAAGTAAAATTCTATATCCATTCATAAATACATCACGGTATACTAGTTATGTGAACAGTAGACCTCGATGCTCAATGTTATTATCTTTAATACAGTCTTAAGATTTCTCTTTGGATTTCAGGTTGAAATATCTCCTATGATTTATCTTTGGATTTCAAAGTCTTAATATCTCCCATGATTTCTCCTTGGATTTGAAACTGTTATTTTCCATTTGAGAGACAGAAAACAAAGGAATCCTATATTCAATAGTACTGTATATTCATAAAAAAAATAGCCATCGTTCACATAGTGTCTTGGAATATGTGTAGAAATTTATTTTAAAAATATATGTCCATATGTCATTAGGATTAAATTCAATGAATATCCCTTTAAGATCTCGTTAAAAATGGTAGACACATTTGGCAGTATTCGTGGAACAAACATATAGACGAAATGACAAACGTTCGAGTTAAGACAGGAATTAGTTCCACTCAGTAAAAAGTAGTACTAATATTTACTAGCATGCACATTATTGCTATTAATTAACAGTAGCATGTCGTGAAGTTATGTCATGGTAATCAGAGTTTGTTAAACCTGTTCTTGTAATAGGTTCTTGAATATAACCAGATCCTTTTACATTTTTTTACAGCCATTGTTTTAATTGTAAATTAATTGTGATTCCAAAATATCGTGATATATTCATATTAAAATAATCTTCAGATTTTTTCCTTGGATGAGTTAATTTAAGAAGTTGGTATCCTTTATTTGTTTTGGAACGTATGACTAATCATGGCTATTATCTATCTCATCGCTTAGAGTGTTTTACTTGTTTCAACAAGTTGCTATCAAAACGGTTTGAAATTTAGCTAGTTGAACCATTTTATTTTCATAATATAGCTTTAGTTCTTTTTTTTCAAGGTGAAAATTGGTAAATTTCTTATTATAATATTTTTGATACCTGTATCCTTATATTATTTATTTAATAACCTCAATTTTAAACATATCAATAATGAAAATTCAAATCTATTGTTGTAGTTAAAAAATTTTACAAACCCACTTTGGCGGTCGAATGATCTAGGGCGTCACACCCACATTAGACTGAAGTTTCGACGAGGAGGATATTGGGGTTCGACTACCAGTCGGGTATACTGAATTTGATTTCTCTTCTACAGTTTTCCTCGCAATTACAGGTACACCTCTTCTAAATTTAACCTTCTTCATCTATAATACACTATTGCAGTAATAACAAAATATGCATCCATCCGAACAAGTAGTAAGACGTAGTGATAAAAAAAATAATTTTACAACTAAAAGTTTTGTCTTAAATAATTTATACTTAACAAAATAACTACTTAAATTTAAAAATCCCTTAAAATGTGAATTATATTTAGTGATATGTCTTGTTACCAAGTTAATAAAGGCCGATTAAAACTAAAATTGTTATTTGTTATCCTACCCTCCCCCCTTAAAATGTCCCGTAAGTCCAATTTTACAAAGACTCTGTTCTAAGTATCTCACTTGGGAATATTCATTAATATCTGGCCAGTGACTAGCAGTGTTCTACTGAGATATGAGAACAAATCACAATTACGATTTAGACAAGTCTTGATTACCCTAGCAACACGTCATGAAACGCCACTGATTATTCAGCTTTCTGAAAGTGTTTTGGACATTCATTTTCCCTACAATTAAAAAGGCACAATATCTTATAATGTACAAACGCTAAGATGGGAATTCAGGGTATACGAAAAAATGTAAGTGTTTTTGAAGTTTATATAGCAACTTTTTTTTTGGACAAAATAAATCAAATCATTCTCAAGTAGAAACACAGTTTAGTTTTATTCAGATGGCGATATCAACAGTAGTTAAATATCTGTCGTGAACATAGCGGCATTAGATGAGAAACTTTTTAAATAAAGCGAAAATGTTGTAATTAAATTCCAGGACACCCTTGAAATATATTCAACAACTGTTGAGGTAACCATATTAAGAAAGTTAAACTCCATGTTTCAACTGGAGAAAAAATTTTTTTTAACGTAAAAAAAAGTTTTGACACCAAAATTATAAAATCACCGATCTTTTCTCGTGTCCCATATATTCTCACCTTATAAAATAACCGATTTGAGTGAGAGACTCCCAAAACATGTATCCATTTGGTCAAATTGAAAATGTTCAAACACCAATATCAGTTCTGGACCAGTTTAATTTGTTCTAAGGTACCATTGAGTGTAAGGTGGTGATACTAATAAACGTTTCCTATCTCAACGCTTTGACTGAACAAAAAAAAAACTTTAATTCTAATAGTAGGATAGGTTGTTCCTTTTTTTCTTTCTTTTACAAGGAAACTAATTAATGAAACGTGCAAGTTCCTCTTAATTTCCCCTCCCCTCGATCCGTTTAGAAACTTCATTTGGGTACTTTGAAAGTCACTTTTTTCCCCATGACAAAATATATCCACGTTTGAAAACCCCGTGAGAGAGAAAGAGAAAGTGGGAAAAAAAAAGTAATATCCGTTTTAACTGAAATATGTTTACCTCCAGTTCGTTCCCCACGGGAAGAATCCTGGGGGAAGGGGCTTTGGAGATCAATCGACAAAAGTATTTACAGAACATATACAGTACCTACTATGAATCCGCAGCCCACGTTCATTTAGAATACACATACATACAATTCCTTCGTTCATAAAATTGTTCTACATATTTCCAACCTTTTTTTAGTTTCCGAACATATTGTCTCCATTGCTAACGTTCATAGCTTATCCAACACTTTTAGATTAAATTATTTGTTGTCTTACATATACATATATATATTATTCATATATTTTTGACATCTCATAACTTCCCATTCGGGCTACAAGCCTACATAATAATTACGGTAGTCTATTAGGGTAGAGTAAGGTTGAATTTATATAAATTGAACCCGCATTTTCGTGAAGGTTGAGTGGAAAACTATTCAGAAAAAAACTCATTAACCCGATAAGGATTCAAACCCCTATATTCCCGTCATTGGCAGTCCAATCTATTGTGAGAGTGACGCCTTAAACCATTCGACCACCAAGGAAGGTTACCCCCATATTTGAGCCTTAGAATCTTAGGCACACGCATTTCTCACGCTACTGAGGAAAAATGTTCTTAGACAATAATTGGTTCGGTGCACCGCACAGATTTTATTTCTCTTTATATTAAAATAAAAACATTTATTAAAAACTCGTAATATTTGGGAAACGAAATAATATATATTGTTGCATCAACACTCCACTAAAGAGAATAAATGAAATAATATACACTCTTATATAAATATATAGAAAAGAAAACATTTATTTCCACCAAAGAACATAACAATCAATTTCCATTTCAAATACCTGAATAAAATATATATATATATTGGCTTATAGCTCAGAAATTATTGGTCTAGTAAAAATATGTTTCAAATAAAAGATTGTTTTTTAGTACGACGACTTTACAATGATAAGTTATTACGAATCTCAAATTGTTGCTCAGATATGATCAAAATTGGAAAATTTCCTCTTTTGTAAAGTACCCTAAAAGTAAGTTTCACGGTAAAGTGAGAACTGCAATTATTTTTATTGTAATATATATATATATTAATTTAATATAAGTTGTTAGAGCTGATTTCGAGAAAATCGATTCTTTCTCATTTTTCCCTCGAGTAAACTACCCTTAATTTTAGGGTAAAATAGCTTTAGCCTGATCGCCTGATTGGTAAAATATTTTTGGCTTTAGACCGAGATATAGACAGACAGACAGACGGCATCGCAAAAACAGCTTTTTCAGTTTCAGGGGGTCATGAAACGTCGATATTTAACAAAATATCGAGTCCGGTTTTTTAATAATCCCAATACTTCTCATTCCGGGTGTCGAGAGAAAGTTAAAACTGTTACAATAGTAGATATTTTATTTGGATCAATACAAAAATTGATTTAGACTTTTGAGTAAAAAAAGAAATTGCAAAAAATAAAATATTACTTCTTAGTGATGCTTTTTTTTTTTTATAAATTGAAAATATAAACATATAGCATGTATATTGTTGCAAAATAAAGCAGATTGGTCCCAACTGCAGGGTATGTAAGGGAATCGTGTAAATCGACAAGTGGAACGAAAAGTAAAAGGGGGGAGAGGGAACATTTAGAAACGTAACGCGACAGGATGAATAATTGAAAGCAATGAAAGAGGAGGCGGGGGAGTGTAGAAATGAGGGGAGGTGTACTGAAGGGGCTCTGGGATATTGAAAGGTTGAAGGGGGAAATGTTGACTACATCTGTGACCCGTGAGAGGAGGGAAGGTGAGGGTTGAATAAGAGTTGGGTAAATACTCTTCTGGGAGCACGCTGAACTGTCACGTTTATATGGTTGGTGTCCCACATAAACTAACATTTTGAAGCTATTAGCTTTAAAATAATAATTAGTCAAAAAGTAGGAATTTTAAAACCTGTAGCATAGAATAAATATACAAAGGACATTTGTATTCATATTATTAAAGTTTATTTCATGTGATTCTTGAATATTTTTTATAGAAATAGATTTTCACTCATTTATTCCAATGATTGTAATCAAACAATTTGTTTGGAAGTGAATGCCAAATATGTATTTATTATTGGGTGATACTTAACCTAATTTAAATTATGTATTGAGTTGTTTGATTTGAATTGTTATGTAAACTTTAACATAGATATGTTTTTAAAATTTTAAAACAACTCTAGACAAATTGTGTTTTTCAGGTGAACAATATTTAAAAATATTTTGAAGTTCCGATTCTTGTAAACTAAATATTTCTACCATAGTTTTGACTATTTTATATAAATTTGAGATCTTATAAGCGTAAATTTAAACCCTATTGTATTGAAATAAAAAGCAGAATAGCACAAGCGAGACGAGCTTTATTCAATTAAAGATACTTATTAGTATCGAATATTGACTTTTAAATTAATTGAGGAATTTCATTTTAATGGTATGCTTGGGGTACAGCACTTTATGGAAGTGATGCTTGGACGTTGGGAAAACCAAAAAGAACTAAAATAGAAACATTGGAAATTTGGTGCTTCAGAAGGATTGTAATAATTAGGTTGACTAATAAAGTACATAATTATCAGCTTCTATAAATAATGAGATATGAAAGAAATTTATGGAAAATTCTTACAAAAAGAAGATAGGTAGGTGAGGCACATCTTGAGTCATATTTGTTAATGGAGGGTAAGGTAGAATGGAAAAATTGGCAAAGATTAAATTATACGAAGCAGATAATTGAGGATATCAGCTCTAATAAGTACTTAGATAGGTAAAGGGGAAGCAAGAAAAGGTCACGGTTTTTTTCAGTCTTTATATCAAAACTTTTTTTGATTAAAATAAATAAAATATTGCTTCATTACAAACATAGAGGTTAAATTTTTTCAGCTGGTGACCTTCTCTTCTTGAATATATATTCAGGGTACCCTTGAATTTAATGACAAGTTTCTATCGTCATTAAAAAATGTTTGTGATCTAATGCCGCTATGCTCATGATTAGGGCTCAGATTTTTATGACATATCATATTTTTAGTTTCTCTCGAATTTAATGCTTAATGAATTATACACATATATATGTTAGCCTGACTCCAAATATACACATTTTATTTTGCATACAAGTGTATATTTTGAGCAGTTTTCAATTTTAGGTCATACATTCACAATTTTGGTGGCATAAAGTCATATTTCGATTAGAAACTTAAATAACTGTACATTTCTAATCCCTATCAAACTCAACACGTAATTCGCATTTTATATTACTATGCGCAAATATTTTACAACCAGATTACTTGTAGGTAAGTATCACATTTGTTTTTACTTGCTCAAAACAAATTCACTATTCCTGCCTTTTCTGGAGCTTGACTCCAGGGGGTAGTGTCATTGAAATTTGTCATATCAATAATTAAATATATGCTGGATAATTTCTTTTACTGCAAGTTACTTCCTTGATTTGAGTCATTTTAATATTCATTATTATTAAAATATATTTTTATGGAATTAATTGTGAATTTTTAGATCAAATACATACAGTATTTGTATTTTTAAGGGTGTATTTGCATGAACTTTCACAGTTTTTAAGAGAGTAAACATCCTATCCTTACTCATAACAAATATTAAAAAATTGTTGATATCGCCATGAGAAAAAAGTTAAATTCTATATATTTACTGAAGCAATATTTTATTTATTTTGTCCAAAATAAAGGTTTGCTAAAAAAAACTAAAAAAAATACTGATCTATTCTCGCTTTCCCTATATCCTAACCTTAATATTATAATCTCTTGATCTGCCTTATAATATTAACAAGTGAATCAGTCGAGGAAGAAGATTATTTTAAGTCAATTTTGTAATCACTGTCCTTTTATTGGCTGTAATACCAGCATATATGTATATATTATTATATTTATAAAAAAATGTAATCCAGTATTACATAGTATTCAAGAAACGTACAAAGATTAGTTCTCATACTAGTAATTCCTGCCACGTTCAAACTATTGGGAATACGTTGGTACAAAGGGAGCAGTGGAAATATAGTTTATCGACACGAGGGAATTAAACACACCAAGCACCTGGGTCTTATGGAAAGCTTTGAAAAGAAAACCTTCTTTGTTTAGTTGTTGTGGCCCATATGCCTCTTACTGTGCCTAGAAAACATAATAGGTGGATCTTAACAAAACGTAGCAACTTTATTTTAACATCTAAGCTAATATACTTTAATAACCTTATAAGAATAAAAGTTAATACTAGGGATTTATTTTGAAATAAAGGATGCTGTTTTGATAAAAGAAATTTAAAAAAAATCTTAATTTAATACTAAACACCAATGATGATATTAAGTAACTCAATAAAACTTTCATTAAAAAACGAAGGTATTAATAGTTGAAACTTAATAGGGTAATGGATGTGAACTATTAGAAAGGTAATTCCATTTTAATCTAATCCAAACTCTCTTACTTACTATGATGGAAATATTACAGTCAATGAAATATAAAGGGTGCTTTACATAAAGGGAAAATGTTGTTTCAGGTTTGTATTTTCTTTTAACTTCCATATTGAAATGTTTACAATTACAACTTCTAATAATAAATTATATTATCATAAACACACATTCGTAATATCTAATAGCTTGTAACTAGATACTTTAATTTTAAGCAATGCCGTCCATGTACATTGCCAATTTAAACACGTAACGAACGGGCTTCTTTTATTAACCTTATTAATGAAACACCTTTATGTACTAATACAAAAGTCGATCCGTAAGAATATTTTATGAATAACGAGATAATTGTTTATTACTTATTTGAAAACAATCTAGTCTCCGAATGTGTTTCTTATTGTTTACCGTCGAGTTGCCGGGTTCTTAACATGCATTGCCATTTTTCAAACCACTATCAATAAATAGGCCTGCATTATTTTAAAATTCATTTAAAAACCTATTATCTATAAGTACAGTATATTTAATGATATTTAAATGTTTATTTTTAGTGTGAATTAATTATTTAATTCTGTGTTGATTTTTTAAATCTAATTTTAATTGGTTATTATATTATATTTTATTTAATAACTCCACTAGTTTTACAAAGTAAAATGAAACTTTTCTGTTATAAGTGGAGAAAGGTACATTTTGTATACAGTATTAAAATATAGTACTATGTTCACTAAAAATTAAAATAAGAACAAAGAAATTATAAGCTATCCAAATGATGGCGGCTTCCAAGAGATCGTTGGTAAACAGTAGCGCCTGAGAGTAATACAATAAGCGAGTCACACAAGGTGTGAGGGTGGAGGATATTTAAGGTTAATCGCTGGGCTCGTACTATGCGCGTGAGCATAGCGCGTAAATATTTATATTTTTAATAAGTACTCTTCATCAGCAATGTCTCTAATTTATTTTTAGCAAAATAGATCAATAAAATTGTATTCCAACTAAGAAAACATAAAATCTACCACATAGGGGATTTAATTGTACATGGTTTTCAAATTACAACTTGTGGGATATGGATAAATGTAGGAATCAGATAACAGTAAGGATTTTTTTTATTTTTTTGACGTCAAACCAAATTTAATAATCGATAATAAAACCAATAATATCATGGAATGTGGTTTCTCAGCATGATGGGCACCAATGGATACGTGGACAAAAAAGCAAACCTGGTCTGGTTTTGGTTTTCTGGAGGGCGGAACTGGTACCCCACTAACATGCACTGAGGTGTTTATTAGTGAAAATACACTTACTCTAAATTTAACTTATCATCTTAGTGCTAGGACCTTTAGCATGGAAACATATCTTGTACTTTCTTATGTCATGCCAGGAATTAATTAATTAATTAATCAAAGATTTGGATTTATTTTTTTATAAAACAATAAACAAATAAATCGACAGGTTTTGATTATTTTACTTTATTAATCATTTAAGTTATTATAAATACTAAAAATGAAAGTCCTAACTCACAAAGTAAATTTAAATCTCTAAAAATTGTATGGGAGTTAAGTCGGGTATTTTTTGCAGTTTTTACAAAAAGTAAAGTCTTATTCAAAATAAATCAAATATGTTTGAGTAGATACATTTAGTTTAATTTGCCAAATATACTATAGTAAACTCAATAGTTCTTGAATATTTGTCATGGGAGTAATGGCATCTAAACTAAAACCTTTAAAATCAGGAGAAAAAGTCCTGTTTAAATAATACATGCAGGAAAATATTTCAATAATTTTGGAGTAGAAAATTAAACTAAATAAAAGCAATATTTTATTTATTTTGTAAAAAAAAATAATATAAACCATACAAATACTGTATCATCTTAAGTTTAGCCAGCTCAGCTTGTAACATGATCGAAATATTGGTATCCACTTTGGTGGACGCATAGTTTAAGAAGTCACCTCACATTATACTTGACTGTCGATGATGGGGAAATCACCCAGACGGGGTTTGAACCCCGATTTCTTCGTCATCAGCAGTTCATTCTATTACGAGAATGACACACAGTAGACATTCGACATCCAAGAGGGTTTATTGATTTTAATTATTATTTGAGAACAATTTGTTAAAGCATATATTTTTAATTATACTAATATATATGTTTCTGAGGGAAAATTTGTTTTTCTTTATACTCCAAGCAATCTAAAAATTAACGAATAATGAAGGATTTGTAATTATTTTTAAGAAAGAAAACTCGTTGTAACAATACGTACAGACGTCGTTTCCCATTGAGGTCGTCGAGAAAGGGGAAGAGAGGAAACTCTGTTGTCTTGTACTTGAATGGCACGATGGCTGATCGAGATTTATCGCCGGTATATGGAAGTAAACAAGGTCGCGCTGCATAGGGTGGTTGGAATTCACAGGGAGGTGTGGGGGGGGAAAGGTGGCATGTAGAAGCGTGGGTGGTCTACACACATGGGACCTCAGCTGGGGTGGGGGTTGGAAGGGGCCAGGAGGGTGAGAAGTGATTTGTCACACCGAGGCTTCGATTCACGCCCCGCCAAAGATTTCTACTGGTCTGACTTTTGCACGATGGCGGTCCTTGAAAGAGAATCAGTGGCGTGGACAGAATTGCTATCGATGGGTAAAGTGTGTTTCCTGGGTTCTGGGTTAGGGGGGAGGGGGTGAAAGAAAGGAATTTTTTTTAAAGAGGGTTGGAGTATAATTATGATAAATAAGGATAACTACAGTTTTAAAATTGTAATGTAACATGTTAAATATTGAGGGTAGTTGGTGTAAATTGACTGTAAGTGTAGAAAATATAAAAAATTAGGTTTAGCTGCCAAATTTGCTATTCGAAACATTATTATTTTATTTACGTTTATTCTGTCAAATGTGATCACAACAAAACATATAATTTGAGAATGAATATAATAAAATATTTCTAGTAACTTTTTTTTAACTGTCAGGTACATACCAATGAAGTGCAATCTCATCATACCTGTTTTGTATTAGATACATACGTTTAAAACTTGTTAACGGATGTTTATACATGTTAAGGACCATAACTTTTGGTCGGCCATGTTTATAGTGGACTTTAATTTTTAATTAGAACATATTTTATCACGCTGGCTATTAAGAGCCCGTCTCACCCCTGACGTATAACACTTTGCTTAGGTAGGTTACACAGCTGAGCCAGACGCCGTAGGTGCTGTTTTTTTGTATTCTACTTTAGAAAATAGTAGGATTTAGACCAGTTAAAATGTTTCACATATCTTAAGAAATACATTAAAATAAAATATACTATAATCTGTGGTCTAAGGGTCAGAATCGGAGGTCCTGGGTTCGATTCCTGGTGCTTCTAAATTTTCTGTGAAGCAGTGGGTCTGGAACGAGGTCAACTCGGCATCGCGAGGACGACTGAGGAGCTACTTGAATGAAAAAGTAGAGGCTCCGGTCTAGAAAACTGAGACGAGCGGCTGGAAGGATCATGATGCTATTTATCAAAGAAAGTTGGCACAATCTTAAATAACGGGATTGCGGCCCATTGGTCGTTATGGGTCGATTTGGGTTGAAGCCGTGGAGTTTAAAACAAACTAACTAATAAACTAATGCCAATTTTGCTGTTTTCAAGAGAAGAGTACTAATGGATACATTTATTTGGTTTTAGCGTAATAGTGTTTCTATTTTTCAATCTTGTGAGGTGAATTATTAAGAACTTTACTTTACGATATTAGAGAAGGAAGAAAGCTCAGGAGGAAATTCACTCAATTTTCCGGGAAAAATATAAATACCAGAGTTACCGACCAAATTATGAAAACCACTCCCAACACACTTAACCGGCATTTGAACCTCCCACTCAAGAGTGAACTCGTGACGCGCAGGTCAGACGTCTAAAAACTGTGCGGCTAGCTTGGCGGTAAAATAAAATAAAATTTATTTATTGTGTGTAGTGTTGATATGATAACTTTTTCAAGGGATTCTCAAATATACTTAAAAGTTAATATAAAAGTGTTTTCCATTATTTATTTTCAGTCGGTAATTTTGAATTCCTGATTTTTAGAATTAATTACGTGGTCTCTATATATATTTCATCTTGAAGGAGACGTATCATATACTTGGTTCTCTCACATTAATATAATTTGCAAATTGAAATATTTCTCTTGTTTTCGATGAACAACATAGAGTGTGTAAATCTCCATGGCAAGCTAATGATCTAAAAATGAAACTCTCCACCAACACCGCGGTGTGAGCTCAGAAATTATTACAATGAAATTCAGCAAGGTTTGTATAATTTTCTCATAGTTAAATATTCATTCCTAAAAAAAAAAAGTGGTGAGGGGTGGAAGAAGGTGGAGGAGGTAAATGAAGACCCGCGTTTCTGCTTTACAAGTAATACCACACGAACACAAACACACTCGACCCCAAAAACCGCTCCATCCACCTACCTTCCACCGTTTGAATGAATCCTCTGAAAACAAGAATTGAATTTTCCGTTCCCTTGACGCAGGGGTAGGAAAACTGGTGGATCATGATCGACCTGTCGATCTCACGGGGATTTTAAGACGATCGTTTAATAAAACTACATGATTATTAAAAGTAGGTATGTTAAGTCGGTAGTAGTCTGGGTTTTATCCCCGGCGCTTCCAGATTTTTCTTATGACGCAGTGGGAAGGGATCAATTCAACCACATGAGGACATTTGAGGAACGACTTGAATATATAAGTAGCTGCTCCGGTCTAGAAAACTGAGATTAAGGGCCGGAGGTTTCATTGTGTGCCATGACACCCCTATCCGCATATGTTGGCATTATCTTCACGCCAACATGCGACAATCTATCGGTTGGTAGGCCTTTATATATATCGCTTTTGACTGACGTCATGGAGTAATATTATAAGATTTTTTAATAATTTTATATTAAAATGTACACTTTATTTATTCTATTTTTATATAAGGGTGGGACATAGGTATTTGAAGAAAAATGAAATTAAAATTATACATATCAGATGTATAGGTTAAATAAAAAGTAAAAGTGGCGTGGAGAAACTATGGCTGATTATTTTATTAGGACCGTGTCTTACTATCCGTTTGGGCTATATGTTATGTAAGCTACTAATTACTCTAATGGTTTAAAGGATAAGGAATGTTTTTTTATAGGAAGTGTGCTCTCATTTACGCGGAGGGAGAATAGAAAACCCTCCAACCTCAGTACACCCGACCGAGATTCAAACTTCGATCTCGCCGTCATCGGCAGTCTAGTCTACTGCGAGAGTAGCGCGTTAGACCAAGTGGCCACTGAAGCGGGTAGCCATGAATGATAGTGGAAACCTTTGCTATGTTTGTAAATTTATCGGGGACCAAAACAGATTTTGTCGACCCCTGCTTTAACGAAATCGTTGGCCAAGTTCTATTTCTACTCGAGATTATTACGTAGAGGAATACAGACAGTAATAGAAATAACTGTTTACCTAGAGAGGCTATGGTATGGGAGGTAGGTAAAGGATAAAGTGTATGATTGTGCAAATTAGAAAGGTGGTAACACAAAACTATTGTCCGGAAGGCTTCTTCTTCAGACTGCTTGGCAAACCCTTTGTGTCTGTTGACAATAACACTCGTGTCGTAGTTGGGTTTTACAGGAACTATTCAACCTTACAACATAATATTACTCTCCCCCCCCCCCTTTCCCTTCAGACCTCTAACTCTCCAAATTTTACCTTACAAAACTCAAATTTGTCCTCTTGTGGTTGACCTTTACTCACAAATTACTTCGGTAATTCATGCTTGAATTGCTTTTCAAAACCATACTAATGAAAACACGATTCCACGGTTTATCAAACTTTTCCCCTACCTTTGATATGTATAGAATAACATTATTAAAATAAATTAAACCATGTGGACATTATATAAAGATCAAACGGCAGGGGAGAGTGAAAGGGTTTGTTGTACTGTAGTGAATCAAGTCAAGTGGAATTTATATATATATATATATATATATATATATATATATATTCTTATAAAGATTTCTAGTTAAAAACCAAACAAGTATAAAATAAACAATTCTATTTAAATTATTATGAGTATTATTCCAGTCAACTTAAAATATATCAGTGTATGTTTGAAATTATAAAATATGTTTGAGAAATCAATCTATCCAATATTATTTTTTTTCTTTGGTCAATAATATTCAAAAACATGCAACAAAGAATAAGTTGAACAAGGGCTCAGTATGGTTGAAACCTAAATGGTTTAATGAGGTTATATTTTCACGCTCGCTCCACGCAAATGGGGGTGTATTTCATAAACATTTTACCTTCCACATTCCTTCTCCACCACTTACTTACATACTTTCTTAGTTACTCAATGGCTCACTTACAAAAATACACCACCTAGAGCTAGTTCTAACCAGTTCACCTCATATCTCTTTCAGGTCCATTCTAATGTTACCCACCCATCTGCATCTAGGTCTTCCCAATGGTCTCTTCTCATTGGATTTACCAGTCAATACCCTGAACAAGGTTATAGATTCTCCCATTCACGCTGCATGTCCTGTCCACCGTAATCTGCAAAATTTGACTATCCTAACAATGTCCTGTGATGAATAAGGTTTTGTAACATATCATTATGTAATCTCCTCCATTCACAAGTATCTTAACCCTTTTTGGATCCAAATCTCCTTCAAAGTACATTGTTTTAGAACATCCTAAATTTATTTTCATAATGTAAGAAAGAGACCACGTTTCATAACCATTAAATTAGGCTAATCCTAACATGTAGTAATAATTGGTGCACTATATAAAAAAAAAAAGTCCTCAAAATACATAAGTTTGTGACTGATAGCATTTTGCACTGTAAATTTCACTCTTGTAACGATTAATTAACACTGAACTAAATTATTAAATCATGTTTATATAATTTTTTTTTAAATTTCCTAATCAACAAAAAAGCATGTAGCTGTTTATAAAAGTACTATATGAAACACATGCTGCAAAGCTGTCGAAGCCATTTGCAGATAAATAGCATTAAGCAATTAATTGTTTATCGTTCTGATTCTATTACAAATATGAAAAGCGTGTGTATCAACAACATGACCAATACGTGATTATTATTATTATTTTTATGGGAAATATGAGCGGCCAAACCAACTTTTTTTTTTCTCAGGGCTATTGTAATCAATTTCTAGGTTAGCTCTAAGCCCACCGTAAATTAATGTCAACATCGATAATCTTTGCTTGATTGGATAAAATACTCTCATCATCGCATTGCGTGAAGTGGTAATCCGTGTGTGATTTTTCAATTTTTTTTCTTTCATTCTTTCTATGTGTTCATTTATCAAGGCTCAGTCTAATACAGACGGTAGCCTGTAAAAGCACAGCATAACTATAATTTATATGTGTGGTTTACTAATTGAAATATTATCTGTATTAACATCCTAATATTATTTCTTACAAGGGCAAGTGGGTTTATAATTATAATAATAATTAATTAGAAATAATACTTAAAATACCCTAAAACGTCTAATTTAAAATCGAATTATGATATTCAAAACGTAACTAAATAAACAAAATTATAAACAACTATATTTTTAAAATATTTACATGATAATTGAGTGAATGTCGCCAGTTAGAATATCTTTAAAAAAAAATTATATATTTCTCCAGTGTAAATAAAATTTGTCATTTATACAGTGCATTAAATTATTATTTCGATTATAGTTAATGGAAGCGTAAAGCTAAGTGAACTACATCGTTCGCATATTAATAAATAAACACATGACCTGCGGTCTGTTCAAAGAGCATACATAAATGTAACGCATTACACGTTAATCCCTGTGTGATTGTCAATTTGGTTCAACTTAGATGCTATCTCAATACTATCACTTAACTCACAAATAACACGTGCTACTCTCTTGTGGTAGAAAGGGCTTATCAACCCATTTATCGCGATACTTAATTATATTATGTCTTTTACATCAAATGTGTATAAAATAAATTCCTTTTTTTTAAAAAAAAAACTTTGATTCAAGAATCTTACAGTGGTATTTTTGACCAACAAAAATAATCAGATATAAATTAGTTATATTTTGCAAATATACTAATAATGAAATGTGTAAAAGGTTTTAATCATAGACTCTAAGTGATCAATAATTAATCTATTTAGGACTATACAATTTCATTAAATTTCCTAAATCGTTCTGTTTTTTTTTATCAACTAACTACTCAATCAATTACTTCTCGTTCGGGCCTTTACCTATGTACTAATTACGATAAGGGATTAATAAGGTTATATTTACGGAAGTGTATCCATATTTGCGTGGAGGGAGAGTGGAAAACCATTTAGAAAAAAACAACTCTCAGTATACCTGACTAGGATTTGAACCCCGATCTCCTCATCATCGGCAGTCAAGTATATTGCAAGAGTGATGGCCTAGACGTGCAACCACCGAAGTGGGTTTCTTATATTATTAAAAGAGTTTATGGATGATCAAAAGTGCCTTGTTGAGGTGTAGGATTACTATCATAGACTATTAACATTTCGTGACATAAATATTTCTTTGTTGTGACAGTTATAAAGTGGACGGGCCAATCTACATGATTAATAAAAAAACAAAAATAAAACAGCTAGTTGAATTAATTACTGGGGTCATTTTATTCCATTAAGGAGTTGTAATTTACTCTGTTTATATTTCTCTCCCCCTTCATTATCTTGTTTTGTTTTACCCCAAATCGCTTGATCGCATTGTGTGTGCTGACGTCACTGCTACGCATAAAAATCATAATAGAACATTTCAGAATACAATTATTGTGGTTAAATAAAAAAAAATCAAATTACAAATTTTTAGTGCCTTAAGTGAATAAATGGTAGGACCAACCATACACACTTTTTACTATAGTATACTACGGTCTGAAACATGAGAAATAAATTATAAATTAAATTGCTTAGCTATTTTTTTTTAAATATAAATTTTAAAAAATCGTTCATCAACAAACTATTGGTAATGATTTTTTTTTAGAAAAATGAACATAATCTTATTTTTATGTAGGCCTATAAACTCCCCCCCCCCCCAAGAGAAACCCCATTTCGAACATAAACACTGGATACATTTTTGAAAGGTTTCAAATATTCAAAAATCAGTTGGTAATAGACATTCCTTAAATAAATGTGTCGCTTGAAAACAAGTATACAGTGCTATTTGTATTGTACACACTTCCTCCCCACACTCTCCAACTTAGATCAAATCGCTGGATCCAGTTTAGAAACATAATGAACTTTCAAAATGAGTCATCAATAAAATACGCTCCACTTGAGGGATGGAATTTATTTTTTAACTTAGGTAAGACCGATATTAAATTTGAATACCAGTTTAAAACCAAGTATATTAAATCGTTTCGGCTATAGATCAGGGACAGACAGACAAATAGACATAACGGGTTTTTTTTTTTAGTTTGGGCACACAAAACGTCAAAACAGCATAGTTTCGAGGTAGAAAATTTTCACGATTACAATACTTTATTTATAGAATAAAGTAGAGTAAAACAAATACACTTTGAGCCAATACAATCTAAAATTTGTATTACTTTAGAATTACGCTGCTAATATTAAGTCAATCACTCATTTAAGACAACATGAATGTTATACAGTGACGTTGATCTTACTCTTTCTTCATGATATGACGATGGCGTTCATCATTCGTTTGTTTCTTAAGCGCGCGTTCCTAGGGATGTGAAAAAAGTATAAATTTTTTTATTAATATCGACGTTTTCATTTCGATACTAGTTTTTTATTTTTACTCGATACTTTTACTGATATTAGTACTCACAGTCCGGTATCTGATCGGTATAGAAAAAAACAACTTTTTTGTTATCTTCACTCATGGTAGGATTATATTTTTACAAGAGTAGACTGTGGAGAAAGAACAAATGCCACTGTTTGAATTCTCACTCATTTTCTGCATGACAAGCAAGAAGCAACTCTAGCATTCAATCTATTTAGCTTATCATAATTCGTAGCTGTTCTTTCATCTTTATCAATACAGCCTGATACCTGACGGGTTGAATAGCGATCAGTCTACTAACTCTTCCTTTATCATTGAGCAAGGTCATCACAAACTAAACAAAAGAAGCTTTAGTGGAACGCAATGAACTCAGTCCACTAAAGGGTGTCCCAAGCAGACTAAGCAGAAAAGCTTATGTGCGTTGTTTAAGCAGATTAAGCAGGGGAAGGCGTCCATTATTCTATTATTTGTCAATAGTTAGTAATATTTATTGATAGAGTATATAAACGACGAATGTAGTTAAAATGTGGCACCTTCCAGAATTGAATTATGGAAGTTTTTAAAAAGTAGGATGGCGAAAAAGCATCTTGTAAAATTGGTTTTAGATGATTAAAAACCAAGATAATTTTCAGCGTTTAAATAAATATGAAACTATAATTAATATGCAAAAGTTGAAATTATTATTACTAGAGAAGAAAATATATTTTTCTAGATTAAAATTTTGATAGCGATACTTACTGTTATCGATATTTTTCTTTCGATACTAGTACGATATCGATTTTCTTTTTCCAATACTTTTAATGAGTACAGTATCGATACTTTTCTATCGATACCATATCCCTACCGGCGTTCCCACTCTTTTAAAGGGAGGGAGGGAAGATCTTATTCAATAAAAAATAACTTAGGAAACTTTGTTAGTTTTAGCATCAGCACTGGATTTGAGGAGTAATTTAGAAGCCTATCTAGCAGCCGATCAAACTAAAAAATAAGATACAGATTAAGACAAAACCAGAAAACTTATAGAAATACGTTTTTATTAATTATCCATTTGACAACAGCAGGAACGAGAAGTGTTTAGTAGATTTTTCATTTTAAAATAATTACTTTTTAATTTCTTTTATATATTCTCTTATCTGGTAAATAGTTAAACAGGTTTCTCTTATATTAGTTTGTTTCAAATCAAAGTTCAAAAACTCGTAACGCGCACGATAAGACACCTGGTTTGAGCTGTAATACCTATCTAAGCTGGGGGTTATCCTTGGCGTGAGCTGAGCTCTTAAACGAAGCTTTAAGAGTCAAAATGTTTTGTTTTATTTCGTTAAACTTTAACTGTTATACTGACGAAAGCTAAGATTACTTCTATCACTATCCATAGGACTTAATTTATTTTAGTGTGTCTCGTTAAGATGGCAAGAAAGTTGTTTCAGCCGAAGTTGAAGGCTTTTGTGGTTTGGAAAAGCCATTACATTAATCAGTAGTTCTTGAATTGTTACCAACAGAGGCAGGCGAAACTTGATGTGACAGTACTATAAAATTGTTTTATCTCATTGAATGGCACATCTTCTCTTTAAAGCTAATAAACTTACTAAACATTAGATCATTATATCATTCAGTGTGTGGTTGATCTTTAGAAAACAGCTTCAAGAAAGAGTTTACTAGAAAATTCCTGTCAAGCCTTTATTAGCCTGGTCCCTAGCTCTACCCACGAGCTGTTCTTTAATGTAAGAAATATTAATTCCAAATATTAGGATTGGTAAAACTTTGAAAATATACTTTTTATATGAGTTTAGAGAATAAGATGGTAATATTCTAACTAAGTATTTTATTTTAAAATTCAAAATTAATTAAGAAAATATCCATCTAAGGCACTCACACAAACACAAAAAAAAAGCTATTTATTTTTCGCTAACAAAATCCTTAGCACATTATTTCATCCCCGTTTCAACCTGTTTGTATACAATTTATGCCATTTCCAGAACAAATTATCCTAATTGTTGCACTCTGGCAAGCGTGAAAAAAAAACCTACAGCAACTGAAGTAATATTTTACAGAAGAGTGGTCCCATTTTGTGTTAACTTTTCACAATTTACTTTCTTTTCTTTATTTCATTCTTTCCCCCTCCTTACTTGGTTATTTTCTTTTGCAAAAAAAAAGAAAAAAAAAGAGGAGGAAGAAATGAGAGTTTTCTGAAGCAGGTGGAAACTTTTGTCTGCGTGTTAAAAGTAGTGTTAACTTCCTCAGGAATAGAAGAGTAAAAATATATTGTTAACAGGTCTCTTAAGACCCACTTGTGTCAAAAGTACCCCGAGTTAGGCTTTAGGGATTACTCAGATTTTGTTTGAGGTTGGCTTTTGTATGACTTTAATACATCTATCGTAAATTCACCAGCTAGAGAAAATCTATATTAATAAAATGAAGAGTTTGTTTGTTTATCTGTCGTGAGCGTTGATCGATTATCTAACGCACACGTAGGGTTGAAATTTGAAATCTAGTAGCCCCTGTGCACAAACATAAGCACCTTGAAGAAAGAATCTTAAATGGTTGATTAGATTTTTTTTAATTTATAAAAAAAACTGGTCCGGAAGAAATAAAACTAAGATTTTTTTTTTATGTCTGTGTGAAGTAAAATAAAACCTTTAACGTGAATTTATATCCTCTTATAAATCTTCTAAATAAATTATCAATCTTTTTTTTTAAATAGTATATTAAATTATTATATATTTTAAAATATGACATGTGATTATTTGTTTCCATAACTAACACACTCGCTGAAAAACTTTACATAGAAAAAAATTAAACATTATTTCTCAGACCAGATGTTTATTGATTTTAATATCGTTGAATTTTTTTCTTTCGAGGGCCTACGAAAATGTAAAAATAAAATGTTTTTAATATTAGATATTAAAGAAACTTGATTCATATTTAGTTTCCTCTAACTGTATATAATAATTTTATTTTATGAATATATTTATGTAACCAATTTTTATCATGTTATCGTGTCCAAATTCAGGTCCTAGTTTTGAAATTGATTTTAGCAAGGATCTGCATTTAATAAGTAATTTACTAGGTCTTAGCTACTAAATACTAAATGTTACGGTTACTAAATGAACATTTTCAATGGTATCCATTGTCTATATGGTTTAAAAATAATTCCATCAGATGTAAATCAATCTAAGACCACACACATTAAATTATGTAGCTGATTACTTTATTATGTCAAGCAGGCGTATCAATTTCATCTTGATCATAGAGGCCACATTGAAAATTAAAAATACCAATAGGACCACATTTCAGAAAATACATTATTCCCACTATCTTAAATTTTAAAAACCTAATTTTAATATTTTTATTATTACAACTATGTAGGTACGAAGATGAAAAAAATTTGAACCATGATAGGAAAAAGTGCAGAGCTGTAGCAAACCAATCACAATAATGATGACCAAATGGGGATCATATTACAAAAAGAAAATAAAGATTCTTGTACATAATTTTAAGCCCCTTGACCCTGTCGTGTGCAAGTCTAAAATCTATTTTTTGGGATAGTGAGTGGGAGGGTGAAAGGCGTGGCTTGGCTTCACAACCGACCAAAGTATCCTTGCGCGCCAACAAGAACAGATGGATCACGAAAACCGTAAATGGAGTTAGTTACCGGACAGGTCTTGCGGGGAAATTATACGTTTGGAAATATCAGTTTTCTCGAGAAAGAGTGATATGTTTATGTTAATATTTTCAACAGCCCTTCTAAGATAATGTATCGATGTTTATTAATTGTTATATTTTCTTATTTTTTGTTATTAAGTCGGCAGATCTCTATTGAAAAATGTCAATTTAATCGATATTTGATTACTCTTAAAATTATATAGGAGGTGTGTATATAAAAAGTATGACTTAATAAACATGCTTCTATTCTTGAACAAACCGTTTCCAAATAGAAAATTACACAAATATAACAATTCTTGAAGATAACCGTTTGTTTCCATGATTCTGCATTTCCAAGCCAAATGAAAAGGGCCAATCGCCTTAAGTCCTATATGCTACTTTCTATTTTTTCACAGTTTTTTTTTCAGAAAGGCTGTTAATGATAGAATTTAAATCCAGTGTTAAAGTCACTTTCCTAACTGATGATGAATGCGTGACCTCTTGGGTGTTTGTTCGTTTTCATAAAAGAAAACAACTATTCGCACCCTTAGGCGCTGCCAAACATTGCACACATTTGGTGCTCAGATCTAATAATTTTTAGGAATCTATCTTTGGTGATTGGTTGTAACAACTTCACTTGCTAGATTTCCTCAAACAATGATCACCTTCCATCATGTAATAATCTCAACAGGTGTTATCTCTTCAATATTTATAAAAAGATTAATCAAGCAGCATTGTATGTTGGTTCATCAAAAGGTCCGCAGGGCGCACAGTTTGGAATGCGTGATTTAAAGGAAGATTTTTGACCACGAACATTTTCTTCCTCGAGAAGAGGGATGAATCTTGTTGACATCTTATTTGTCCTCGTAATCAAAAAAGTTAGTTTTACAATCTTGTCCAGCTGTTCCTAGGACTACAATCAAAATGATTTTGGTAGATTTCGTTCAACATTTATATTTAGATTTTGTTATGTTGTTATACCTCAGGGCTAAGTGTTATTTTAAGTATAGATCTAAAATTAAGGGTAGCTACTGGTGTCAGATTAAAAAAAATTTTTTTTTTCAAAAATAGCTTCTACAATATTTGTTCAATTGAATGTGTGAGCCGTGTTTTACATTATTAAAAGTATTATAAACTTGTTTATTGTATTAAAATTGAGATTAGGATGGTTTAGTAATGAACAATTTGTAAAAATTGTAAACGTTTCAAAAACGAATTTAAAAAATTGATTAAAAATTTGTTTCTAGGGAACGTTTTTGATAAATAAGGGTATATGTTTTTCATACAAATTATGTATATAAGAGTATTTCACTAATGACAGAATTATTGAAAAATTTTCTTTTTTTTCTTTTAAATTTGAAATTTTTTGAAAATGGACTTGAAATCTACGAGTGTGTTTGGATGGATATCTAATGAGTGTTTTACCATATAAATAACATTTTAAAGTTGTTATTTAGAGAAAAAAAATTTTTGTGTGAATAATAATAGTAACTACCTAGTATATATTGATATTAATAATGATTTATATTTTTTATTTTGAAATTTAAATTTAAGAATATATTTATAATTTTTTATGCCATTTATTTGCTTGAGCTTGTATTAAACTGAGTAAATGATGTACAAAATCTCGAGAAAAACACTTTTATTATTCCTTTCCTTACAAACTTACACAATTCTCCACTAGGAAAAAAAAATAGCATGTACCCTTGGTCCACCCCATAAAGTAATAATGTTACCTTCCATTATTTCACTACGGTATAGCTTATAAGAAAGGGTCATAATTTATTCCATCAATGTAAGATTGCTACCTTTCAGGGTGAGCGTAGTGTAAATTTTATTGGGACATAGATTTGGAATATATTATTACAAAGCATTTAGCGATAATGGTATTTAAAAAAAGGCTTTTTGATATGATAAAGAATCCCTAAATTACATTTGCCTCAACACTTATCTTCTTGAATAAACTGTAACACCATTTTCCCAATATGTATTCATCAATATATACTTTTCGGTGAGAGAGGGAAGAAAATATCATAGGAGATTACGTCATTATTAGTAAATGAATATTTTTTTAAGTTGCGTTTCCATTTAGAGCTTCATTATAAATATTAGAACATGTTAATTATAACTTGTGTTTTAAATTTGATGCAAACTCAGAAACACGAAATTAAAAATGGCTGTTTAATATAGTGATAAGTTTTAGGTACCAATGTTCTGTCCAATTTACATAATGGAACGGCTTTTAGAACATACAAACATATTTTTTGTGCATCCAACATTTATAAATCGTAATTATTTGCTGTGTGTTATTTTATAGGTTTTGATAGTATCTATCCAAATTTGCATCTGCAATTCATATAGCTTAACGTATGAATACTTGAAAGTAGACCTAGTAGCTGTACAAAGGAGATTACTTTAATATAAATACACTTAAATAAGGTACCAAAGGCTATATTTTCCTTTCTATCAATCACACATATACGTGGTTGTGGGGAATCAAGTGAATTAAATAAAAAATAAAAATTAAATATGAAAAAGGAAAATTTAGGTTCGTTGTTAAGAGTAAAAAATACCACCCAAGTGAGACTAGATAGCACCTGCGCCTTTTGTATTAAAAAAAAACTTTCATCTTTCTGAACTCCCCCTTCCCATTTAAAACCCCCGCACCCTCCCTACTTCCACCAAATCTACACACTCCTTTTTTCTTCCCTGGCCTGGCACACGACTTATGACCGCTACTAATTGCGACTCTCTTAAAGGAACGCTTCTTTACCGAGCAAATAAAACTCGCCCCCCCCCCCTCCCCATTTTCCTACACAGCCTCCTCCCTCTTCACCATGGCAATGGCTGCCGTACAGCTATAAGAGTTACGGCATCTCGCCTCTTGAAGGGTTAATGAATCCCTGGATTATACGAGATCTCAACACCGGTACGGCACACCCAAGCATCCCCCTTTCCCCTCATTCTCTTTCCTCTTCAAATTCTCTCACCCTTACACAAGCTGTTATTTAGTGGAAAATGTAAAGTGTTGAAGGGGCTTGTACAATGTACAATCCATGATACCTTCCACCTACGTCTGCCAACCCATTCTCTCAGAGCAAACTACAATGCTAAGCACGGTCAGTAAGATAAGTGTTTATGTTGGTTATACTCGGATACACCCTGTATAGTTTTTTTTGTTACTACGCTCATAACAACTATTTTTTATTTATTCGGCCTATCCGCAACTCATAGCAAATCAAACCATGAACACAATTATGTTGCTGTTATTTAAGAAATTTAGCAAAAAAAAAAAAAAAAAGGCGCTTCGGTGACCACGTGGTATAACGCGTTACTCTCGCAGTAGACTATACTGCCAATGACGCGGAGATTAAGGTTCGATTCTAGGTCAGGTGTATTGAGGGTGATTTTTCCAAAATAGTTTTCCACTCTCCCTTCACGAAAATGCGGGTAAGCTTTCTATAAATATAGCCTCCCTAAACTCTACTATCAATATTGTAATTAGTACATAAGCGTATAGCCCGAACGAGTAGTAAGACGTGGTTCTAAAAAAACTTAAATAAGACATAGGCCTATTTAGCGCACTTGGCCTGTATTCCAAGACCACTCGGGTACTAGCTCAACACGTTAAACTAATTTATATTATAACCATACACATTTTCTGAAATTAGTGTTAGAATTTTGAGAAATATGTGAATGCGAAGATTTTGAAATGGGTTTCATACTTTAATTTAATACTTCTGTTAAAAATCATTAAAAAATATTGCTACCAAGAAAGTGGTATTTTGCCCTATAAAGGGTTAATACATTTGATACATCCGCACTGGTGGTCATACCATCTACGTTATTAGGTGTACCATATATTGTATTGCTAGTGACTATGAGGTCAAGGTTTGAATCCAAGCCAGATGCATTGGAGGTTTTATATATCGCTATGTAGTCCTATAGTTTTCCCAGACGCTCTAATTCGAGTGAATTTTCACTAAACGCCCTTCCCATATCCACCCGATCGATTAAACTGATTAAAAGCCTTGTGTGGAAAAGTTTGGCTCATATATAGTGTATATAGTGGAATTTTGGTAGGAAGGAACTTTTAGAAAATTCAAAAATATCTTGTTGCAATCTTAAGGTGTGATGGAAGAAGACGTGAGAAAAGGCCAGGGCTTTTGCAGTTTTTATGGCAAAACATATTTTTGTACAGAATACATCAAATTTTGCTCCAATACAAACATAGAATTTAATTTTCTTCACATGTCGATGTAAACATTTAGTGAGTATCTGTCATGAGCATGGTGGCATTATCTAACAAACTTTTTTAAATAAGAGGAAAAGTTGTCATTACATTCTAGTACAACCCTTGACAGTTATTAAAAAAAAAACTGAAGTCATTATGTGAAGAAAATTGAATTATATGTTAGTACTGGGGCAATACTTTATTTATTTTGGCAAAAAAAAGTTTCGCAATAAAAGCTGCAAAAAAACATTGGCTTTTTCTCGTGACCCCTTCCATTCCACCTTAGATGACCACACTTTTACTATATTCTAAGTGTTATTTCATATGTATTACTAATACATATCATGTGAGACATCAGATCACATGACTTGTCGTATGAATACGTGTAAGTATATCTAGTACATTTTATAGCTGCCAGAAAAACCTCTTTATAAGAAAATTAGACTGTACCTATAAAGTGTTTCAAATGACGTCGATGAAAATTATTCACAAACAGCAAATAACCAACGAAGAATTTAATTCTAATAACAATGGATGATTAAGGACATCAATCAATGATTGCGAAAACAAGCAGTCAATGTTACAGACTGGTTAAATTTGCAGAAAGGGCGGGGGAAATAAAATACAAAAATATAAAAGATAAAAATTGGCCATTATTTTACATTTCAAAAAAATCAACCAAGCTAGTGGCGGAATCAGCAGTTCGTATAGGCGTTCATTAAAAGATAATTGGGGAGCCACAATCGATTCTCGCTCATAGCTTTACCTAATTAGTTAGGGTTTTTTTTTTTTCTGGCCGAAAAGGTTGGCTGTCAAGCCGCTTCATCGCCTATTCACTTTATTGCTGTAGAAATCACGTTTAAAATGAGAATGTCATTTTTATTTAGTTTTATTGATTCTTTTATATTTTTTATAACCAAATGATATAAACCACGAATAAAGCGTTTACAAAATTTAATTAAAAACAATAATCTACTCACGTTGTCTTACTACCCGTTTGTACTGAAGTATTTTAATAGTACCAAGTGTAGAGATGATGAAGGTAGAATTTAGAGGAAATATTTATTTTTTTTTGCGTGGAGTGAGTTAGTTAAACTTTTGAGGAGAAAACTCTCTGGATATATATTATTAATACCTATAAAATAACACTAATAATATAATAGAACGTTATCAATTTTGTACATAAAAAATGTTCTGGTTTATTCTATAAAGCCCTCATGAAAATTAGACTGTACTCGATAATATCATATTATTCTTAGTTCAACAACCCGAAAGTTTTTTTTTTTTTTTTGTGATTTATATCTATCCGGAGCTGGGCAAGTATTCAGCCCCTCAGCGGCTTAGTGCTGCTTGCACAATCTGGTATAAATCCCATGTTGTAAGTGGAGTTCAGAATGTGTGGTGTGGTCCCTCTCTGAATTTATATGAGCGAGTGCAAAGATGCCTATTAATCTTACCAAGAAAGGTGTTTTCACATACCTTCCAGGGTTCTTTTACATGACACGATCGACATGGGACCGACGGCTTTACTTACCCTACGAAGGAAGCTGTGTTATGGATTTTTATCACTAAAAAAAAGAACCTACCATCACAACTGGGTTTGATCCCAAGAACATCAGGTCCTGAGGCAAGCACTATTACCTCAAGACCACTGATATAATATACAGACGAGAACAAAAGAGAGAAAAATGGATTTATATTAGTTTGTGTGATCAAACAGAATTTGAAACCAAGATCCTAATAATAACAACAGATACCAGAAATGGAACAATTTTGGAAATGATGCAAAACTATATATGATAATCTTAAGCAAATCAACCTCTGGAAGAAAAAATAAAATAACAGGACAGTCAAATTCCTACTACACCATATTTTAGATCCCTCTTGAATATTCCTTATGCCCTTCCTGTATTTTATGTTGTATGGGATCGAAATGTTTGCGAAAAGAAAGTGTGAGGGATTCCCACAGAAGTATTTCGGGAGTCTCCATTTACGAGAAGCACTTTATAAAAAATTGCATGACATGTTTTTTTTTTTTTTTTTAAATCCCTTCTTCAAATCAAGAATAGAAGCAGGCCATTTCAAAAAAACATCTCTGATTTGAAACTGTAATCTTTTATTTTGGAAATAGTGGTCAGTCGTAACACATTCTTTGAGATGAAAGTTCACAACACTGACCATACATAATCAGAGGGGTAAAGGAAGGGTTGAACAAAGAATATGAGGCATAAAGAATAAAAATAAACTGATAGTCATTATAGAAAAGGGTTACTTTTCTACTCACACTATTTTACCTTCTAAAACATTTTTATAATCAACTTGATGAATTTGGAGACGAGGTCATGATAGTTTTGTAGGTTACATAAATTAAGTAAACTAAAATATGCACATTTGTACAGTTGACATTGTACATTTGGCCGCATAGAGCCCTTCAGAGTCCAAGGTGGCTGGCTGCGTTATCTGATAGCTAGTGATCTTTTAATTGATCACTCATATGTTCCTGACGATCTACACATGTTTATCACAGACTCCACCTTAAAATATAAGGAAAGAATGACCCTGGGCACAGAAAATCTCCTGAATAGATCAGTGGTTAGAGCTATAGCGTACTAAACCAAAAGTCCCGGGTTCGATTCCAGTGTCAAGGATTCATTATATAATTTAAAGAATAGAAACTAAAATTATTTAATTTGTGTGGATTTTGAAAATAAGTTATAAAATGTAATCAGTGAACATATTGTTCATGAATAGATGAAAAATAAACGAGTAGTGTGTGTGTGTATTACTATTTAAATAACACTGAAATCAATTTTCAACAGGTAGCATAAATAATGTAGGTAGATTTTCTGGTCAACCTTATTGATATAGTTGTACCACAAGAGAAGGAAATAATTTGGTAGAGGCTTCTATTATAACGTACTAGTATTAATCCATCTGATATACACCAAACCAAGGAACCATGACGTGAGTAATGGTTTTGTATTCAATCACCGAGCACTGCGGTCTATACGTGATGGTGATAAGAGAACTGAATTCATCGTTATTGCTTTAATGTAACTCGGTTGATGTTAATTAACGTCCTTAATATACATCAATGCATGCCATTACTCGGTCAGTTCCTTATTTACATCTCGCCTGATGTCAAGGAATGTAAAAAAACATAATATACAAAACAATCATTTTAGCGGTTGCTCTCTATGGGTGTAAAACGTGATCTCTTACTTTACGCGACGACCAAAAATATTATGGTTTTCGAAAACAAGGTAATTATAAAAAAAATTTAATTCAAAAAGGGATGAGGGAGGCTATCGGAGAGTGGAGTAAACTACATAATAATGAGTTCCATACCCTGTACTCATCACGATACATTGATAAGATAGTCAAGCTTCGTAGTTTATGGTGGGAAGGACAAGCAGTGCGAATTGGAGAATCTAAAGCCGTGTTCAGGGTACTGACTGGCAAACCCAATGGGAAGAACCAATTGGAAAAACATATATGCAGATGGGACGGTGAGATTATAATGGATCTGAAAGAGATAGAGTGTAATGAGGTGGACTAGATAGAGCTAGCCCAAGATAGGGATAGGCTGTAATGAGGTGGACTGGATAGAACTAGCCCAAGATAGGGATAGGATGTAATGAGGTGGACTTGGATAGAACTAGTTCAAGATAGGGATAGGGTGTAATGAGGAGGATTGGATGGAGCCAGTTCAAGAGAGGGATAGGATTTAGTGAGGTGGACTGGATAGAACTAGCCCAAGATAGGGATAGGATGTAATGAGGTGGACTTGGATAGAACTAGTTCAAGATAAGGATAGGGTGTAATGAGGTGGATTGGATGGAGCCAGTTCAAGAGAGGGATAGGGTGTAATGAGGTGGACTCTATAGAACTAGCTCAAGATAGGGATAGGTGACCAACTTTTGTAAGTGAGGCAATGAACTATCGAGTCTTAATGCCATAGAGTAAGTAACATAAATTAAATGGAAATCTTTAAAACTTAGAATATGTTTCTACAGTAGAAGCTCGTTAACCCGAAATAATAATTGTAACCAAAGTTTGTTTGGATTTACTGAGAGAGTAGAGCGTTGGCGGGGAGACATTTTATTCCTAGACACTTTAAATTACACTTGGATGAGTTTTATTAAATTTTAAATTAATGTACAGACGAACACATTGTACTGGCCATAACAAGTAAATATTGAGCATTTTCTACCCTAGTTTCTTAAATTTATCTTTAAACTTTGCATTTGTTACCAATAAAACATATTTTTGACCTAGTTGGTTGTTTTCCCCTCGTGTTTTCCGAGAATTGTGTTTGGATTAACTTTAATATCGGACTGTCGGGGTTCGGTCTAACGGTGTTTTACACTATTTAACTTTTTACATTAAAGTAGCTAAAGAAAATTCCAGAAAAATAAGAAAGGGAAAATGTTACAGTATTATGTTATAATATATAATATGTATGTCAATATATTATACATATGTACTATATATAATATATGTAAATATATAGTATATGTAAATATAATTATATATATATTTTTTATATTACATCTCTAAACATAACCCTTGATGAGATTCATAAAAGATGTTAAGTTTGATAAAGCCAAATTAAACAGATTTTAACGTACACTAAATGAACTTATTGACTACATTAAAACATGACTTACAAACTAACTTAACCATAGATAGACACTAAATCTAGTCTTCCATTGCTGATAATTCATCACTGTTCTTCAAATGATGAATTTTTGGCTAAGCCCGGAATCAAACGTGTTACCAACTTAAGTAAGGTGTCAGACGTTTAATATCTAAAATATAAATAGCTAAACTACATTAAATCAAATTAATCTCTATGTAAGCACAATCCTTTACTCTCCATAAACGGGAACTCTAGTCTTGCTGGGGTTCATCTAAAAATAATAATAGGCCTGTAGATATTCATTGAATTTATTAACAATAGCCTTTGTATTTCAAATATGATGCACGTCATCAAATGCAATTTGAAATTTAAATATGATATGTAGTGAGTGTCCTTTGAAAATATATATAAAAAAAAAATCATCTTTGTTCATTTGAAAACATAATTCATATTCTACCAGCTAAATATATATGTGAAAGTTTTACATTTCTATTTTTTTGACGAGTTGAAAATTTAAAAATAGATATAGTATATATGTGCATGGTATTAATTATATATATATATATATATATATATAATATGAAACCCTGAATAAAACCACATATTTTATTACGGATTTTACATATACCCTTTGTGAAACGTATATCAAATGAATTTTAATAAATTCATGGTTTCAAAACTAATGAAGCATTTACCTTTCTATTAAAAAAAAAAAGCTCTTACGATTGAAATGAAAATTTCTCTTGTAAAAAAAAAATTACGTGATATGCTGATGTATGTTTGTATCAAAAGACTTCGGAGACAAAGTAAAACCCCTGTTCCAGTTATTCCCGCATGCATTAACTCCCGCTGTACCCTCCCCTCTACCCCCCACAGCTAGTCCCCCCCCCCCCCTCGCCAAACACCTACAATGATACCGTTACCGTTAGGTTCTAGGCCAGCTCTGATTACAAGAACTAGCTCACTGCGGTCGGAATATTGTAAATTATTCCCCCAAGAGAGACGGATCCACAAGTATCCACTTTGAAGTCCCAATGAAACCTTTGAATTATTCAATGGTCTCCCACACTTTTATTTACTGGATGGGGGGAAAAAAAAAAGAATAAGGGTATTGAGAGATTTTTTTAAATGAAATGAAAACTTTTTTTAACGATTACTAAAAGTTAATGATGTACTTAGAGATGCAAAAAAAAAAATTGAATATTCTTAATTTTATAGGTGATTTTCTTTTTGTTTAGCGGTAAAAATATGAATGATGTTTCAATAAATACGTGTGTAAAAGAATGGAACTTACATAGGTACTAATTTTTTAATATATTTAGGTGGAGATAGAAATATCTAGTAAAAAAAAATAGTCTCGAAATAAAATAGTTTCGAGTACAGTTTCCTGTAAAGACATGTATATATTATTATTATTATTATTATTATTATTATTATTATTATTATCTATTAGCACCGTCTTACTACCCGTTCGGTTTGATACGCACTATACTAATGTGCAGTGGTAGGGTGATTGTAGATGAAATGGAGGACCTAAAGTTTAACGAGGGATCCGAACCACGGTGAAGGCCTGGCATTACACACATTCACAAGTTATGATTAATACACGTCTTGTCAGAGGTGAGGAAGGGTTCCGCATTTAGTTTATCAAACTATTAAGTATATTTATTTATATGAATGATCTGTCTTTTTAGTTCGGTGAATTGCAAATAAGTCTCGATATAATGATCTTTGATCAACCATTATTATGGTATGGATCATATCATTATTAAGTATTTGAATACTCAAAATTTTATATAAGGCTCAGCAGCTTCCGTAGCAAGACTGCACAATGGTTTATTTCTTGATCGTCTTAGAACTTCTTTTAGTCAACTGATTGTCCAGTATCCTCTATTCTCCCACCGTCAACTGTCTTAAAAACTAGTCTTTTCCTTTTACTCGGTCATGCTCGATCCATAGAAGTCTTTATAAAAAATATTTTTATTGGTGAAACAAAGTTAACTGCAATTAGTACACAATAAGATAGGTCAAATGGGAAGTAAGAAGATTCAAGATACAGTATTTGTATTGAGTCACATGTGTATTTTACATTGTAAACATCTCCCACGTACCGATACAGAAAATAAAATCGACGAAATCTTCTACTTAAATGGACAGAAACAATGATTTGTTATTGTGATATGACCTACATAAAACTCAACCTGCTAAGAAATGGCACTACACACAACCACCACAAAATTTTTTAAGGTGAAATTTTAATCAATTTACAAGATTTTTCCTAAAGTAGAAATCGTTAAATGGTGACTTAATCCCTCCAACTCGCGTTTCAACAGTCATTCTGTTTGGTGGTGACCAATTCAGTTTTTATACAAAAAAACAATGTAGATTCAATAGATATTCTTAACATTTTAATCACAATTATGGATCTTATAATTCAACTTAAATAACTCGCTTCGGTGGCTTCTTGGTCTAACGCGTTACTCTCGCAGACTAGACTGCCGATGACGGGGAGATAGAGGTTCGAATCTCGGTCGGGCCTACTGAGAGTGGTTATTTCAAACTGGGTTTCCACTCTCCCTTCATGCATATGCGGGTGCACGTCATCTAAATATAGCCTTCTTAATATATAAAACCACAAGCGTAAGTAGTACATAAGCGTATGTCCTGAACGGTAGTAAGATGCGGTGCTAAACAAAAAATAAATGTAATTTTCATTTCATATTAATATTCATTCATATGCAACAAGAACCTCATCATAAACGTTGGTAGCGCCTGAATACAATAAATTAGAATATAGCGCCCACGAAAAAATAAACACACTCGTTTCGATGACGATCAAGGAGTAAATTGAACCGATAAGGATCCAAACACGGGATGCCCTGTGAAATATGTCACGTGCAATTACAAAATCCAAATTATTCTAAGAGTGGTAAAAAAAAACTGTTTTGTGAAATAAAGATTATGCCAAATGAGCGTTCGCAGCTATAACTAATCTCATGTTACGTCCAGCAAATTCTGATTTTAAAAGGCATTGCATTTTAAAGTTTTACAGGTTACAGGTTTATATTTATTACAATTTGAAAAAAAAAATTCACTCTTGTAAAGTAATATATTTACATTTTATTATGCCCACAACTGAATTTGATGAACATAGTAGGCCTAAGTCTAATGTTTAAATTTTAAGGCTGTGGGTAAATTCAGTAACAATTATCTCATATATCTTCATGAAGATATTCTAAATATTTGTATAGGCTTAAATATTTAAAGAACATTTTAAAGATGTTTTCATACATTTATGATTGAATATTTAAAATGGTTATTATATCATGTTAGGACCAGATCTTTGCAAAATAGATAGTATGGAACTCCATACGGACTTACTCACTTCATTGTTTAAAAATGGAGTTATTTACTCAAAACTCGTAATATATGTTAAACGAAATAATATACACTAGCAAACCCGAGCGAAAATTGCTTTATACTTACGTTCAACATGTTTGACTCCCGGATTTAAATGTTATGATTTTCTTTTTAAAGAATTAAAGTCCTCACTAGTATATTTGGACAAAAAAATAGATCAATATTGGGTCCTCAAGGGTCAATACTTCGTATTAAAATTTTGAATTCTGTTTAAAATTTTCGACATTTTATTAGGTGTTGCACATCTTATGGTTATCTCATTTTTATTAAATTCCTCATTTATAAATTTTGACCAATAAAAATGTAAATATTGAATATTGAGTCTAAAATGAAGGAGATATATCATTGTTGTACAAACATTTCTCCTAAGAGGTTAAAGGAAAAATAATAAACTATTTGAGAGACTTACTCATATTTAATTACTCTATGGCATAAGAAAATTATTGCGTTAAAACTTAAGTGGTATCTCTTTACAACTAAATCTCACATAATTGTATTAATATATTTGCTAATATCTCAGAGACTGTTGGCATTGTAAAAAAATATTTCAAATAAAAGTTTTTTATTTTCAATAGGTCTACAATTTCGTAATGATAAGTTATTTAGTATATCAAATATTTGGGAGATACGGAAATTTCCACTTCTGTAAAGTACCCTGAATGTCATTTCCATGGGAAAATGAAAATAGCCAGTTTATTTATAATCTTTATCAACGCCTAGATACGAATTTTAATCAAAATCGTTAGAGCCGTTTTTGAGAAAATCTGTTATTTCTCTTTTAGTTTTTTACTAATCTACTCTTAATTTTAGGGTTAAACAGACATACAGACAGACGGCATTGCAAAAAACACTTTTTAGGATTCGGGGGTAATGAGACGTTGACATCCATCAACATTTCAGGCTAGATTTTTTTTTACGGTCGCAATACTTTACCTTTAGTGTTCGAAAAGTTTTTAAATATATATTTACAATTGCGTATAGCTTGAAACTTATTGTTTTTTATAAAAATATGTTTCAAATAAAAGATTTGTATTATAAATATACCTACATACTTTCAATGATAAGTAATTTCAAATCTCAAAGAGTTACGTAGATACATCGAGATTCATCAAAATCTTGAGTTCAATTTTTTTGACGATCACTATACTTTTTCTACCTATAAGATAGTGAGAAAGTAAAATAGCAGCCTATTAAAAACATTTTTCATATATACATTTGACGAAACAACAATTTCTAAGACGAAGCGTTTATTTGATGAAATTTTGCAAGAAAATGCGTTTTCTATTAGTCATTGAGTTAATGTAACTATAATCTAGGTGATATGTATAGGATTTGCTGTTTGAATGGATTTTAAAAATGAGATTCCAAAAAATAAAAAAACAAAAAAACAAAAAACAAACATATTCTCTCATATCAACCTTTCCCTGCTCTTCCATTATTCTCTTCCTCTAAACATTCGTTTCTGGATCTCTTTTACTTACCCTTCCTTATTGTGTCACTTTCCTGTCGCAGTCTCAGTTTCAACAAAGTTTCGTGATCTTTATCTAAAGCACCCTCATCCCATACCACCCCTTCCCACTTAAAAACTTCAGGTCAACTTTGGGTAACATTTTATCCGGACGTTTAATCGTATCTTTCACGGTCATTTCTCGCGTAACTGCCTCTTGAAAAAATGTTACTGCTCTCTCAAAAGGCCATCTACTCCTCCCCCCCAAACATCCTACATCCAATGTGCTTGGCATACTGTTGACATCCTTATCTCTACTTTAACCAACTAGTCCTATTCCCATCACATTTGACCCTTAATAAGGCAGACGCTTCTAATCGATAACAAAATACAAACGTCACGTAACTTTAGTGGATTGTAATGTTTTATTCCGGCTGGCTCTGCTCGTTTTTGATTGCAGGGACCGGATGGTTGAAGAAGGGGGAGGACGTTATTCTATAGCATTGCAGTTCACGATTAAAAAAACTATGGGACCTCCCATACTTTTAATTGGAATTTAATTTCGTTTTTATCCCCTCTCTACTCCCAGAAATACCTCGTGTCCATGTAAATATATGGTTTCTGGAGATCTAGGCAGGTGATTAAATCCTGACTGAACTCGTAGCGCGTTGTGGGACAGATTGTAATAGAGTATGAATATGATAACCTATCTTTAGCTAGCTTACAATTTTATTTAGCTATATTCATAAGGCTCTAAAATGTCGAAGACTGTGGTCTTGGGGTAAAGTGCTCGCCTCAGGATCCGATGTCCATGGGTTCAAACCTAGCTGTGGTCGACAAATTTTGTGGTTTTCTCATCCTCTCTCCACGCTAATGGTGATTCTTATTTGTAAAGGCCTACTTTGATAGTATTGAAGTATTTTAACATATCAGTTTTACATATATATATACTTTTTTATTTCATATATATATATATATATATACACACACACACATAGGTATGGTTTATGATCTTACCAATTAAATTAGGCCGTTAGTAGCAAGTGTGCTAAACCTATCTATATTAATAAAAATGTCAAAATGAGAAGTTTTCTTAGCACTCAATGGACCAACATATCATAATATTGCCTAGCGCCTTTAAACTATACTGTACCGGGTCGAGCTCGCTCGCTCCAGTCTGGCCACCTCTCATTACAACCAATGTGTTCTATTTTATATTTTAGTCGCTCGCGCGCTCGCTCACTCAATCTGGCCGCCCCCTTAGGCTCTTTGGCGTTCACTCATAGAAATCAATATGGAAGGCAGCGGTTAGTCAACACACTTCCTGAACTCCCCTAATTTATGTGATGCCTACCAGATGGTGCAAGCAGCACTAAGCAGCCGAATGACTAAGTATATGCCCAATACCGTATGGATATAAATAATATCAAACCAACTTCCAGGTTGTTCTTTAAAATTTACATTTACTACTAAGCGGATATCTTGTTTAACTTCACGAAACTAGAGTTTGATAATGTTAACCTCATCGGTGGTATCATGGCTTAACGCTCACTCTCGTGTTAGAATGGATTGCCAGTGATGGGGAGTTCGGAGTTTAAATACCGGTCGGGTTTACTTAGTGTTTACCCCTAAATGTTTTCCCACTCTCCCTTCACACAAATGCAGGTACATTTTCTCTAAAATTATATATTCCACATCTCTATACTATTAACGTAAATAATGTGTGGTTATAAAACTAACGGATATTGAAAGCTGCAAAAAAAAAATCGTTTAAAGAAATATGTGGCTAAAATTTAAAAAGATTTAGTAATCTAGATATTAGGTTCAAAGCTTTTATTTTTTAAGATATATATCAAAAATGGTCAACAGTTCTTAACATACAATAACTTATCCTAAGAATAAGGAAAAACCAATTCTATTTCAGAAGTTAATGTTGTGGTTTTAATATTGAAACTCAATAGAAAATAAGATATTTTTGAACAAAGTAAAGATTACGTTTTACTTTTCTCTCTTTTTACTTTATCTCAACACCACAGAGAGAAAGTATTGTGATCGTAAATAAAATCGAACCCGAGATTTTGGTAAATGTCGACATTTCATAACCCCCTGAAACAAAAAAAAAAAGTTGCTTTCACAATGCCGCCTGTCTGACTGTACCTCGGGATAGAGCCGAAATTATTTTACCGATTGGGCTAAGACTTGGTATGTGGGGTTTCGATAAGGTCTCCTCCCCCCCCCCCCCCCAAGGTTTTTGGAATTATATATCAACCCTAAAACTAAGGGTAGTTTACTGAAGGGCAAAAGTAGAGAAAATCGATTTTCTCGTAATTCGATCTAACGATTTTAATTATATTTTATATATAAGCACTGTTTATTATTATAAATACGATGGCAATTCTCATTTTCTCATGAAAATGATTTTGAGGATACCTTAAATATGGGAAATTTTCCAATTTTCATCATTCCTCTGTAACTATTTAAAATACTAGACAACTTATCATTGTAAAGTTGTAGTACTATTAAATATAAAAAGCTTTTATTTGAAATATATATTTTATAAAACCAATAATTTTTTAGCTATAAGCAAATATATGTATATATATACTTTTTAGTTTAGGACTTTGAAAATTAATTTGATTCTTATGTTATGCTCTTTGTTGGATAAAGATATTTCTCTTTCTTAAATTTTCTGTGACAGTGTTTCTAGTTCCTAACGCCATAGAGTAAGTAACAGTGTATATTATTTCATTTATGATATTTGGTGTAGTGTTTCTACAACAATGTATAGACCTATTATTTCGCTTCACAAATCTTACTTAATGAATATCTATTTTAAGATAAAAGCGGGAGAAAGTCTGTGCGATGCACCGTACAATTTATTTTTAAATGTTGTACATTTAGTTTATAAATGTCTTAAAATCTAAGTTTCTAAGAAAACTTATCCGATAAAATGTTACGAGTCTAGACTTGGTAATATAATTAAACGATATGAAGACGTCTTGTGAGAAGAGCTTTAGGGTAAAGTTATGCCCTTACTTCACACTAGAGCCCAACTGTAGCATCGATACAAAAATATAAACACCCAATGCTGGTAAACGTAATCGTGTGAGCTTACCACACCAGGGCCATTCTTTTAAAGTAGAACTTCTATAAAATATAATGTTAAATATTTATTTTCTAAAACATTTTCTTAAATAATCTATAATATAGGGGTGTATAAAATCCACTTTTTAAGTGTGAGGTGAACTTGAATCGATAGTTTGAAATATTCTCGAACTGGATCGAATTTTAAATATTTTGGTTTATTGTTTTATTATTTGAAAAAATATTATATCTTGTTTATTTATGTAAATTTTTAACTAAATCCAATTAGAACTGTTTGCATTGCACAATTATTTGAAATATTTAATTATAATTTAAATCAAGCTAATATCACAACATTCAATTCTATTACTTTAGATTATTTCACATGAATATCAATATGTAATGTATAATAATTATAGCACTTAATAATGATAGTAAATTGAATATAAATGGAGTATTTTAGCCATCAATATTTTTACAGTCGAAGTCTTGTATTTTTCGAGGTCTGATTTTTTTTTAAAGTGAAGTAGAAGATAACTTTTTTTTTAAGCCAAGTCAAAGTTTCGATGCGTTGCACATTCCTATTTGGTATACACGTATAAAAACAAAACTAAGATAAGAGCTGAGGGCAGTATTTTGCAGTTTTTATTTCAGAACATTTTTTTTGTCAAAACAAATCAAATAATTCTCTAGTAGAAAAATATTGTTTAATTTTATTCACACGGTGATATCAACAGTTCTCTAATATCTGTCAAAGGTGTCATGGAATTTAATTACAACTTTTTCTATTATTTAAAAAAGTTTGTCATCTAATGCCACTGTGCTCTGGACAGATATTCAACAACTGTTGATATCACCGTGTGAAGAAAGTTTAACTCTATGGTTTTGATGAATCAATATATTATATTTTTGGCCAATATAAAGTTTTGCTATAAAAAAATTGGCAAAAACACTGCCCTCAATTCACGATCTCTATACACCCATCTAAAGGTAAAGTATTATGTCAAAAACAGTGTCTTATTCTCTAATCTACACTGTAATAATAAAACAGTAATAAGCTATTATTTTTAAAAGCTGATACGATGCAATATATTTACCAAAGTTATATTTAAATAAATTGATTTAATATTTGGTTCTTTAAACTAAAGGAAAACTTGCATTTACATTTTAAAATATATTCTATATTTCTCTAACTGTAGGTTCCTTTAACACACTAGCCACATGTTCTTAATTATTGAAAGCTATAAATCCATCCTATTACAGGTTATCTTTTACCACAAATTTACTACTGTATATTTCGACCTGAACGGGATCCAAACTAAAGTCACTAAGATAGGATTGTCCTTATTCTAAGCTACGAGACCTAAACTATCTTTGCCATGTCTTTAAATTAGTAATTTGCTAAACCTAACAATATCATATACAAATCTCAACATTAATGCTAGAATTAAAAAAATATTTTTCTCATTTTAAATGGCACCTAAACCAAAATATGAAATATTTTTCAAAAATTATTTAGTGTTAGATTTGAATGTCAAGCATATTATATTTTCACATAAATGCTAAAAAGGTTTATCTCTTTATAAAATTTTTAATACAATACAATTTTCAAAGAAATAGACTTTTAGAAGAAAAAATTATCTTATTTTTTGTCGTCAACGATAATAATATTTTTATTTTTTGGTATAGTGATATTTATTAAAAGTGACAGATTCAGATCACATGACTTGATATATGATTAAGTGAAAGAAGATGTAGTAGCTTTTATAGCTTTCAATTGAGGCTCTTTCTGTGAAAATTGGACTATTCTAGGCCGTTAGCTAGCCGTCATGTTATTAACATTAAATTCAGATTTTTAAACTCACTAACAAAACTATAAAAATTAAAATAAATCTCCTGAAATTGCAAAATGCCCGTTGTTTATAATCAATATTCGATACTGGGTGACCTGGTGATCTAGAGGTAAGGTGTCGGACTTGTGTGCTGAGGGTCCTGGGTTCAATCCTCGATCCCTGCACAGACTTATCTGATTGCCAAACCTTTCCTTCACCTCTGATAAGTCGTGTATTAATCACACCTTGTGAATGTGAGGAATTCCAGGCCTTCACCTTGGTTCGGATCCCACGCTAAACTGTAGGTCCTTCATTTCATCTCACAATCACCCTACCATTGCACATTAGCGTAAGTGCGTATAAACCGAACGGGTAGTAAGACGCTGTGCTAATAATAATAATAATAATAATAATAATAATAATAATAATAATAATAATAATAATAATAATAATAATAATAATAATAATAATAATAATAATAATAATAATCGATACTCCTATTAAACTTGATTCGTTTTTACACGCACAAAGAACGTTTAAATAGAAACCTCCATTTGGGCAGCACAAGGTAAGGTTAAGGGCGTTACTGCGCATCTAGGGCGGAAGGAGGACTTTAAAGCCTTGTTAATTAGAGCCGGAGTCACGTGACACCGTAATTAACGAATTGATTCAACAGCAACAGAGCTAAGTGTCGCGGGTAGAAGCTGTGTCGTTCATCGTGTGCTCAGAAGGAACTCCCTTCCACCCATTCACCCCTCCTCCTCTTATACCGCCCTAATCCATAGACTAGTGCGCCAGGCTTAAGCAAGGTGTTAAACAGACCTTAACGACAGGATTATGAAGTTTTTGAGGTGATTAATTAAGTATTTAATTAGTTAGAAGCAAGGTATTTTGTCGGGTTTTTGCTTTGCTGGGAAGGCGATGAGGCTAATCCGAGATTAATATTGTTGTTTTGTACAGATGGAGGGGGTGGGATAGGAGGGGTAGGCCTACTAAATTCAGAAGGAAGTAAAATGAAGAAAAACATTTTAGTACATTAAAGTTCAAAACTTTGCTTACATAATTTTGTCAATGTTTTATTAGATTGAGGCGTGTAACGCGTGATTTATAAAGAGACTGTTTATATTAATTAGTGGATGGTTTATATTAGTAGACGACTTACAAACTAACTTTTTCTCCACATAATAATAGCCTTAGCGCTTAGTTATTTACAAATTGGTAACTAGGACCAAGCAGTAAACAAAATATTATTATAATCAATTATGTATTTACAAACATAAACTAATGATATACAAGTTTTAAAGGTGAAATTATATTTTAAATAAAATATGTTAAAAATTTATAAAATAGAAATCCTAAATTGGAGGGAATAAATAGTTAGATATTATTCGCCTTCATTTCAAGCGTTTTTGAAGGAATTTTAAAGACTTGATACCTTTTATAAATATTTATAATATCGTTCTAAGAGCGTCTCCATTTCCCATTTTTAGTTAAAAAGATTTAAAATTAGTCTGGCTGAAATAGATATTGAAATAAGTTCCGAACGTTATCCCTATACCTATATTTATTCTACTCATATGTTTTTAAAATATTTGTACTTGCTTTAAATATTTTTCTTTCGTCTGGATCTTTTTAAAATACTTATACGTCTATCTTCCTTCTCTGCCAGTCATTTTCAACAGCCGTATCAAGGTCAGAGAATATTTCAAGAACGCTTCCCGAACTATTTTTAAATGTTGAAAAAAAAACATGATTTAGTATTATATAAAATTAATAGAATAATGAAGAGATGCGTTTTCAAATTTGGTCTTATCTATTAGGTACCCACCAAAAACTAACTTTATTCTAAAAGTAAAATCACATTTTCACTGACTCTCAAAAAGGAGGCTTTTATTAGTTATACAATTTTCTTATCGGATAGTGATATAATATTTCGTCAGAGGAAGGGTAGTCGCAATATGGTTGATTTTAAAAGTTAGATAATTTAGTAAACTACTCTGCTTGGATACGAATTAGATCCAGACAGCTTGGATAGAGTACTAATGCGTCATTCGAATCTTCTGTTTACATCATGGATGAATGCATCCCTCTCCTAATAAGTGCTAGAAGTAATCAGATACATTTAGGATAACGGGTTTGTCGTCTTTTTACAAGCGGACCGAACACCACTTTGCTCTTAAGGCCATATGTACAGAATTTTTTTTTTTCCACCATTCAAAAGAGTTTTCTTCTGTGAAATGTTACACACCATAAATATATTTTTATGTATTTTTTCTAACGAGCTATGAGGGTAAGAAACTTCCATTTTTACGTTTTCCAAATCAGGTTTTAGGCCACAGTTTTTGAAATAAAAATTTGAAAATTTAAATTTAGTATCTTTAATACTATACCTATTTGATAAAGCTGGGATTTTGCCGTAGGTAGAAGCATACTTCATATATATATATACTTAAAGTTCTCTTAAAATCAACACAATTCAACAATTGTTTACTAATACTAATTAATCTATAAATATTAAATATTAGTATTCATACGATTTATAGATGTGTATACTTAAGATAAAATATATATTCAGATTTAAATATGAAACGATTTACTGAATAACTTGATTTCCGTATGACATTAAAATATGCACTGAAATTCCAAGTTGGCTCGCCAGATCAAAACTTTGTAAGGAAGTGTAGCTTAGTTTACAAGAAAGGGTGATAGCGCCCGCCTCCACAATTCGCGCAACACACAGCGGCTACTCCAGCTGTATTATCACAGAAATCCAAGTAATCTGCCGTCCATGCGAGATTTCTGTTTGAACGATCATTCACAAGTTGTCTCTTGAAATAATTAGCCTCATCTTTATATCAATGCCGGAGTTATTTCATTATTGAAATATGTTGTAGTAATTTAAAGATTTGTGTTTTATTTGTGATCTCTGTGAACTGTAAAGAATATATATATATATATATATATATATATATATATATATATATATATATAAAATTATTAAAATAATAAACAATGGTTTCTTCCATTACAAACTGGAAAACGTCAATCTTTGAAACCAAGAATGAGCATAATGTATTATATGAGCTGATAGGCTTTATGTTTATTTTATATATTAAGGGTTTTCCAGAATCATTAACACAGAATATACAATTTAATAAACAATAAATGGCTGTAACACATCGCATATCAAGAATGATGAAGTAAATACTTAACATTTGAAAGCACTTTTTACAGCCATTGTAAAAATAATATTTTTCATGAAAAATAAAGTAATTTAGGCAGTTTATAGTGTTTTAATTTCTTAGCTATTTAAACTAGTTTAGTCGTTATTTATGCAGAAAAAGGCATTATTTTATATAACTTAAATTGGCAAAACTTATTACCCTGAACACAACTTGTGAATGTGAGGAATGCCAGGCCTACCCCGTGGTTCGGATTCCACGTTAAACTGTAGGTCTTCCATTTCATTTCACAATCACCCTAACATTACACATTAGCGTAAGTGCGTATAACCCGAACGGGTAGTAAGACGCGGTGCTAATAATAATAATACCCTGAATACATTAATATACATATAGTAAAAATAGTTTCATGATCTTCAATTTAGTGAGAACTGCAATTATTAATATCAATTAAATTATCTATGTTTTAATATGTATTTATATTTTTAATTAGAGGTAAGAATATTTATACTGTCAGACTTAGATATTGGTTCATATGGGATTATCTGCATGATAAATTTTATTGATCAATTACATTTTAATTAATATTAAAATTTTGTGATTATCTACATTAAAATCATCTGGACGATTTGCCTCAAATTAGTTAGCCATAGGCTATAGGTAAATATATTGTGTGCATAGATGGTGATTATGAAAGCATTAATTATATATATATATATATATATATATATATATATATATATATATATATGCATTTTACTTTAAGTAGCAAACCCAAAATGTCAAGTGGTTACAATTAAATTGATTATATTGTTCAAATATTTGTTAATTTTAGGAATACTGCAAGTTTACACGGTTAAAAAGAATTATTGAACTCTAAGACATATACAACATCCAGAAGAAGGCCGAGAATTGATCAAATAATAAATATTACACCCCTACCAGAAATCGATCCCGAAACCTTTTGCACTGTAGACCATCCTGCTAGTAAGTGAGCTAACGTGTCGGGCTATGGTACTATCATAATATCACATGTATAGCCTATATTTTCTTACGTTCTCTCCCACAGCTGTAAAATTATTAATTGAGTGGCCTCTTGAAAATATGCTTGATAAGAAATAGATTTTTTTATCGCCTTAAAAATGGTATGAATGCAAGAATCTACGTTTAATCTGGCAATTTTTCCAGCCTTTTATATAGCTTACATTTTGGAAACTATTATATTTGAATATTTAGAATTTCTCTGTTAATCACACCTATAAGGGTATAATCAGGTCAAGTTAGAAGTAGTCTATAATGATGTCCCAATCAGTGAGATATCCTGTTGGGTACCTAAACAATATAGGAAGGTATAGTGTTCATTATTTATATATTTCGAACTCACTTAGAGAGTAATTTTAGGCCCAAGTATGATATTATAGTAGTAATTGATGTTTGCATTTGAAAGTGTGTAAGCACTCTGAATTTACTTCAAATGAAAAATCGCTATTTACTATTGTAACGACAGTCTTTCTACCAATTTTTTTTATTATTTTTTTGAAAATAAATAAAGTAATGAAATAATTATTTTATTCACAAAGGAATGTCGTTTATTACATATGAGTCATAAAAAAATATGTGTGTGAAAGAGAAAGCACGATTTTTATTTGAATTAATTTAATCAAAATAACTAAAGCATTACTATCCAAACAAGATGTAGCTTATAAACTTATATATAATCCCTCTCCTATGTTTTTAGGCACTTTGAATTATTTAGTGATTAGGTTTGGAGGTTTTAGTTATTCTATGGTGCAAGGAGAAGGAAACAAATTTTTATAGTAAATGCACCCTATTTACGTGGAGAGTGGATGGGGAAACTCTAAAGAGAACTCATGTGGCAAGCCACCTAATAATATGTAAAAATTATATATTTTTATTAGTTGTATAGGTAAATTATTAATAAACCTAACTTTTATTTTTGTAAACTCGAGTTTATTGCTGCAAGTTCCTAGTAATTTTTTGAATAAATATTTTTGGCCTGATTCACCAACTGATTAAAGTCCTTATCGAAGTTTAGCTTTATATAATATATGCACACTTTGAAAAAAAATATATTATTATATGTCAAATGACTTGCACAAATGAACAACGTAATCATCAGTCTGGTTAAATTTTCTCACTCTCTCTCATATATATATATATATATATATATATAAATAATTACAACTTATATAGGTGTATAAAACATATTTATCTTTATAATACGCTTTATCTCTATTGCAAAATCATTAGATGCCTGTTCTTGATTAGAATAAATAATATACATTTTGAGATGATAATTTAGGCCCTAATATTTTTTTCTATTACAGAGAAGACATATGTGATACGGAGCACATGTCCGGTATGGAAGAACTCCCTCCCCAATTGATAACATTATTAGCTATAAGTATTCTGATGTTGAATGTACCTATTCAGAATTCCAAAGTTCTGAGGAATGTGATAGTTGTGAGATTAATTCAATAGAAAATGAAGAATTTTGAGTTGTATAGGAAAGTGATGATGACATACCTAGATTATTGATGAGAACGATATCTCCGTCAAAAATAATATAACAGGAATGGATAGATATTTAATATTTTCTTAACCAAATGTAAATAATCCCACCATTTGTACCATGGGTAGGTCCAACTGTGGAAAAAATATGTCCGCGGTTTGCCCCCGCCCCTCCCCCCCAATTTAAAAATTCAAGTTTTTTTTATTGCAATCGTTTGTTCTTCGCTTGTTCCGGATTGTTCCGCAAAATTTTCGTTTGTTCTGTTTTGATAGGCCCACAAATGATATGTTTACATTGGTGGGACCAACTTCACGGCAGCCCCCCCATTTTGGAAAAATTTACATTTTTATGGTTGCAATCGTTTGTTCCGGATTGTATCGCAAAAAGGCTCGTTTGTTCCGCATTTGTTCTTGCACAAATGGGACATGAACTTGTGACATTTTATTTACTCGTGAGGGGCCAACTTCACGGTAGCCCCTCCACTTTGAAAAATCCATGTATTTACGATTGCATTCGTTTGTTTCGGGTTGTCCCACAAACATTTAGTTTGTTCCGTTTTGATAATCTCACAAATGATATGTTTACATTGGTAGTGCCAACTTAAAATATCTCCCTCCCACTTTTGAAAATTGAAATTATTATGGTTGCGATCGTTTGTTTCAGATTGTTTGAAAAAAAAAATACGTCTTGATACGTACCCAAAATTAATTATCATACTTAAACATTTGACATCCATGAATTCGCCCTTCTCCCCTTTTAAAAACTTTTTTTTATGATTACAATAGTTTTTTCTTCGCTAGTTCCGGATTGTTCCGCAAAAAATCAGTTTTTCCGTTTTGATACGCTCACAAATGATATGTTTATTTTGGACCTCCATGAAGCTGCTTCACCGTCCTTTTCCCCTAATAACATTAAAAAAAAGTCATGATTGCAATAAGTTGTTCTTCGTTTGTTCCGGAAAAAATAGTTTGATATGTTTTTATACGCCCATAAATTGTATGTTTACATTGCACGTCCATGAAGTTGACCCCCTCCCCCATCTTTTAAAAATCCATATTTTTATGATTGCAATTGTTTATTCTTAGTTTGTTCCGGATGGTTCCTTAAAATAAACGCACATTTCGTTTTGGCAGGAAAACACAAGATTTATTTATACTAGGAACGTGGAATGACACCTTTATGGCAACCATATTCACCACATGAACACACACAACTTTTAAAAATCGATATTTTATCTTTGCAATCAATAATTCGTTCTTGGTTCATTTTAGATTTCTTTTTGCGAAGATACCCGCCTCTGTGGCGTAGTTGGCTAACGCGCTAGTCGTGTTGAGCCCGACTGCCGAGGACGGGGAGATCGAGGTTCGAATCTCGGTCGGGTGAACTGGGGGTGGTTTTTCCTAAATGGTTTTCCACTCTCCCTCCACGCAAATGCGGGTTCACTTCCTCTATTCAACCTTCCCAATTCCTAATCCATTAGCGTAATTAGTACTTAAGCGTATAACCCGAACGGGTAGTAAGACGCGGTGCTAAATAATAATTTTTGCGAAGATTTCCATTTATTCCTTTTGTAAAGCCTCGATAAATTTTTCTAGTAGTAGCTCTCTCACATTCTTTCAAAACTTGAAATTTTTTTATTTAAAGTTTGTTGTTAGTTTGTTTGAGTTCCTTAACATGTTTATCTTTATTTTGTTCTGAATTTATTTAAAAAAAATGTGTTTATTTCATGTTGATAGTTTTAAAATTAATATATTTTTATCACTATGCTAAGCCCCATTTCCTTACCTCAACTAGATAAAATATAACAAAATTTGTATTTTTGGTTTTATAACTTTATTAGTTTGTTCCAGATTAATGTGCATTATATTTTAGTTAGTTAGTTCTTATATCTCTTACAAATGCTAAACAAACTTGTGTCACTAGTAATGATGGCCTTTTGTGTGTGCGACCTGTATGGTCACACAGAGCCCAAGTAAAGAATTGTCCCACACTTTGTGTCAAAGTATGAAAAATATTGCCTTTGATTCACTCATTATGCACAAAAAAGCAATAAAAAGGCGAAGCAAGTCAGAAATACAAAAACTAGGGAGATCTTGGTCTACAACTTATTGCATGCCATAAAACTCATAGTAAAAAAAAGTATTTTTATGGACCTCACTTCCTCCTAAGCTCCAAAAGATTGGTTTCGTCTACTCGTGCAGTTGTGAAATTACCGAAAGATACACGAGATCTTACCTCCCTTTTCCCCTACCCCCTCAAGAGAGCTCATAACTAGGTTACCCTAAAGTATTGACATCGCACCTTTCTTTTGTTTGCTACTATTACTGTTAAGATGTAGTAAATAGTATCTTTGACCGCAAAGAGATATGATTGGAAGAAAATGTCAACTAGTTCAACTCTGACACGAAGAAGACTAAGAAATTCCTTGACGATAAAAATATTTTTTTCAAATCAAAATTTATTAAGCGGACCCAGAATAAATTTTCAAAAAAGTGATTAAAAATATCTATAGAATAGCCTGAAAAATTCTAAAAAAATTGCTACAAATTTGCCAAAAAAACAAACTAAGAATTTAAACAAAAAATCGAAATGAATGCACATGACTAAATCAAAAACGTTCTTTACAAATGGAAACTAAAAATAGCTATGCAATGAAGTCTTTTAACAGCTAAACTCTTGCATTCTCATAAATATAATATTGATTTACAAAAATTTACTTTAAAAGAATTCCCATCCCAATGCAACTTTTCACCGTTTAATTTCAGCGTCCAATCGGTTATGTGGATTTTACAAACATGACAAACAATTAGGATAAATAGTTAATTTTCAACATTATATTATCATCCCTACAACTGTTTGATTAAAAAGAATAGGTTTGAGTATCTATGCATTATAAAATATCGATATCATTTAAAAATATACTAATTTAACATAAGTTCCTGGATATTATTCAAACTGGAATGGGCTACCATGAAGTTGGCCCCTCTCCCCCCCAATGTAAACATACTATTTGTGGGCTTTTTAAAACGGAACAGACAAAAATTTGTGTCTAACAATCTGGAACAAACGAGTGCAATCAAAACACCATGAATTTTTAAAAGGTTTTTTTGAGGGGGGGGGTTCCATGAAGTTGGCCCCTCATGAGTAAACAAAGTTTCAAATTCACTTACCATTTGTGCAAGAACAAATATACAGCAAATGAAACTTTTTGCGGAACAAACTCTATCGCAACCATGTAAATGTCAATTTTACAAAGTGTATGGGGGGGGGGGGAGTCTATCGTGAAGTTGCCCCCCCAAATCCCAATATAAACACACCATTTGTGGATTTATCAAAATGGAACAAACAAAATTTTTTTCGGAACAATCCAGAACAAACGATTGCAATCATAAAAATTTGAATTTTTCATAATGATGGACCAACTACGGACGTAATTGACGGATATTCTGTCAGAAATGTAATCGAAGAGAACTCTACTGAATGTATTGCTCTTTTTGCAAGTTTATCAACACATCCTAGCCCTTGCTACTCGGATGCTTCATCACTGACCAGCCAACGAAATTATCAAACCCTAAGTTCAAACAGTTGACCCACGGAGTATCAGCTTACGTCTGTGCCTCTGTGCCGACAAAACAAGGCTGCTTGACGTACACTACCGTAATAAAGCTGAAGTCATGTATCCATGCGAAGCTCTAGAGTTGCGAGTGGTAGTAATGCCCTTAATCCCTTCCAAGATACTCGCTGACACACTGTCGCTACTAAGTTTCTCGGGGCTAAACTTGCAAGTAAGGTGAAAGTGTAGGGAACGCGAGAAAAGGTAAGTTTTTTTTTTGCAGTTTTTATAGAAAAACATTTGTTTGGACAGAATAAATAAAATATTGCTCCAGTATAAACATACTGTTACTAGCACCGCGTCTTACTACCCGTTCGGGTTATACGCACTTACGCTAATGTGTGATGGTAGGTTGATTGTGAGATAAAATGGAGGACCTACAGTTTAACGTGGGATCCGTACCACGGTGGGGGCCTGGCATTTCATACATTCACAAGTTGTGATTAATACACGTCTTGTTGGAGGTGAAGGAAGGGTTTTTGCAATCAGATAAATCCGTGCCAGTACCGAGGATTGAGCCCCGGACCCCCAGCAGAGAAGTCTGCCACCTTACCCCTAGACCGCCAGGTCACCCTCACATGATGATACCAACAGTTCATGACTACAATTAGCATAAACTTTTTTAAATTAAGAGAAAAAGTTGTCATTAATGCCCAGTCAGTAAACAACCCTTGACAGATATTCAAGAACTTGATAACACTATGTGTATAAACCTATAATATGTTTCTACTGAGGACATATTTTATTTATTTTGGCAAAAAAAATTTTGATAAAGAAATTGAAGGAAAAAATATATTTTATCACGTTCCTCACTCTCCAACCTAAAAGTCTGTACGAGAAGTACTGTCTAATTTTCATAAGAAGTGTCACACCCCCTAAACTGTCAGGATAGGTTGCGGTCGAGGATGGGGAAGATGACTGGATATAATACTGTATGAGTTCGTATTTGATGTTCGGCTTTTGTTGTACGGTTCTTATTATACGACTACGCTCTACTACAAAATTTGATGTTGATAAGAGGTACTAAAAGATTTGAAAGAATTTAAAAATAATATTTAGAAGCTTGTGGCAGAACAAAGTATTGCAAGTAATGCTTAACCAATGGCCTGACTGACCTCTAGGTGGCCCGACGTGGACATGAACCCCGATACTTTGGAACTCAAACGATAGCCCCTCAGCTCTCGTACTCGGCGACCCAGCGTCCTAACCCACGTAGCTCCCAAAAAAGGGCAGCGTGACCCTCCTAGGCTCGATGGTTAATTGTCAGCCCAGTTAGCTTGAAAACATTACTATTTATAATACAACTTGGCCTTATTGCCGAAAGGAAGGCTGACACTTTTTTATTTTATCAGCTCGTAGGTTCTATTGATTAGTAAATAATCAAAACATTTTGCAACTCGTGTTTTGTCACAATTCACAACACAACAACTGCTAAAAAAACACGCCTCAATCTATGCCGTGTCGATTACAAAAGGGTCTTATCTGACAGCTATAAAAGTTACTAGATATATTTTCGCGTGTCCAAAAGTAATCCATGTGATTTTATTTATCATTTGTGATAAATATTAGCAATTACATATAAAACAATACTAATAATATAGTTAAATGTTACCTCACTTTTAACATCAGAGTGAAATGTATGTAAATAACATCAAATCAAATGCAGTGCAATGCTCAACACTATACGGAAAATATTAAAAGTTCCCCCAAAATAATTTCATAAATTTAAACTCAAATATAAAGGAGTGGAAATTTAAGGTTTTAAATAAAACAAATGTTTGTGAACTACTCACTAAATTAATCGCACAAGATAGTCTCTATTTTAGTTATTTACTAGCCCTCATCGTAACAAGGAGGGTCCCCCGATGTAACTGAATATATCAATATAATTTACTTTGTCACCTCATTGTAGAGGTAATTATTACCCAAGAGAATGGTACAAAAGCTCGGTATTCAAACCCGTAGCTTCCCAGCAAGAAACGTACATACACAGGTATGACTGGGGTGGAAATGGGGGGTTGGACGGAGGGAGAAAGGGCTGCGGATATACTACAACACCACCCACATAGAGAAATGTATGTTATCCCTTTCTCTATGCCGCCCACTAGGGTGTGTTCACTAAGCCCGCCGCGCGATGGCAGCACAGGAAGTAATCTAGAACACCAAACTCAACACCTGCAACTATACATTTCATGAAATTTACATATTCTCTCCCGCTTTTACCTTTCCTCGCTTTTACAAGTGGATCTTTATAATGTAGACACAGTGGACCACGTTATGTGGTGAATTATTGAGGTAAGGATAAATAAATAAATAGTAAAAATATAACAAGACGCGTCCATATTAATTCAATTATACTGATCAAGCGTAATGAGGGGGTTTAAATATGTCAATTTAAGCAGCAGACAAATTGATGTATTAATAGTAACTGAGAATTTGTGAGGATGGGACAGAGTTTTCTGTTGGAATTTTGTGAAGAAAATAGTTATTTATCTTAATAGTTTTAGAAATAAACCATTGTTAGCCTAAGAATTTGTTCGCAAACATCAAAGGCATCAGCAAATTGCTCTAATAGGCTTACGTTAGGAAAGGAATCTCTAGAAAGTTTTTTTTAAATAACAAGAACTTTGGTTAGGTACCCATTGTTGAAAATAGTCAGATTTAAGGCTTCTGACTAAATAAAATTTAGTTAATACATGACTAAATTATTTCGACTTCAGTGGTCTTGAGGTAAGGGTGCTCACTTCAGAACCCGATGCTCTTGGGTTCAAGCCCAGCCGAGGTTGATGGATATTTCCTGAGTGATCCGTGGCACGGCTTCCTTCTGAGGGGAAGTAAAGTTGTCGGTCCCATGTTTATGTAAAAGAACCGAAGTTGTGTAGAAATACCTTTCCGGCAAAATCGGTAAGCTCTTCGTCAGGCTCGCTCATAGAAATTCAGCGTTGAAGGCAACGGGGAACCACCAGACTTCCTGAACTCCCTTAGTGTATGGGATTTATACCAGACGGTGCAGGAAACACTAACCAGCCGAAAAGCTGAATGCATACCCAGACCCGGACGGATATAAATCACATCAAACCAACCATAGATTGTTGAATTATGGCGATTGGCCCTTTTCATTTAGCGTGGAAATGCAGAGCCAAGGGAAGAAATGGTAATCTTCAAGAATTTTGATTATTTTGCAATTTTCTTTGCGGAAATTGTTTGTTCAAGAATAGAAGCATGTTGATTAATTTATACTTTTTATATACACACCTCCTCTATAATTTTAACAGTGATCAAATATCGATAAAATTGACATTTTTCAATAGAAAGCTGTCGGCTTCATGTCAAAAAGTAACAATTAATAAACATCGATACATTATCTTAGAAGGGGTGTTGAAAATATTAACATAAAAACTTCACTCGCTCTCGATAAAACTGATAATTCAACAAGTATGATTATTCCGCAAGACCTGCCCGGTAGCTAGCACCCTCTATGATTTTCGTGATCCAATGTTCTTTTTAACGCGGAAGGATACTTAGTCCGGTTGTGAAGCCACGCCATACCCTTCTCCCTCACGCACATAATCCCACAAAATATTATTTTTTATTATTATTATTATTATTATTATTATTATTATTATTATTATTATTATTATTATTATTATTATTATTATTATTATTATTATTATTATTATTATTATTATTATTATTATTATTAGCACCGTGTCTTACTACCCGTTCGGGTTGTACGCACTTACTCTAATGTGTAATGGTAGGGTGATTGTGAGATGAAATGGAGGACCTACAGTTTAACGTGGAATCCGAACCACGGTGGAGGCCTGGCATTCTACACATTCACAAGTTGTGATTAATACACGTCTTGTCAGAGGTGAAGGAAGGGTTTGGCAATCAGATAAATCTGTGCCGGGACCGAGGATTGAACCCCGGACCCTCAGCACAGAAGTCTGACACCTTACCCCTAGACTACCAGGTCACCCCCACAAAATAGATTTTAGACTTGCACTCGGCAGGGTGAAGGTCCTTAGGAAGATGACTGGGATCGTCTGCGTTTATGGAAAACCTTAGCCTTTCAATTATTTTTTTTAATGATTTTGTGTGAAACTCCTAAAATGAATAGTATCTAAATTAACACGAATCTGGTTCTGTTTGTTTCAATTACAGTTTTTTTGATGCAAGGAATATTTGCGACGTCATCTAAGGGAAAGTAGTTCACTGGAAGTGCACCGAGTCGACCATTAAAAAATACGAGGTAGGGTGGTGGGGCTGTGGGAAATACTTCTATAAATAAAATGATAAAATGGCGAAACACCAAAGCGTATCCATCCAAGATTTGAACCCCCACATGTTAAAAAGTTTGTCTTTGTATAGTGGGGTTTTTAAAGAAACTATTTCCTGTAATGTTGTATATCTAACTGTTTTTGTATCGTAAGAAATTCCGCTAGATTATCGAACTATCTGGCTGTAGATAGAAAAAAAAAAGGATGCCGGTGATAACTTATTTCATGGAGATGAGGTTATTGTTCGTTGTCTAACAATACCTTCCATCGTAGAGCTCCTCAATGGAACTACCTCCGTTAATAATTCACACAAGTGGTCGTGCATTGAAAGAAAAGAGGAAGGTTATCGTGGTTTTAGAATCACGCAACAAACGCTGCCATTGTGGCTAACACGTTTATTAATATCTTCTGCTATGGGAAGGGGGTGGAGTAATTATCTCCCATGATTCTCCTTCCTTCCCTTTTCTCTTTCTCTCTCTCTCTCTTTCTCTCTACCCCAACCCTCGTCGTCTCTTCAACCCTCTGAAATCCCTGAGGGTCCATTAGCTGCTCAGATACTACCTCATTATGCTTTAGGACCCATTGTAAACCATTTTGAATTCTTCCTCCTCCCACCTTCATCCGACCAAACACTCGTTCATACAAGTGATTGAATGAGTCCTTCGAGGGGTCCAGGATATCCTTTCACTAACACTCCTAAACCTCTCCGTTATAATTAAAATAACTTAGTGGTGTCAACACCGCTGTTATCCTCACGCACAGATGTAAAAGTTGTATCAGCAGAAAATATCACCGTTTACAAGTAGGTATAGGTCCTGAGTCCCAGCCTAATGCTTGTGTGATTTCTTAATGGGGTTTTTCCCATCCTTTAAAAATGCTAATGCAAGTACACTTTTTCTATAAACACCTTATTACTCTCTATCCCTTATATATACTTTTTTTTAATCACCACGTTTTACTAACCGTTAAAACTTCCTTCCCCTCTGACAAGACGTGTATTAATCACAACTTGTGAATGTTTGGATTGCCAGGCCTCCACCGTGGTTCGGATCCCACGTTAAACTGTAGGTCCTCCATTTCATCTCACAATCACCCTACCATCATACATTAGCGTAAGCGCGTATAACCCGAACGGGTAGTAAGACGTGGTGATGATAATAATAAATAATAATAATAATTGTTCGAGTTATACGCCTATGTACTAGCTACACTAATGTGTTAGGAATTAGGAAACGTGTACCCGCGTTTGCGTGGTGGTAGAGTTGAAAACCGTTGAGTAAAAACCACCCTCAGTACACCCAATCAGGATCGAACCCTAATCTCCCCAGTTCCGACAATCTAGTATATTGCGAGAGAAGATTAAGCCGTTTATAGCTCTTGCGTCAAACTTTTTAGATAAATAAAATATAACTCTTTGTAAGAGCCTTGTCTTCATCATCTGTATACTAGGTATATCCACAATGTATTAAGTGATTTATTAATTGATAGCTAAGGATATCTTTTGAATCCAAACAAATCACTGGATAGCTCAACACGTAGAAAGGTTCCTAGAAAAAACAAGGTTTGGAACTTTAGGCCCTTTAATAGTTTTGAAAATAATATTTTTGGTAACATAATAATTATGAATCTAGTCAAGTCAGCGGATAGTTAAACATAGTTATTATGTTACCAAAAATATCATTTTCAAAACTCTTAAAGGGTTCTAAGCCTCAAACTAGAAACCATTATACCCATTTAGCTATCCGGTGACGTGTCTGGATTCAAAACATATCTTAAACTATTATTGTTATTAAATTGTGGAAACATTTAGTATTCACACATGTGACCTAGTGGTCACTTGGTTTTTTAGATTCATTTTAAACACTTAAAATGTGTTAGACAAGCATTAATTGTATATTTTTGATTGATTTTAATTTCACAGGTTTAATTATTGCTCGATTCTCACTTATGTAATTCAATGATTTATAGTGGTAGATAGTGACTATTGAGTTAGAGTGTTTTTTTTAAATGTTAGCAATTAAACTTGTTTAGAGGAATAAAGACAGTGAAAATAATTGTAGAGTGGCCTTTGGAAGATTAATGTAAACAATCTACACATCTAAATCAATGAAATGGCTCTCTATCATTCCAGAGTTCTTTCTAGCATTTCTCAATTTCCTAGAGAGCTTAAATAGTTCATAAACATTATGGAGCATGCCATCTTTATGATAAATTCCGAAAATTAAAACACCATCCAATATGGCGTATCCAAAATGGTGGGTGCATTGTACAAATTGAGTCCTAGGGAGCTTTTTTTTTTTAGAGACGTGTCTTGCTACTCTTTCTGGTATACGCTTTCCTAGAGAGCTAAAATTTGGTATTCCGTCTTTAAAAAAATCCTAAAATTGAAAAACCAATCCAAGATAGTGGACGCATCGTAAAAATTGAGTTCTAGAGAGCTGAAATTGGGTATGGACGCTATGGAACATAGAATCTTTAAAAAAAATCCGAAACTTGAAAAATACAAAATGGCGTCACCTATTGTTATGGAAAATCTCAAAATTGATCAAGACCAAAGGGAACAGACTATGTGTGGAATATGAAAAATGTGCCTGTCGTAGACAGACCAAGTACGTCCCTATTTGTAAATACGCTTGTCAATATTTGCAAGTTTTTTATAAACATTTAATCTTAATGTTTGAGATTATACAAATAACTCCGTGTTTTTTTCCCGCAATATAGACATTCCGACCGAGCAGATACTGTTTTTTTTTGCGAAGATGGTGCCAACTACTACGAATAGATGGTGTAACATAGACAGGGAAACAATAAATCTCAATTCATAACTGGAACCGCTAATTTTTCATTCAAGTAACTTCTCATTTATCTTCAGGAGGCTGAACTGAGCCCGTTCCAGAACCACTGCTTCACAGAAGGTCTGAAAGCACCGGGGATAGAACCTGGGAGCTCTGGATCTGTAGACAGGATATCTGACCACTAGACCACGGAGGCGATCATACGGAGTGTATAGTTATATAGATAACGTGCTGAGAGCGCACAGGCCAAATTTGTGTACTTGCTTTGGAGTATATCATATTGTAATTATGGGATGGATTTAATCCAGACATCATAAATTTTTACTTTACCCTAATAAATGTGACAAATATAATTATTTATTATTTAAATTTAAACTTAATCCCAAACATTAATCTCACGATTTGTATTCCCAATTAATGTGTATGTCTACGCGTTCTTTTGTATGGTTTTTTACTTTCTCTCTATCTTACAGGTAGAGAAAGTATTGTGATCGTCAAAAAAATCGAACTCGAGATTTTGATGAATTTTGACGTTTCATGACTTCCTGAATCCGAAAAAGTGGTTTTTGAATTTCCGTCTGTCTGTCTGTCTGTCTGTCTGTCTGTCTGTCTGTACCTCCAACTAGAGCCTAAACTATTTTACCGATTGAGCTGAAACTTGATATCTAGGGTTTTCATAGGGTTGCCCCGAGGGGTTTTTGGAATTGGATATCTACCCCTAAAATTAAGGGTAGTTTACTGAAGGGCAAAAAGAGAAAAAGTCGATTTTCTCAAAATCGGCTCTAACGATTTTGATTAAATTTCATTTATGAACATAAATAAATATTCCAAACAAAATGGCTACTCTCAATATTTCGGCAAAATCATTTTAAGGGCTCCGGTCTGATGCGTAAATTAACATTTTTTATAATAGCTCCGAAACTATTTGAGATATGAAATTACTTAGCATTACAAATATGTATATATATTTATAATACAGATATTTATCCGAAACATATTTTTATAAAATCAATAACTTTCAATATATACGCAATTATATGAATTTTTTTTAACTTTTTGGACATTAAAGTTTAAGTATTGCGACCGTAAAAAAAAAAACTAACCTGAAATGTTGATGGATGTCGACGTCTCATGACCCCCCGAACCCTAAAAAATAGTCTTTGCAATGCCGTCTGTCTGTGTGTCTATAAAAACTTAAAATTAAGGGTAGTTTACTGAAGGACGAAAAGAGAAAAAATTGGTTTTCTCAAAATATGCTTAAACGATTTTGATTAAAATTCGTATTTAGGCGTTGATTAAGATTATAAATAAACTGGCTATTTTCATTTTCCTATGAAAATGATTTTTAGGGTACATTACAGAAGCGTTAATTTCCGTATCTCCACAACTATTGGAGAAACTAAACAACTTATCATTGCAAAATTGTAGGACTATTAGAAATAAAAAAACTTTTATTTGACATATATTTTTATAAAAACAGCAGTTTCTGAGATATTTGCAAATATATTAATACAATTTTGTGAGCTTTAGTTGTAAACATATACTACTTAAGTCTTAACGCAATAATACTCCAATGCCATAGAGTAATTAAATATAAGTAAGTATCTAAAAAAAGTATGTTATTTTTCCTTAAATCTCTTAGGAGAAATGTTTGCATAGCAATGATCTATCTCCATTTTAGACTCAATAGTCAATATTTACATTTTTTATTGGTCAAAATGTATAAATGAATAATTAAATATCAATGCGATGACTTGAAGATCTGCAATACCTTTTAAAATGTTAAAATTTTAACCAGAAATCGAAATTTTAATACGAAGTGTTGACCCTTGTGGAAGACATTAAACTGTTTGAAATGTTCTTAGGTGGACAAAGATGCGCCTCTTTTCTCATTGATTCTATATCATTATATATTATTTTATGCGTGTTCTTATGTGGAGTGGTGATGATACAATGTACATTATTCCGTTCAGAAATCTTACGAGTTTATAGAAAGAGAGAGAAAGTCTGTGCGGTGTGCCGTACCATTTATTTTTATTTATCACCGCGTCTTACTACCCGTTCGGGTTATTCGCTTATGTACTAATTACGCTAGTGATTTTAAGTATTAAGAAGGCTTTTATTCAGAGGAAGTGTACCCTCATTTGCGTGGAGGGAGAGTGGACAACCATTTTGAAAAAAAAAAACTCAATACACCAAACTGAGATTTGAACCTCAATCTTCCAATCATCGGCATTCTACTCTGCTGAGGGAGTAGTGCCTTATACCATGCGGCCACCGAAATGGGTCACGGTATAGTTGTTTGTGTTAAAAGACCTTAGAACTTATAAAATATGGGCTTGATAAAAATCGAAAAAAAAACTTATTTACTAGAGCAATGAGCTTGTTCAATCAAATAAATATTATTTATAATAATGTTCATGTTTATTTGGTAAGGAGTAATAATAATTTATAGTAAGGTTATATCTTCTTTTTTATTATTTCTATTCCCTTCAACTTATTTTATATACGTTTTAGTTTTTCTTCTATGACGACAACATATTTCGAAAATTTTTCACCATCTTCAACTCTTATTTGTATTAAAGATGATAGATTTTACTTCATATTATTGGAAAGTTTGTGAAATTTTACGGTTTATATATGGAATAATTTTTAATTTAATAATTTTATTTTTAATTATTCCATATCATTATTTACGAATATGATTGACCTAATTATTAGTAGTTCGTTTATTATCTTCCATAATTGAGGGGAATTAGAAGAACCTATTTAAAAACTTAGAAATTGTTGCTTTTAGAATAGTGTTCTGAATTTATGTTGGCAGCTACTAGGAAAAAGTACACAGACAGACACCAAGACAAAAACATTCTTTTTTTTTCAAAGCAGTAATATATTAAACGCACAAACATTTTTTAAATATCGACTTCATTTAGCTTATGGTCTTACGATATTTTATTTATACTTCACATGCATTAGAAAGCAAAAATATATTTAACATCTAGTTACTAAAAATATTTATCTGTATAGAATAAATATCTACCATATTTTCTAGGATTCAAATTCGATATTCCTTGTAAAGTGAAGATTTGGATCCTAAAATGTGATTGTTAAAATAGTGGACCTGACCCATTACTGACAACAACATTTTATTGAAATAATAGGGGGGGAGGTGGGGATGGTTTTGAGTAGAGGAGGTTTCTAGGATCATCAATCAACATCAAAGGTCTCTGGGCCATTTTAGATAAATGCCTTTATCTTCCTCTATCCTTCCACAATAATTATTATTGTCCGCTCATTCGCAACATTGCTGTTCTCTGCTACTCCCATAACTTTTTTTTGTCTCCCTTACTGTCTTTTTTTCTACACACTTCATCCCCATTACTCTCTATGGGATTCTTTAATATTACATCGTCATTAAATGACCATATAATTTCGACCTTACTGCCCCAACTATTGCCTGGACAACTTCATTTCTAATCCTGTCACTCCTTGTGACAGCTAGCAGGCTCCCCGAAAACCTCATTCCCATTAAAGGGTGAAGGTATGAAATGTGATCAATCTTGAAACTGCAGACGTGGTCCAGTCAAGAGTCATCAGGGTAAGGGGGGGGCAGACAGAACTGGAACGTCATCTTGTCACTCAGCTGGCGAATGTTGATCCAGCACGTGTTGCGATGGACCGACCGCAGCTTGACCACGTGTCATAGCGCAATGTATCATCACTTGAACCAGGTGAAACTGGACATCGAAAACCACGCTGCAACCCCCTGGAGGAAGTCGGCAAACCGCTGAGTTCCACTGCACCTCCATATAGGAGTTATTATTTATCTTATCATTTCCTTAAGTTGTAATTTCAAGTTTCACGTTTAGCTAAGCAATCTTAAAGGTCGCCGTACACTTTCCCGTAATAAAGACGAATAATAAATCACGAATAGAAGAAAGAGACGAGAGTAAAAGAACCATTTACATAATATAGTGATTTACATAAGGTTGTTTTTCAAGAAATCTAGGTAGCTATCAGAGTAAAAATATTTATTATTAAACACTCTTGTAAAAAAAAGCTTTCCTAATGTAACCTCTCATTTTTCAGTTCATACATTTTAAGTTTCTTCAGCTTCATATTCTTAGTAATTGGAGTCTTAACAAAGTGATTAAGTTATCTTTAAAAAATTTATAATTACAAAAGCACAGGCGGTCTGGTCTGCATTTATTCATGGAAAGTTATTTTTAAACTCTGTATCGGAATGACGCACCTTAATGTACGTACTAACAGACTTGGCTTTCATCTTACAAATATGAACAAATTTTAGCTACAGCCTCTCGTTGAATCAAACACTTATTATTAGACTATCCCAACTTGCGAACGTGAAGAATGCCAGACCTCCACCGTGGTTCGGATTCCACTTTAAACTGTAGGTCCTCCATTTCATCTCACAATCACCCTACCATTACACATTAGCGTAAGTCCCGAATGGGTAGTAAGAGGTGGTGCTAGTAAAATAATAATAATAATAATAATAATAATAATAATAATAATAATATTATATATATATTATATATATTATTATTATTATTATTATTATTATTTATTATTATTATTATTATTATTATATTATTATTATTATTATTATTATTATTATATTATTATTATTATTATTATTATAGAGAATAGAATATACCATAAAGGATTCGATTGAGAGCTCGTTAAAATGTGATTATATTTGTTTGAGGTCGGCTGGATCTCTTTATAAATAGTTACTATTTAACTCATAGCTGAGACATTTTGATATGGACATCTATGAAATTGACATTTAAGACTGTAGATTTAAGGTTTCTTATTCCATAAAATGTTTATGATATTCTTAACCTTCATTTTGGCATGACCCATATGTTGAAATAACAAACCACTTCTTTAATTCTGGACGTTTGCAAACCATCTTAGTATTACCCTTGATAATGCAACAAAAAAAAATCTAATAGGTTAACTAAATAGAAATTTAAAAAATATATATATTTGGTATTAAGAAGATATACAGTCAACTCTTGATTCTACGACCCTTCACGGTTCCCTGGAAAAGGGTCGTTATTGGAATTTTCCCCGATTTTGTTCCACCCCCGACCCTAATAGCAAAAATTGCATATTTTTAGACAACACATGAAAAAACTACCTATTTATTAAAGAATTCCACTATGGAGGCCTGCTTCTTTTTAGCGCCAGTTTACTCAACGAAGTCTTTCACATTATAGAACTGTAACTACAGATCTTCACTAGCGCCCTGGCGCTTAAGTACTCTTGAGTAGACGTCCCTGGCTTTCAGAACTTCTTTCGTTGTGGGGATGTCTTCAGGCGATTCTTCCATTTCTTCCTCCCCCCTCTTCATCGCTGTACTCCTGCTGCTCCCAGATTATATCGGCGTTGTCGAGGGTGCCCCAAACTGTGATGTCATCGTCTGTTGCTATGTACTCCTCATATGTGCGATCTGGGAATAATTTCTACCACGTTTCCTCGTCGCATGAACGAGTGAAAGTCTGGTGGGCAGACGAGGGTGCTGTTTATGAGCCAGGCTGCGGTTCCGTGTAGGGGCCTAGCTGAGAATTAATAAGATTTAAATTTGCTGGCTTATTTGTAAAAATGTTCATTTATAGGTTAAATTTCATAGGTATTTTTTTCTAGTTTTTTTTTCCTTCTTTACCTATCTTTACCAATAAGAACAGTACGCATTTAATTACATTAATGTGAAGGGAAGATAAAGTTATAATTTAGAGTAAATTTGCCATTACTTGTGTGTAGGTATAGAAGGAAAGCATCAAGGAAATAAATCCCTCTCAAAACACCAGCTGGGATTCAAGTCCCAAACTCCCTGTCACCGAAAAACCAGACAAGATGAACTTGACAATCAATCCATGTGTTTATGATCGTTAAAGTCTTGATCCAAGAGATATGTATGAAAAGGGTGGTTTTGAAGGAAGTGCATCCGCACTAGCGTGAAAAGTGGGTGAGTTAACCAAAGTGACGTGAATAAAAAATCCCTCAACGCACCCAACTGATTTTTGAAATTAAATCTTACTGTCACTGATACAATCTACTTCCTCTTGTACCACGTGACTACAGATGTTGAGTTTTGTCCTATTCCAAAAAGTATTCAAAATACTCTTGTTTTTTGGAGTCGACCATACATTTCGTGGCTATAGACTATCCAAGACGGCTCCTCGTTAAAACGCATGAGCCCGAAACATTCGTAAAACTCGTTAATTTATTTTATCGCCCAGCCAAACAAACGTTCTCGGACCTTCTTCGACTATTTCCGAAAAGAAAGAAAGTAAAAAAAAAAATAGAATCACCAATTCGAAACCAACCCTTTGTACAGTCCTCTTTACAAAAGAGAGCTTCATAAATATGAAACAACATACTTCACTATCACACGAGAATTTTTATTTCCCCTTCTATTTCTTTCCCTATTTTCTATTTAAAATTTAAATTTGGATGAACGTTGTGTATCACCCCACCCACCTTGTGTCTATCTATGAGAGCATTTCGCACAGTAATACTTAGCTGAATGTTATTCCATATTCGTTGGTTGGATTTTGAATACCGATGAATGACGAATGCTACACTTTCATTTGAATATATCAGCCGGAAAAAAGGTAAAGTAGGTCCATATTAAATTTTTTTAGAATTAATCAAAGCTATTTTTGAAATAATGATTTTTAATCAAGTGTAATGGTGTTCACAATTTGTTTTTAAATATTATTTTACAAAGTAATTATAATTTATGTACAAGTGTATATTCTAATTTTTAAATTATTTTAAATGAATTAATATAATTTTTAAAGCTATTTCAATGCTCTACAAATCTCTAAATTCAAGGAAATATTTTGTTGTGGCCATTTTGTAATATAAATGACTGATTAGTAATCTAAAAAAGTAGTTACAGTTTCAAAAACTCAAATTTTATTTTTATCAAATTCAAATTCACCTATGTGGGTATTTAATTTTATAAAATATAAGTGAAAAAATTGCAAATGTTAGTAGGGTAAGTAGACTGCCTTGGGAACAGATCTCTTGAGTTGGGTTTAGACCAGAATATAACTTTTTACTTTCTCGCTATCTTACAGGTAGATAAAGTATTCTGATCGTCAAAAAAATACAACTCGAGATTTTGATGAATCTCGACGTTTCACGACCCCCCCGAATCAGAAAAAGTGTTTATTGAATTTCCGTTTGTCTGTACCTCCAACTAGAGCCTAAATTACTTTACCGATCGCGCTAAAACTTTGTATCTAGGAATTTCATAGGGTTTCCACGAGTTTATCTTGGAATTGGATATCTAACCCTAAAATTAAGGGTAATTTACTGGAGGGCAAAAAGAGAAAAAGTCAATTTTCTCAAAATCGGCTCAAACGATTCTGATTAAATTTTATTTCAAAACATTTATAAATATTCCAAACAAAATGGCTACTCTCAATATTTCGGCAAAATTACTTTAAGTGCTCATTTTTTATCATTTTTCCAAAACTGTTAGAGATATGAAATTACTTATCATTACAAATATGTAGAGCTATTTATAATACACATATTTTATTCGAAGCATATTTTTATAAAACCAATCAATTTCAATCAATATGCATATATATATATAATATTTTCGAACATAAAATGAAGTATTGCGACCGTAAAAAAAGTATAACCTGAAATGTCAATGGATGTCGACGTATCATGAGGCCCTGAACACTAAAAAGTGGTCTTTGCAATGCCGTCTGTCTGGTGTATGTTTAAACTTAAAATTAAGAGTATTAAAATAAAGGGCGAAAAGAGAAAATTTCTGTTTTCTCAAAATCGGTTCTACCAATTTTGATTAAAATTCTTATCTAGGCGTTGATTAAGATTATAAATAAACCAGCTATTTTCATTTTTCCATGAAAATAAATTTTAGGATACCTTACAGACGCGGAGATTTCCGTATCTCCACAACTATTTGAGATACTAAAAAACTCATCGTTGCAAAATTGTAGTACTATTAATAATAAAAAACTTTTATATGATATATATTTTTATAAAACCACCAGTTTCTGAGATATTGGTAAATATATTAATACCATTTTGTGAGCTTTAGTTGTAAAGGTGTACTACTTAAGTTTTAACGCAATAATTCTCTAATGCCATAGAGTAAGAAATGAGCAAGTCTCTTTAAAAGTGTATGTTCTCTTTCTTTCAACCTCTTAGGAGAAATGTTTGTATAACAATGATCTATCTATATCATTTTAGATTTAGCAGTAAATATTTACCTATTTTATTGGTCAAAATTTATAAACGAGGAATTTAATAGCAATGCAATAATCATAAGATGTGCAGCCTCTAATAAAATGTCGAAAATTTTAAACCGGAATCCGACATTTTAATACGAAATGTTGACCCTTGGGGGCCCAATATCATTATTTTTACTTTCTCGCTACCTTACAGGTAGAGCAAATATTGTGATCATCAAAAAAATTGAGCCCGAGATTTTAATGAATGTCGACGTCTCATGACCCCCCGAACCCTAAAAAGTGGTATTTGCAATGCCGTCTGTCTCACTCTGTCCATCTGTCTGTACCTCCGACTAGAGCCTAAACTATTTTACCGATTGGGCTAAAACTTGGTATCTAGGGTTTTCATAGGTTTATCCTGAGGAATTTTTGGAATTGGCTATCCAACCCTAAAATCAATGGTAGTTTCTTTAAGGGCGGAAAGAGAATAAATCGATTTTATCAAAATCGGCTTTAACGATTTTGATTAAATTTTATTTCTAAGCTTAGATCAATATTACAAACCAAATAGCTACCCTTAACTTTTCGTCAAAATGACTTTAAGGGTTCCGGTCTGATTCGTAAATTCTAATTTTTAATTTTATCTCCGTAAGTCTTTGAGATATGAATATTACTTATAATTGTATACATGTGGATCTATTTACAGTAAACATCTTTTAATTGAAATATATATTTTTATAAAACAAAAAGTTTTCAAGTTACACACAAATGTATATTTCTTTTAACTTTGCCAAAACTTTAAGGTAAAGTATTACGACCGTCAAAAAAATCTAGCCCGAGATGTTGATGGATGTCTACGTTTCATGACCCCCCGAAACCTAAAAAGTTGTTTTTGCAACGCCGTCTGTCTGTGTGTCTGTCTAACCCTAAAATTAATAGCAGTTTATTAAAGGGTGAAAAGAGAAAAATTCCTTTTTCTCAAAATCGGCTATAATGATTCTATCTCTCTCATTTTAGACTCAATAGTCAATAATTACTTATTTTATTGGTCAAAACTTATAAAAGATAAATTTAATAATAATGCAATAACCATAAGATGTGCATCCCCTAGTAAAATGACAAAAATTTAACCTGAATTCAAAATTTTAATACGAAGTGTTTATCTTTGGGGACCCAATATCGATATTTTTTATTGGTCCAAATATACAAATGAAAACGTTAATTCTTTAAAAATAAAATTATGAAATTTAAAACCAGAAGTCAAAAAAGTTGTACGTATTTATAGCGAAATTTTTTCTCGGGTTCGCTAGTGTATATTATACTATGAATTTTAAGTAAATATTTCCATTTTATACAATAGATTGAGAAAGTCCGTGTGGAGTTCCTTACCATTTATTTATATTAATAATTAACATAAAATATTTATCTATTTAAATAAAAAAAGCCTTTTATAAGTCTCCACACAAGCATTTTGTTCCACTATATTTATATTCTCTTGCCTAAACTTTAGAGTGAGAGAATTAATTAATCGTGGGTTTAGGGCTTGTAAAAGTAAAAAGTCAGATAATTATGTATGAATAAAAAATTAATTAAAACGTGATTGGTGATAGCTGGCTTGAGCTTCAGGAAGGTTTTTGGTTTTGTTTAAAGAGGTGTGGAAGGAGTACGAGAGTGAAATTGTTTATGTAGTTTTTATAGTTGATCTACAAAGCTTATACCTGGGTTAGGTTCCCCGCAAAATTAAAGTTGTTGATTATATCTGTAAACTATTAATATAATGTTTTCATATTACCTATTAGGTTTTAGTTTTAATAAGGTCCTCTACTTTTGGGTGGTTAAATGGTTTCCACGCCACACTAGATTGAGCTGTCAGTGACGTAGCGATCGGGGTTCAAATCCTAGTCATTCTTACTAAGGGTGTTTTTTTTCTAAACGGATTTTTACCATCCCTGCACTCAATTGCTATTACACTTCCTCTGAATTCAACCTTCCTCATCCTTAAAACATTAGCATTATTTTACTTACACGTAGGCCTCTAACTTGAACGGGTAATAAGAAGCAGTGTTAAAAAAATATATACTATGACCCTATAATATAAGATAAAATAAGTTGAAACAAGTTAATCATAAGCTGATCATAAGTTGAAACCAGTTGATCATAAGCTGATCGTAAGTTGAAATTAGTTGATCATAAGCTGATCGTAAGTTGAAATTAGTTGATCATAAGCTGATCATAAGTTGAAACAAGTTGATCATAAGCTGATCATAAGTTGAAACAAGCAAGGTGAGCTTACATTTTGGGCTGAGAGCACACAGGATGATACAAAATGAAACATTATAAAACGAAAAACATCTTGAAGTCACGACACACAAAAAAAAATCAACTATTTAAAAAAAAACACGATAAAACATAATGAAACATAATAAATTCAGTTTGTGCTAGGATGGTGGCGTGTAGTGTTAGTAATATCAATACTGAGGGACTGCTAAATATCATCTTCTGGGAGTGGTTGGTTAATCAGAAGGAATCATCAAGTAGGAGATACTGGGTTCATCCTCTCAATGAAAAAGTAACTGAGAAAAACTTACTTTGTAAAATTACATAAAGGAACTGAGGAAGTTCCCTGATAATTTCTTTAAATTTCACTAGAGTAAATATAGAAAGTAGCTAAGAACAAACAAAACAAGAATGTTCACCGCAGTTCAAAATTTTGAAGGAGACTAGCGTCGCGTGGATGGAGTTGACGGCTTTTGCGCAGTGGCGTATTTTTCACGAAACTATTGTTCAAGCAAATCGAATGACATATTGGAGTAGGGAAGACGACTGCTTTATTTCAACGTGTATCACATTGTGTCGTCACGTGTCATCGTTTTTGTTACGTCTTGTGTCAGCCAACGTGCAGCGACCGATTTGAAAGCGTGTAGTCAAAGTGAAATGACACAAACAGTATATTTCGTTTCATCATGTTTCGATTTTTTTTATGTAATCCCGTGTGCGTTTGGCCTTAGGGTAAATGAGGTGTACCTAACCCGCCCTCCCTTTTACCCCAATCATCCCTCCTTATTTATGCACCATTATAGCCGGAATTTGTTTTAATTTGTGTCAGATATCTGTACATCCCCGTAGTACTAAACAAATCCCGAGCAGACCTTTCCTATCACGTATTTTCAGATTCAAATTTAAAAATCATAGACTGAGATTTCGGAGGGCAGTTTGCACCACGATACTTCTATTTTACATTTCACCCCACCTAACAAGTATCGGATACATGTTGAGTGCTACACGATCATGGGGAACACCAGAAAGAGACGGTGAAAGGGGGGTAATTTAAGGGAAAAGGCGGGAGGGAGGCCAATGTTTGACCCGGTAAGTTCGCGTGCCAGAAATCAATTTCCAGAGGTAGGAAAGTTTATCAGTCCGTGAATCGCGAGCGCATGGACACCAAAAGTGGCGGTGCTTGGTTAGGAGGTTATGGGGAACTACTGACCGAAGGGTGGTGGGTAAATCCCCCCCCCCCCCCACGCACACCCTTCACAACAAGTGTTATGAGGGGAGGGAACCCATTGGCACGACAGAGGGACGGAGCCTGCTGGAAAGAAAGTGAATTTACTTCACGCAGGCCATGTACTTGTAAGTTACTATGGGAGAAGCAGGAAAGGAAGGATGTTCATGTAACGGTTTATTATCAACTATACATATAGTTTCAGCCATCTTGTTATGATATCTTACAAAAGTTAAATACATATTATTTTAGTTGCTGGAATAAATGAACAGATAATTTAAAAAAAATCTCTTCTAATAGAAACAGAGTAATATTGTAGACAAGAGGACAAAGGTATCAATCGTATCTAGTTTCAAATACCTATAACTGATAAGTTTGAGTTCGTATCCTAGCCGGTTATACTGAGGTGTTTGTTTTATCAATAGGTGTGTATATATATATATATATATATATACCTATATATTTAACACATATTTTTAGACTATACATATATAACTAGTATATGCATTGATAAAACAAACACCTTCTCGTCCAGCCAGTACTAATGTACCGTTGTCCAGGGGACGCCCGATTGTTCTAGTCCTACATCCTTTCCGTGGAGGCTCTTTCCATGTCCCGATGAGATGAGATGGTAGTGAGTGTGTAAGTTTGAAACTAGTGGAAACACTTAAACCTAACTTAAGCTTAATTAAACAAATCCTGGGGACCGTTGGGGTGGTTACTCTTTTGGGGAAAAATATATATTGTACCAGCTGGGAATAGAACCCGGGACCCCTTAGCTCTTAGCACTGAGCACTACACCACAGGGTTTGTTCGTTTTATCAATGATTTGTCACTTGTTATTTTACGCAAATGCGTGTACATTTTCTCTAAATTCTACATTCCTCCTCTAGGTGTCCCAAAAATAGCAGTAAGACGTGAAAAACACACACAATCTTTTCTTTTAATTTTTTTTATAGCGCCTTACTACCCAATTGGGTTGCTTTTAGTATCTTTATTACATCAATTTTTTTCTTTTTAAAAATATTTCCTTCATTATTTCCGGAAAAATCAATTTTGGAATATGTTCAATCTCTTTTACTCTGGAAAAAAAAAATCATATATTTAAGTGTATTCTAATAAACCATTAAAAGCGATTCAAGATGTCTTATCTCCCTCACGTAGCGATAACAGCGCTTAGCGGTTGAATGTGTCTCTAAGGTATAAAAATACTTCAATATTACAGTAAAATAATTTACGAATACACCTCCTGAGGGTTTTAGCACTCAGATAATTTTACAGGAAATTTAAATATCTTTTTTGTTATTATTTGTTTGAATTTTATGTCCATTGTATCATAATTAGATAACTAAAAGAAAATAATCTTATTATAACTTAAGTATTTACTAAACCCTTTTGCCCCTTCCCTCCCCCCCTATCCCTACTATACTATTTTTAATGGATTTATTTATATGTTACGGGTAGTGTGCGAAATCTGTGTGATGCCGGGATTAGCCGGGAGGGAGATGTTAGAATTAGCCAGGTGCAGCGGATAAAGTCGGAAACATAAAATAATCGATCTCATTTACAACACTATCCGGAATAATATCGACACTAGCAAGCAAGAATTGGATTACCTGGAATAATATTTGTAAAACTAAGCACGTTTCAATAAAAAAATTATTTCGAAACAATATTTCGAAACTGGACGATAAATTGAATCGTAACAGTGCACTAACATTCTGAATGCCTCATTTTATGCTTTATTTTCCACTAACCTAACTTAACTTAGCTTAACCTAGCCTAACTTAAACTAATCTAACAGAGAATCACCTAACCTAATCTATGTTAACCAAGCCTAAACTAACTAAATTAGCCTCAACCATAGAAAATTGCCACTATCCAAGTGCGGGCGGATAGTTTCAATATTATCTGGATAAACTTCTAAAAAGCATTATTCAATCACCATTATCAACATTAGCTATGTATTTTGGATAACATCAACATTATATGGATAATATATTGACTCTATCCGGGTTCGGAATTTACCCTTAGTATAATAATAGGTTTTGCATCAGTGATTCCCTAAAATATTCCCTCCTGTTTTATTCCTCCGAGACTTGTACCCTCGGTCTACTTCACGAGTAGAAATAATATGTTGACGTGGGCACACGCCTGCTTCCTGCTTCTTGAGACTTACAAGTAGGAATCGCTGCTGTTTCTTTAGATATTATATATATATATAAAACGGGCTATTTTTGTCCAAGGGAAATAATGGTAGACGATATTATTGAAATAAAATGAGGTAAAAATAGATTTTTACTTTATTGAAAAAGGTAAAAAAAAAAAAAAAGATTCCATCAACCAAAAAAATAGTAGTAAACTTTCAAGACATTATTTTTGAAACTAGGTATATTAACAATCGTTTCAGTTTAAATTATCAAGGTGACATAGTAAAATTAAATTCGTAGCCAAGCAAAAATGCTATAGCTAAATTTTTCAAAGTGAGGAAAGAAAAAGATAGATGTTTAAAGGTAACGTTAACGAAAGTTCTCAAAGCTTTGTAAAGTAAAGGGCTTAGCTAAAAAGATTTGTTTTCCTTAAATATACTCGTATATGGTATTAGCAACTGTGGTCACTTTATAAAATTCTGAATTTTTATCTCTCTCTCTTTATATATATATATATAATATAAAATGAAGTGTTTGTTTGTGTGTTTGTGTGTGTGCGATTCCCAGCCTAAATCTACGGCACGCAGAGATCTGAAATTTTTAACATAGGTGGACGGTAGAGGGTTCAAATGCACCTTGAAGAAGGATTGTTAAAATTTTAATTCGCTTTTTAACTAGGCTATTTTTAACAAATATTTGAAGAAAATATTTTTAGTCTGGTTTAGAATTAGGTTTCAGAGATAACGTTTCCATTTGAAATCGGGCACCATGGAGGGGGGAGGGCCCTTATATAGTTCTTATACCACAGTGGGTCACGGGCAACGCCGTGCAGGATTGCTAATATATATATATATATATATATATATATATATATATATATATATATATAATAATTGTGTGTGTGTGTATTTGAAATGCTAATACTCCCATTATCGTTAAAAGTATAACAGTGAAAAATTTTTCTTCAAATAGACGAACTTTTTAATTGGTGTTTTCAAAATTAAACATAAACATATGTGTAGAGAATTATACTATGGTTTGGTTCGATTACTGTATTTTTTTTTTTCTTGTGAGTTTTAAGTATTTAAACGAAGATATTCATTCAGAAATTGTAAATATATTTTTATTTAATTTTTGCACCGCACACTAAATTAATTAAGTATAAGGAAGGTAAAAATTAGAAGAAATATAATCACATTTAAATAATGTAAAACCATTTAGGATAAAAACAGCCTCAGTAGTTTACACACGGCCGGGATTCGAGCTTCAATTTCCACATAACTGGTCAATCAAACTAGATGATTTTGAAGCCTAGTCCACTTGCCATAAAGGTGAGTAAGAACATATAAATAGCTTCTTAGTATGTAGATTAGCAACAAAATTTTCAAACGTTTCATTTTACTTTCTCTCGACACCACGGAGAGAAAGTATTGTGAACGTCAAAAAAAATCCAACACGAGATTTTGATAAATGTCGACGTTTCATGACCCCCTGAAACCAAAAAAACTGTTTTTCGCAATGCCGTCTGTCTGTACCTCGGGCTAGAGCCGAAACTATTTTACCGATTGGGCTAAAACTTGGTATCTAGGGTTTTCATTAGATCCACCAGAGGGTTTTTGGAATTAGATATCCAACCCTAAAATTATGGGTAGTTTAAAAAAGGGCCATAAGAGATAAAATCGATTTTCTCAAAATTCGTTTTAACTATTTTGATTAAATTTTATATCTGGACATTGTATATCATAATAAATAAGATGGATACTCTCATTTTATCATGAAAATTACTTTGAGGGTACTTTATATTAAGGAAATTTTCCAATTTTCATAATTTCTCCGCAACTATTTGAGATATGAAATAACTTATCATTGTAAAATTGTATAACTATTAAAGATAAAAATATTTTATTTGAAATATATGTTTATAAAAACAATAATAATTTATGATATACAAGCAAATCTATATATTTTTTTATTCAGATCTTTGAAAATGTATTTGATTCTTATGTTCTTTGGTGAACAAAGATATTTCTCTTTGCTCAATTTTTTTGTATCAATGTTCCTATTTCCGAAATCTATAGAGTAAGTAAGAGTGTGTATTATTTCATTTATGATATTGGGTGTAGTGTTTCTACAACAATGTATAGACCTATTATTTATTTTTACAAAGCTTACGCGCTTATAGTAAATGTCCATTATAAGATAAAAGCGGAAGAAAGTCTGGGCGATGTTATTATTATTATTTAGCACCGCGTCTTACTACCCGTTCGGGTTATACGCTTAAGTACTAATTACGCTAATGGATTAGGAATTGGGAGGGTTGAATTTAGAGGAAGTGAACCTGCATTTGCGTGGAGGGAGAGTGGGCAATGTACCGTATCATTTATTTTTCCACTGAATAGTTTAAAAAAAATTAACTCGCTTGGTGGCCCAATGGTCTAAGACATCACTCTCGTATTAGATTGTCTTGCTGATGGGGGGGAGATTGGGGTTCATACCTCGGTAGGCTTTATTAAGGGTGGTTTTTCCTAAATGGTTTTCTACTCTTCTTCTACGCCTAAAAAAAGGATTCAAACCTCATCCCTATCACATTAAGGTAGCTATCATATATGTGTATATGCTGAACAAGTAGTAAGACGCGGTAAATAGTAATAATAATAATAATAATAATAATAATAATAATAATAATAATAATAATAATAATAATAATGTTTCCTTGTTGACGAGTATAAGCGGAACCATTTAAATCTTTCATTAAAAAACGACAGATACAATAGTTATTAGCTATGCTTTGTTTTCAAATCACAAAAAACATTTGGTTTAGCACCGCTCTTACTATCCGTTCGGTATTTCTCCATACGTAGAGCTACTAACTATACTCCATTCACGGTAGGTATTACTCTCTGAAAGGTCTTTTTTCCTACCAATATTCTAATATATAATAGATTTCTGGTATGAAAAAAGACCTTTCAGAAAACCATTACTACTCTGAACAGACTTTAAGCTAATATACTAAGGATGAGGAAGGTTGAATTTAAAGTAAGTGAATTCACATTTGCATAGATGGAAGTGGGTAAAATAATTTAGGAAAAAAATTACCTTCAATACACCCGAACAAAGGTTGAACCTCCACCTCTGCATCAATGTTAATCTAATCAAACACGAGAGAGACGCGTTAGAACGTTCAACCACCGAGGTGGAAAATTTTAAAGAGAATTAAAAATAGATTACTGCAATGCAACCACATCAAAAACTTATTAACAAGTTTCAAAAGTGACTGTACTCGGACACACATCATCACTCACCTAGGTAATTACTTAGATGTGTATGTAGGCCAACTGTACTTTCGAAATAGTTGACTGTCGGGGGGCGCAACATGGCGGAGCGCGTGACCGCTGTCATTTGTCAACTGTTGCATTACTCCCAAGAATGTTGTTGCTTCTGTTGTGGTGGCCCTGCTTGTATCTCGCAGATCAATTGTTATCAACAGAACGTAAAGGGACACAGGACAAAAAAAAACAACAAAAAACAAAGAATAATAATTATACACAGGTACAGAAAAAATTAATAGAAAAACCTAAGGTGAGGGAAAAAAAAGGGGGAGACTCAGAAAGAAGGGTAGATGGAATAATGTTTTGCGATCCACGCGATAGATGGCGTTGTTTGACAGAAGTATAAATCACCAAAAGCAAGCGGGGTGGGGTGGGTCGACACGAACCGGGTGATTGACATTGAGTTATGCGGCCTGCATACTAAACAGGGGTCGAGAGAAGGGGGCACACATCAGGATTTGTTAGGCGGGTGACATGGGTTAAAGGAGAATGCGGCAAATTCTATGGGTGTCTTCATCTTAAAGGGAGGGAGTTGGGGAACACATGAAACTTGAGGAATTGCAATCGATGCTAAAGAGAGTCTATTATACGACAGGGATCGATGACGTGTAAATAGCTTCATGGTTTGATCTCTGAATCTATATTTTGGGGCACTTTTTAAAATGTAAAATAAAAATAGGATGTGCGTTATTATGCCTAGCATTGGTCCTGGAAAGTGGGATTAAACCTTCCGTCAACCCACTTTAGTAGCTAAGTGGACTAAATGTTAATTGTATCTAGCTAGTATTGTTTGACGGTGACAGAAAGATTGGTATTGAATCGAGTGAGTTTTTACCCGTAGATGATTACCAACCCTTTCACCCAAATGTGGGTACATTTCCTCTTAATTTCATCCTGCTCATTCCTACACCTTTAGTGTAGTTAAATATGCAATCCTGAATGGATAGTAACTTGTTGAAACAAAAATAGCCTCCGGATAGCATTGTTACATAACCTAATCGAGTTTAGTACTCTCCAAGTAGATATGTGAAAAAAATATCGATACTTTACTAATATCAATATTTTTCCTTTCGATACTAGTATTTTTTTACTAGATGCTTTTTTCCTATACTTTTACTGATATTAGTACTCACAGTCCGGTATCAGATCAGTATAAAAAGAAACAACTTTTTTGCCATCTTCACTCATGCTGGGATTAAATGTTTACTAGTTGTATTGTGGAAGAACAAATGACTCTATTTCTCATTTCTCAGTTCTCACTCTAGCACTAAATCTCTTTTAGCTTATCATAGCTCGTAGTTGTTCTTTCATTTTTTTTTTATCAATACAGCCTGATACCTGATGGGGCGAGTAGCGACCAGTCTTACCACCCCTTCCTTTATCATTGAGCACGGTAATCACAAACTAAACAAAATAATCTTTTGTAGTCAACTCAAAAGTCCCCCAAGCAGACGAAGCAAAAAGTTTATATGCGTTTCGACACCGATACTTACTATTATCGATACTTTTCTTTCGATACCACATCCCTGCCTCAAAGGTTCATTCACCGCTCTGCAGCACATTTTGTCAAGGCTACGTTAGGTTGAAAACATGAGTTGGGCACATCCTTATCTCATTGCTAGAATATGAGTAGTTGGTATTAATAACCTTATCTAGCTCTGACCAAATGTGCTGCAGAGTGGTGAATGAACCTCAAAGGATATTTAAATGAGACATAAACACACGTTTCGTAAGAGTTATTTTGGAAATTTGGTGTTTATATTCATCAGGATTTATAAGGCGGAAGTTTCTAGAACGCGAGTTAAGGGTAGAGTTTCTGCAGTTTTTATAGAAAAACTTGTGTTGGCCAAAATAAATAATATATTTCTCCAGTAGAAGTATAAAATTTAATTTTCTTTACATGTTGATGTCAACATTTCTTGAATATCCATCATGAGTATAGAAGCAGTAGATGAGAAACATTTTAAATAAAGAGAAAAATGTGTATTAAATTTCAGGACATCCTTAACAGATACTAAAAAAACTGTTGATATCACCATGTGAAGAAAATTAAAATATCTGTTTCGACTGGAGCAATATTTGATTTTGTTTGACCCAAAAAAGTGTTGGTATAAAAACTGCAAAAATATTGCCGTTAGCTCACGTTCCATACATCCTCCACTTTAAATATTACAATATTAATTTTATTTTAAACAATATATGCTATGTTTACCTTTAAGGGCTATTTATTACCTCAACTGACTACACAAAGACTCTTTCTTAAAAGCTACTATGTATTATGTATGCAATTAAACAAGAAAATCTTGTTACCATTAAGGATAAATGAAACTATAAGAGAGTACTTTCATGCCCAAGACATTTTGTACGGGCAAGGATTAGGCTTAAACCTAAGGTAGTATAGTTTGATAGAACAAAATGGTGTTTTTGTTTATTTGATGCCATATTTTATGTAAAATATTACATACCAATTATATTGTGTAGGTAACAATAGACTAGATACTCAAACTTGCAAGTGTATACTAAAATTAGCTATTACTATACTTAGTCTACATTCTTGTATTTTATTTAATTTGGCTTTATTAATATTATTTTTTATTAGATTCAGAGGTCACTACATTCAAAAACGGGAAGATCGGGGCTCAAATCCAGGTTGAGTGTACTAAGATGTTTTTTTTTATATATAATTCTCCACTATTCCTCCACACAATTACCCTTTCCTGACGCATTAGCGTAGTTATAAAACATATGCCCATAAACCTAACGGATAGTTTGGTGCGGTGACAAAATAAGCAAGATTTTTTTTTTAATTTCTCAAAGTAATTTAATTTATACCTTTTTAAAAATATATATATTTGAAGTTTTTAACATGCACTTTCTGAACCGACTGATTATATCAACGCATTATTTATAAAATAACTTAAATCAACAACAGACACAACATCCAGTCCCTGGCCGTTAATTTATCACCGTGAAAGGGAAATCCACATTTTACCAATGATGAGTTTTATTAGACTATCTATTCCAGGGATTGAACCCGTGACTCAGTAGACAGACACGCTACTGTCTAAGTTAAGGTGTCAAACAATTAAAATCATATACGATTAAGTTTTATCAGATGGCATTCTATTATTTGACAAGATGAATGTGCACTGTATTTTTTACCTACCTCAAGAGAAAAATTGTGTATTCTAGATATATAGTCTGCTATTGTAATCGAACCCTACGCCCTGAGAGGGGAGTGGGGGGGGGGGATGTCTCCTACAAAAGTAACAACACAAAAAAAAAAGCTAGTAAATATAACGTGGATATCCCATACTTCACATGATTGTTAAAATGTGCGCAGTAAATCATTTTATAGCGTCGTGGACCACCCAATATTAATAGATACCGAAACCCCAGGCCCGAGAGGGTTGGGGTGCGGGGAGAAGAAGTAGAGGATGAGGGTAAGCTCGTAGGGGAGGAGATCGACCCACCGGAGGGTATAAATCGTGATTTTGAAGCGTCATCTATCAGGACACGGAGGCTATAAATGATATTTAATAATGGTGAGCAGAATATCAATGAGGAATGAGCCGACCCTTCTTGGAAGATGTTACGGAGAAGACAGCCGCCTGAAGGATCGAATTCCCCTTCTTCTAAGGATTCATTAAAATAATGCCAGGATGAACACTTTATTTTCTTAGCTCAGCTTCAAGCTCCGGAGAATGTTAGTTTATTAATTTATTAAAGAGGAAACTACAATATAATTTTTGTGCCAGAACAGTAGAATCTCGTTTATCCGGCCCTCATAAATCTGGATTTTTTTTGTCCATCTAGACTGAAATTTTTCATTGATTAATTTGTTTTATAACACATTTTTATGGGACGATTAATTTGGAGCGCCAATCAGAAATATTGCTGGCCAAACTTAGGGCGGTGAAGCGTCTTCGTGACCGCGACGCTCGTAAACGCCATTCAAAATTAGCCCGACAAAAACTTACTCATTGTTTTATGAGTGAATAGTGGTTGAAACATGTTATCCCAAAATTTTATGATTTGTTATTGTGAAAATAAATGGTGAATTGTAATAATAAAATAATGTTTTAATGCATTTTTCCTATAATCTATGGGTTATCAAGATTTTCGTTAATCCGGATGACACCTGATTTCAAATAGGCCAGATAAACGAGGCTACACATTACCAGTATAGTGAGAGGAAAATCTTCTTTTACGTCTGAAGATTCAGGAATTATTTTTATCCACATGGTCAATGGTGTCCCTCTTGCAAAAGACTGGATTGATAGAGTTATGGTTAGTATATTGCTTGGATGTATAGCAGGGTCGCGGTGGCCTTTTGGGTAGCCCGGAAGAGAAATTTATTTTGTACTTTCCAAAGTATGTTATCCTTTAAAAGTGTTTCCTCAAGTTAAAAATATTGTATGGACTATTGCCTCTAAGGTAAAGTATCTAGATATGGTTCATGTTGCACTTTGAATGACTCTACTAGCCTGCCTGAATTTTCAGTTTCAGCTAAAGGTGTTAAAAAAATCTACAAAAGTAGTCTCACAGAATAACACCTTGATAACTACATTCAAATGGAAGTGCAAAACTACTATCAAAAACATGTTAAAAATTCTGGACGAAAGTGAATGCCATTCTTCTCAATAAGTTTTATCTTATATATAATTTAATAAGCCCGTTTTCGGTAATAGAGATTACGAGAAAATGATTTAACCAATTTTGACAAACGGTCTATCATATTTTTAAAGGTTTGGTAACGAGTATGTCGGGAAAAATAGTAGTTTCCAACAAAAAATCTGATTTTCCCGGAGAATTTTCAGCTTTTTTTATTCATTCTTTATTTACATCAACCATGGAAAATATGATTAGTGTATGAGTGTATAAAATATGTAAATAAAATATTTCTCTCTGGCTGCAAATAATACCAACTTAACTGTTACTTTAGTGATATGGTACAACAAATAGAAATATTACAGCAATTATTTGTATATTTATCAAACAAATCGATTATATTAGTTTAAAAATATTATATACTGCACAGAAATTATTTCATGATTCATTTTTAAAACACCTGAACCATTGAAACGAAGATCACAACTATAAGCAAATACAAATGTATATAATATATACATTATAATTATATTATAATTTATATTATAATTTGATAGGCTCATTTTCAGTAATTGAAATAACGAGAAATCTGCTTAGCCAATATTGAAAAACACTCATTTTAAAGGTTAGGTGTCCAGGATGTCGACAAAAAGAGTAGCCTCAAACTATAACCCAATTTCTCTTGCAAATTTTTCATATTTCCCTTTTGTGTGCGCAATGTCTCATCTGTACAATTATTATTATTTGTTTATATCACCATGTAAACCAAGGCTTGTATATGGTTGTATATCAGTAAATAAAACATTTCTCTTAAGTTGTAATAATAAGAGCTCAATTCTTACTTGAGTGGTTTGGTGAAAGGATTAGATAGAGATCTAGGAGAGGGGTGTAGCTTTAAAGTTCTCATCGTGACGTGAAGGGGGAAAATATAGGTTTTGATTCAAATTAAACACCGAAAGCTAAATATCTATGTGAAATTGTTAGCCTTTGATGAGTGGACTTTTAAATAAAAAGTGGAGTGAGGGCTTATTATATAAATATTTTTACATTAAAAAGCTTAGAATAAATTTTAGTGCAATAATATGCAGCCGTCGCTGCGATGATCCACGAGTTTTTATATTTTATATTTGACCATCATTTTTGTTTGAAAATTAATTATCCTTGTATTTTCTAGCATTAAAAAGTTAATTTTAATAATAAATGTACTAACAAGTTTATATTATTTCCAATGAAACTACGAATCCCAACCAACCTCGATTGAACAAAGGTATGATGGCAAAGCCTTTGTAATGGTTACAATAATATAACATCCACGATACAGGAAATCTTCAATCTGGATAGTTCGCGAAACAAATTTACATTTAGAAAATAGCTCCCATACTCAATGAGTTTAATGACCCTTGGTGTACAGAATATGTTTTATTACAAACGTACTTCACACTCCACCTCCAAGAAAATGAAAGTACAATCAATTTACCTTTGACCAAAGAGAGTATAGCCCTTACTAATAAACTGCACAAGATTGTATCTTGTCATGGTAAGCTTGCTACCTTTCAGGGTTGACAGAAGCAGACCCCTACCTTAATTCTAAATTCTTTCTCATCTTTACCCCCACGGGTGTAAATATGCGAATAGCCTGGAAGGGCATAAATACGTAGTAAAAACACACACAATAATTATTTAAAATAGTCTAAGAGCTGAATGTAAAAGGGAGTTCATTGGAAATTATTTGAGCGTTGGTAATCTGTTCTAATAAAACAATTCAAAGAGTTGATCGATCAACTTTTAAAGCCTCAGTCTTTTATCCTGGATTGAAAGATTAAAAAAAAAAGTTAGCTTTCGTATCCCAACAACCCAATCGCTTAAGTTTGTATACGTACATAAAACTATATCACCAAATTTATTCACCTCGTGAGTTTTCATTATAAATGTATGTGATATGTTTATGCAGCGATACAATATTATACTTAGGTTTTTTTAAATAATAATTTAAACGTTAATGGCATAAAAAGAACACATTTGAAAGGAATATATTTGGCATTAACTTATGCAAGCAACAATGAATCAGAAATGAACCATAACCAAGCTCCTACTCTCTCTCTCTCTCTCTCTCTCTTTTTTTTAACTTTAATGCAGATCCCATCACATGAAATTTTACCGACAGAAAAAAAAAGTTATTGTTCAAGAATCTAATAACTAAGTCCACCCTCTCCTACCCCCTTTGACATCCACCCAAAATCCCCTTGGTTCAAAATGTAATCTTCCCTTGATGGTCACCATATGTTTTCAATCAATTCTCATGAAATTTCTGGACTGAATCGGAAACAACGTTAACAAAAGCAGAACCATTATTGATGTTTGCCCCGGTGAGTTTCCATATGTTCACCCTTACACCCTCTACTCTTTTTCTAGTAACTAGAGAAAGAGGATTACACTTGTCACCAAATGGGGGAGTGTAAAGGGGTTTGGGGGGGAGGAGGATGGAAGCATCAGGGCCAATTTCCGCTTCCATCAACCCTTCGCACCTCCTTTGCTTCTCGCATTCCCTTCGCATGGACCTGAATAACTGAACAACCCCCCTCCCCCTTTGCCATCGGGAGATGGGTTTATTGCAATGACACTGAGAGAAGATAGACGGAGGTAGGGGGTTTCAGGATGGAAGGAGAAAAGCGTGTCTACCCTTGAGGATTGGTTCAGCTATTAGCGTCCTTTGATTCCACATAGGAGCCTTGGTTTCAACTCTGCATTAGTCTAACTATACTGAGTAGAAGATTAAATGTTGTAATAGGATCCTCCTTTTGAAGTTTGACTAAAATAAAATGACCTGTATTCATCAGGCATAAACTAATTCACGATATTTGGGAAAGTGCTTTTGATATTACCTGACACTAAAAGTTATTCCTGACTATTACATAAATGTATATAGACTAATATGTTAAACGTTGTGAGCAGATGAATTAGTATAATCTTATCTTTTGCTGATTCAACAACTTGAAACTAATACTTTTTTTTTATCAGACATGTTCAAACAAATTAATATTTTCATCAACAAATTCTTTAACTAATTTGTTAGAGGCACTATCTATTTTTTTAAATTTTTATACGCTTATGGCAAAATTAATGATCAACGATTCGATTTAATCGAGTGTTAAGAAGGTTAAGTAGAAGTTAATTCAGCATAATTATCCTGGGAATAGTTTTGAAATATACTTTCATGAAAGGAATGAGTTTAGAACACCTCATTGGACTCGAATGGGATTAAAACTTTAAAGTAAAGCTGTACGCTACTAGGCTAAGTTTCAAGAATGGCTAGCAATTTAGTATAAAAGACTTTCAGTCCAATTACGGGTACTGACTAAGTTATTTTCTATCTATGTACAAATTTGCACTGCCATCCAATTAGTAAAAATATGCCAAAACTGTGGTAGGTGGGTAGCCGTAATCATAGTCCTATTTTCTAAGCTGGGCTAGTATGTAAGCCAAGTAATGTTATAATTTGTTGGTTCATGAAGTGTGGGTTTAATACCCCAATTAAACAAACTCCGTTGAGTCAGCCTGCAATCAAGCCATACCGACCGAGCAGCCGTCGAAGATAGTGCCAACTTTTGTAGATTTCGGGTGTCATGTGGTCAGCACAACGAGACCTCCAGCCATTACTCTCAGTTTTCTAAACCAGATCTGATACTTTTTCATTCCATAAACTTCGCAATTGTCCTCACGAGTTAACTCCGTTCCAGACCCCATTGCTTCACAGAAAGGACTGGAAGCACCGGGAATCGAACCCGGGCCCTCTGGATTTGAAGCCAAGAATTCATACCACTAGACCACAGAGGCAGTCCCAATAATATAAAATATGTTTACTTAGAAACTAGTTACTAATATTCCTGCAGTTTTAGCTCCATTTAAATCTCATAAGTTAATAGACTGGATCAAATTAGTTTAAAAAAACTAGTCATATTTAAAATAATTCAAACGTATTCATAAAACCTCATCATATCCAAACTAGTATTAAAAAGATGATTACATTTTAAAGCTAAGGATATTGAAATTAGTTCAAACAAGTTAAGAAAATTTAAAATACATTAATTAATTCAGACTGATTTTTGAAGAACATTATTATTTTAATAAAGAGATTATTATTATTATTGATAAGAAAGAATAAATTCAAAGATAATTTATTAACTTAATTCCTCACATTTAATTATGCTTAGAAATGTTGAGCACTTTACGATTGTTAAAACTAGTTTTGACAGGCTGAGCATATTCCCAAATTGATTATTTCAACTATGATAAACATGTCCGTCGAAACGTTAGCCCTGATTTGAAAGCAACTCATTATGTAAAGTCCATTAAAAATGTCACGTCTCTCATTAATTAAACGCATCCACACCTTGATTCCTGGGGGGGCTGCGTACTGAAAGCGCACAGGCCGAATTTGTGCACCTGCTTTGTAGTATATCAGAATCGTACAAAGTAGATGTATCAAAAACGCACCATTTGTTTGTAATCTCTGAGCCACATATGGCAACAACGATTGTTAGTTCGTTCATGAACGGCACATCTCCATTTCAATTTAAGTTTTATTATGTTTGCATCCTAATCAACCTGGCCTAACCTTACCTTGTAATTTTATTATTTTATTATAACTATTGTAAAGAGTAAGGGTGCTGTTTAAAATATATGTTGGTCATGTTGCCATGTTATGCAGTTGTTTTTTTCCCTGTGTGCTTTTAACACAAGGTGTAGATGTACTTTTGATCCTTATCGTCGAAAGCTTTCTAGAATTACTTTCTCCATCTTGTGATCTTTCAACGTTCTTCGAGTCCTGGGGACTTATAAAAATAACTATGGTTCCTTTGCCTTAAAAATTTCAGCAACCACAAATTGAACCAACTCTCCACTAGTTGTAGTTTATCAGAAGAAAATAATAATAATAAAAAGCCCTGGCGCTATTACCATAACTGCTTACACGCGAATGGTGCGATGGTGCATATTTGAAAACGCGCTATACAATAAAAAAAATGCAAAATAAAAGCAGGTATGTGTGTGTGTGTGTGTGTGTATCGCTCTCTCCGTCGCACAGGCGCACACTGAAAATGAAGGCAAATGGATATGTTTTATTGATCAACTCTACTGTTTGCCCTACGATGGAAAGTTGGTAAAATAAAAGAACACAAATAATTAATACTTTCATTACCATTGTTCTTCCATGATACGATTTTATTTCATCCGACACTCTTTTTTTATTCATCTCTCTCTCTCTCTCTTTCCTATTTTTCGAAGCTTGTATTATGAAGAGAGCTCAAATAGCGATAAAATGTTGCCTTATTGATAGAAAGAGGGGCATGGGTCTCCTAAGGGGACAGGGAATGCCCATTAGGGACATTAATAAGGCAAGCCCTGCACCAACTAAATGTAACAGGGGGGAGGCAGTGTCTGGATAGGTGGAGGGGGTGAGGTTTGTCTGTCCACTGTGGGCGTCACGCTACGGGACTTACTGAGCGACCCAGAAGGAGTGTTCGGGAGAAAACAAAATGTTTCAGGTGATTTTATCATTTTTCTTGCATGGTTAGGTGAACGGATAGAATGCTTGAGTTGGATCCTGGAAAGGAGGAGGTATATTGGAAAGTTGTTGGTAAACATGATTGTGCACTCGACCTTCACATTATTTTCCCGCAAATTACACAGAATCTTGCTTCTTTTTTATTTATGTTTATGGGCCAATATTAACACATTCGTATTCACACAATTCCAGATATGGGAACATTAGTTTCTCTAATGACTACAGTATATATATATAAAATTAATTTGTTTTAGCGAAACTTGTGATGTCTTTGTGTTTTTAACACTTAGTTTTTAGTTAAATGTGTTAGCTTTTTATTATATATATATATAGAGAGAGAGAGCAAAGCGTCTTTACTACACGTTCGAGTTATACGCTTATGCAATAATTACGCCAGTAGTTTTAGGGATTAAGAATATTATTTTTTGGGAAATGAACCCATATTTGCGTGGAGAGAGTGGAAAACCTTTATGGTAAAACTACTCTCAGTATATCCAACCGGGATTCGAACCTCAATTTCCTTATCATCTGATTTCTAGGCCAGCGATTCCCAAACTTTTTTAACAGCGTAACACCCTAATAATTTCCGTAATTTGGAGTTCCACCAAGATAGTGCTGAATATTTACTATTTATTTTAATGTCGCCCAGGGAAACAACTAAACAGACTGCGCGGCTGTTTGGGCTAGAATCAGTGCTACCCCACTCCCTCCAAACATTGTTTAAATCTGTTTTACTTTTAGTTGGACTGGGTTCGAATATATTTATAAATTATAAGATTTGCTGAGGTCCAACTTTTTTTCGACTTTAATTTGCTTGTTTGGTTTGGTTTTTATCGGCGCACCACCGGGAATAACTGTAGGTACCACTGGTGGTATGCCTATAGGAGTTGGGCACAGCTGGTCGATAATTTTATTAATTAGTAACAAATTTGTTCCTGGTAAATAACATATGTTTATAATCGCTTTATTAACTCACTTCGGTGGCCGCGCTACCCTCGCAATAAACTAGGCTGCCGATTACGGGGAGATCGTGGTTCGTATCCAATGGTGTACTAAAGGTGGTTTTTCCAAAGTGGTTTCCCGCTTTCTCTCCCTTTCTCTACGCAAATGGGGGTACACTACATCTAAATTCAGTTTTACTTCTCCTTAATTTATTAGCGTAATCAGTTCATTAGCGTGTAAATCGAATGGGTAGTAAGAAACAGTGCTAAAAAAATCCATGCAACTCAATATATTTTATCTATTGGCTCAATCTCCAAACAAATCGGTACCACATTTATATATTTAAATCTCTAAGCAACTCCGCACAACATTAATATATTGTTTAAATCTCTAAGCTTCTCCGTACCATATTTTTATTTTTGTTTAAATCTCTAAGCAACTCCGTAACACATTTATATAGTCATATTCTGAGAATTTAAAAATGACATCTAGACAAAGGGAATCTAACCCGTGAGCTTTGGCTCAGTACGCTAATGCTCTAACCACTGATCACGGGACGATTCCTGGATAGCTCAGTGGTTAGAGCATTGGCGTACTAAGTCAAAGGTTCCGGGTTTGATTCCCATGTCCAGATGTCTATTTCAATTTTCAGACTATGACATCTAGATGGAGAAATCCTCATTAAAGAATAAATAATGGCTTTGGCAATTTGAATCACACATTGATATAGTGTTTAAATGTCTTAGCAGCTCCATAAAATATTTATGTATTGTTAAAATCTTTACGCGACTCCGTACCACATTTATATATTGTTTAAATTTCTAAGCATTTCCATATCATATTTATAATTATTTAAATCTCTAAGCAACTCAATACCAAATTTATACATTGTTTAAATCTCTAAGCAACTCAATACCACATTTATATATTGTTTGAATCTCTAAGTGAATCTGTACCACATTTATACAATGTTTAAATCTCTAAGCAACTCAATACCACATTTATATATTGTTTAAATCTCTAGGTGAATCTGTACCACATTTATATATTGTTTAAATCTCTAAGCAACTCAATACCACATTTATATATTGTTTAAATCTCTAAGTGAATCTGTACCACATTTATATATTGTTTAAATCTCTAATTGAATCTGTACCACATTTATATATTGTTTGAATCTCTAAGTGAATCTGTACCACATTTATATATTGTTTGAATCTCTAAGTTAATCTGTACCACATTTATATATTGTTTAAATCTCTAAGTGAATCTGTACCACATTTATATATTGTTTGAATCTCTAAGTGAATCTGTACCACATTTATATATTGTTTAAATCTCTAAGCAACTCAATACCACATTTATATATTGTTTAAATCTCTAAGTGAATCTGTACCACATTTATATATTGTTTAAATCTCTAATTGAATCTGTACCACATTTATATATTGTTTGAATCTCTAAGTGAATCTGTACCACATTTATATATTGTTTAAATCTCTAAGTGAATCTGTACCACATTTATACATTGCTTAAATCTATAAGAAACTCTGTACCACATTTATATATTGTTTAAATCTATAAGCAGCTCTGTAACACATTTATATATTGTTTAAATCTATAAGCAGCTCTGTAACACATTTATATATTGTTTAAATCTCTAAGTGAATCTGTACCACATTTATATATTGTTTAAATCTATAAGCAGCTCTGTAACACATTTATATATTGTTTAAATCTATAAGCAGCTCTGTAACACATTTATATATTGTTTAAATCTCTAAGTGAATCCGTACCACATTTATACATTGTCTAAATCTCTAAGCAAAGAAATTAAGACATCTTACTCATACGTATGTACCAACTCTCAATTTAGTTGAGACTATCTTTACAATGAGATAACGTGACGAGTACAAACATCTGGAATATAATCTATTCCCTTCAGTAGATAACAGCAGAGACCCTGATGCCGAAAATTAACTTCCCGCTCGCCGGTTAATATATGTCCCCCCCTACTACACTCACCCTCTGGTCTGACATTTTGGGAATGTTCGTGGTATGGGTGAGAGGGTTTAAATGAAGCCAGTCTCGATTAATAGTATCTGCTCTCCGATATGATGACTATAATAGTGATGTTCGGGGATGAAAAGAGGGGGAGAGGGGGGGGGTCCGATACGACCCACGTTGGGCAATCTGTCCGTCGCTGTTGCTACATAATTAATCAGGGATTAGCGTTATTTAACCGCTACTAGAAAGCAATTGTGGGGAGCTTGTGACTCCTGGAGTAATGGTGGTAAGAGCCTGATACCCTTAATTGGAAAATATACTAAAATACTATCCACTTTCTTTTTGTGCTCCACGTCTTACTACCCGTCCTGAGCTATGCACATATTTACACTGAAGAGGACGGGTGAATTTAAAGTGAATGTACAAACATAAGTGAGATTGAGAAGGTATTAAGAGCGTGCATCACATACCAATCAACTCTATGGTACAGTCGGCCAGAAATCGTAAAAATACACGAACACGATTACAACTGGATCATTTATGATTAAACATTAATAGAGATAAAGAGTTAATATAAGTTCTTAATAATGAAAATTGTTAAAATATTAAATGATATTTAGATTAAAACGGCATTGAAAAGGTCGTTTATGATAATTTTAGAATGGCTTTACAGATAAGCATTTTGCACAAATCTTCATTCTGTCATATTAGGAACATACTCTAGTTATTAACAAGAAACTTTGTTGCGTTGTCCCAAATAGTCACCACGGAAAATTTCGAGTAGGGTTCGGCCAGACTGACAAGCGTGCGCGTAATTAGCAGATAGCTCTTTATAGTTGTTGACGAGGAGGCTCCGAATCTTGGCTAAGTGAACTAAGGGTGGTTTTTGACAAGTGATTTATTGTTGTGGTTTTCTCATCCTCTCTCCACGCTAATGGTGATTCTTATTTGTAAAGGCCTACTTTGATAATAATGGAGTATTTTAACGTATCAATATAAGTATGGTTTATGATCTTACCAATTAAATTAGGCCGTTAGTAGCAAGTGTGCTAAACCTATCGATAGTAATAAAAATGTCAAAATGAGAATTTTTCCTAGCACTCAATGAACCAACATACAATAATATTGTAAACTAGACTGTACCGGGTCGAGCGCGCTCTCTTGAAAAATAGAACCAGTTCTATCTTTCAAGAGAGCGCGCGCGCGCTCAGTCGCTCACTCGCTCGCTCGCTCCAGTCTGGCCACCTCTCATTACAACCAATGTGTTTTATTTTATATTTTAGTCGCGCGCTCGCTCACCCAGTCAAATACGAATGCACTGCATACATTTCTGTTGTATCATAGGTATTTTCTTTTCCCTTTTACTCCCAAACCTCGCACAGATACAAACGCAGATGAGAGCCAGGAGCTGAGTTGAGCCTGCTATGATGAAAGCTCTTAAGAAAAACTACTTCGGAACGAACACCCAGACGTGTCTCATATCACCAACCTTCACTACAGGGATATTCAATATTTCTCTCTTCTTTTTTTTCGCATGCCCCCTGATACAATTTACCTTCTAATTTGTACTCCTAAGGCTTTTAGAACATAATGCAAACTACAAATATTCTATAATATATATTAAAATAAATAAACTAGATCTAAAATTTTATATTAACTAAGTTTTAAATTAGAAAAATTGTGTACGTACCCCTAAGATATCCTTGTGTACCCCAGGTTAATTACGACTGTTCTACGTCACTATAAAGCCAAATTATAGCAGATCTACGCCTTTTCCCGCGTACTCACTGAGATGGAGATGAGTTGAGTTCTTGTTCGTTTCTTTAAAATCAGAATTTTTAATCCTTTGTATCTATTTTTTTTTTTAAAGTTGTTAATAATTGTAATAGATATAAATTTTAAGCTCATTTATTCAGATTAACACCAGTGTTGAGGAGGTCAGCATTTTAAGTCCCAACGGGGTTTATATTAGGTATATTTCCTGTAAATTCTAAATGAGGAGGGTAGCTTTATACAAAGGGTACAACAATTTTCTTCAAAATAGGATAGGGAAACCACAGTGTAAATCCAGTACGTTGTGAGCCATAGATTGCATGCCCAACATCATCCCATATAATCAATTTAGGACCTCTCTGATTAATGAGCACAAACAAAACAAATGAGGTGGAACCAAAAGGATAAAATAAAATAAGGTTTTTTTTAACTGAAAACATATAGCTTCCCTTGAAAACTGATTTGACGACCAATACGCGCTCTAATACCTTCGTAAAATCTGCCTTGTTAAATATGCTCGTAAAAAAAAAAAATGTAAAAACCGCTGAATTCGAAGTAATATCCGTAGCCGGGCGAACGGGTCAGCACTGAACGTTTAGCTTAAATCAATGTTTGGTAACCTGTGCTGTTAGAAGTTGTGTGTGTGTATATATATATATATATATATATATATAGGTAGCGCCAATGCGGTTGCGGACCATGTGTTGCGAACATGTTCTCGCGGTTATCACGTTCGTAGCCTGTGACGTCACAAGGCTTTGTGTTCGTGGTTGTGTTTGGTACTGGTACTATACTGATATCCCCCCACACCCCTCCCGAAACCGTTTCCCCGTATCCTGGCTCGAGTCACCCCTCCCTCCCCTTTCCTCATCCTATTATCCGTGTTATTGCAAATAGCACATAATACAGGCCTACCAATAAAACCATACAATCATACCAACCTTAAATTATTGAGTCTAAACCATAACTGATTTGTAGCGGTTTTACAAACATGAGCTGCGTTCAGCGTAGTTTGGGAATCAATAAATAGCTTGTGTTTACATACCAATTTTCAAAGGAAGAGCCTTCCTTATATGAACATTTGAACATTCACAAAATCTACCTCCGCGTATCCAGACGTCAGGTGATGTGATCTGCAGCTGTTACTTTTGACAGACAATATCAATAACAATTGAATAACACTATAAATTTAAAATTTTATCATTTCTGATCGTGAAAAGTATATAATGTATTTTCTAAAAGATTCTGTTTTTGAAGATTGGACTCTATCTTCGTGTTTGTTTTTCAAGCCTATAAATAGTTTTTTCTTCTTTTTTTTTTTCTTTGTGGAAAAGTTGAGGTTGGTTGAAATATTTCAATAGCAATTTCCTTAAAGAATTGAGCATGAATAGGATAATATTAGTTATTAAAATTCACTTTGAATATATATATATATATATATATATATATATATATATATATATATATATATATATATAATGAAATAGAAATATGTAGAATATCTTTATAACTTACATAAGAGGTTTATTGGATATTTTTAGCTGAGGCTTCACTTTTTGTGACAGGGATTTATTAAAAAGGTACCTAACCAATATTGCTTCAAAATAATGTTCTCTACCGGTAAAAATAATAGTAATATATTTCTTACTTTTTTTTCAATGTGTCTTACCAACCATCCGTGGTATTAGCAATTAACTACACTAATGTTGTAGGGATGAACAAAGTAGAGTTAAGAGGAAATTTACACCCAGGGATAGCTAAAGTGTTTCATGCGCCATAGGAGAGGGTTCAAATTTGCGCCCCACTCGTATTCTTTATAATATAAATAAAGTACACCTTATAGAAGTTGCAAAATGGTAATAATAATTTTAATCGGGTTCCAAAATAACGGACAGTTATTTTTTAATGAGATAAATACATTAAATAAATGCGACACTACCTATGTACCACTCTTAATATTTTTTGGGAAAATTGTAATTAAATACCAAAGTGATGCGCCAACGAAAAAAAAACTCGAAGCTCATAACGCCCTATACGTATTATGCTGTTAATATATTTAAAAACTATATTCTTAAGATAAGATACAAAGTGTAAATATTATTTTTTATTAAAAATAATAATAATTAGATTAGTTTATCTAAATAATATATTTATTTTAGGTACTGAAAAAATACATTTTGTTGGAATGCACCCCTGGGGGTTTAGTGCCCTTAGTGACCACCTGGGCACGCCTTAAAGCCCTTACCCACATTACAACGACCTTCAGGAAGAATTTTAACATATAAATATGCTACTGCGACGCGACAACGATTCCTAGGGATCTCAAACGATGTAATCTTATGTTATCTTCATCCAAGGCAAAAAGGGTGGTTTTGTTATGGAAGGGGATGTAGACTAGGAAAAGGGGTTGGGATTTATTGTTTCTTCTCACAGTCTGTTGGTTTCCTGGTCAAGTTGTGTGTTGAAATAGGAAGCGCTAGAGGAGCAGGAAACGTTGTTCCTGGTGTAATAACGAATCTTATTTTCCCACCATTACGGCCTTGTGTGAGAAACAAGAGTTGATGCCAAGGGGAATCCCAAGAAGTCGTAGATTAGAGCGCAGGGGGGGTTCAACGGAAGGGCCAATAGATCAACGTCGGCCCATCACTTCTCTGTGATTTCGTGAAAGAAATAACTCAAAATAATATGTACTATATTAATTAAATGACTTTGTTTTATGCATAGCGTCTTACAACCAAGCTACCCAAATTTAATTAAATGAATGGGGTAGGGGTAAGTTTACCCCAGTTTGTTTGAATTTAGTCTGAGAAACAGTTTAGGGAAAATCATCTTAGGTTATATAACTCAGCAATGGTTCGATGGATGAAGAAGGTAGATCTTATGCGAAACATTTAAGAAACAGTTAAGGAAAACATTTTCATCACTACACCCAGCCTGGATTCTAACACCAACCCCCTATCACTAGCAAACTGGACTATATCACTAATGCTAGGGATAACATAAGTTTAAAAAAAGTTATAATGAATGAATAAATAAATAAATAAATAATTATATTTGTTAATCACGGCTATAGACACATCTAGATATTATATTCTTTAAATTGAAAAATTACACCTGAACACGAGAATCGAATAATTCTAATTACACTATTGGCAGCGAAAATACAAATACAGAGTCGATGAAAGCTGCGTTATCTGATAGTTTGTGATCTTAATTGATCACACATAATTAGCTGATGATTTACACACGTGCATCACATACTCATTCTTAAAATATGAGTGAAGAATGACCCTGGGCATTGAATGATTCCTGGATAGCTCATTGGCGTACTAAGCCAAAGGTCCTGGGTTCAATTCCCATGTACAGGTTTCCCTCTTCAACCTAAGGTAAAATTGGTTTTTTAGTTTACATAAAGGGATAAGAGGATTTCGTGAGAGTAGCTGACCTCTATCTGGGAGTAAGGTATAAAGCCTATAAGCCTACGTAAATATAAAACAATAATATATTCCTAATTAGGGCGCAATTACCCTTTCACTTCAAACTCAAGCACATTATTTCGGAGTCTTACTCTCTCGGCCATTTTAAAATGGTCCAAACATATTGGCCTATCATAAGTTTACTAGACCTTGGTTCAATTCCTGGAAGTGTTAATAAAGCTATTTTCGATGTATATTCTCTAATTTAAAAATTACACCTGGACACGGGAATCAAACCCGATACCTTTGGCTAAGTACGACAATGCTCTAACCACTGAGCTATCCAGCAGTCATCCCATGATTAGGGTCATTCTTCACTGATCTTTTAAGGCAGAGTCTATGATAGATTTGCGGGAATCGTCAGCTACAAATGTGTGATCATTTAAGATTACAAACTATCAGATAACGCAGCTACCATAGACTAGGTAGTTGGATTTTTGCAGCCAATAGTACAATGACAACTTTACGAATGCACTTATCACGATGTATTAAATAGCTAAGCTACTATATTTGCTAGTTACGATTATAGCCACATCTAAATAACATTTTATTTAAATTTAAAAATGACACATGGATATGGGAATTGAACCCGGGAACTTTGTCTTAGTAAGTCAATACTATAACCACTGAGCTATCCAGGAATTTTCTCGTGCTCGCGGTCATTCTTCACTCATATTTTAAGGCAGAGTCTGTGAATGACGTGTGGAAATATTCGGCTACGAGTTCATTCTGGCATAAAATTAGTAAATATCTATTTCTAGACGCTAGGGTAGGGTGTAGTAATATTAGTAATATACATTTTATCTTATGTTGGGTTTGTTTAAAGATCATGTCCAAATAATGATACGAATTAAGATTAAATGAAATAAATAAAATTCTAATAAAATTTCACAACCTCCTTGCAATAATAGCCAGAATACTATGATGTTAGCTCTTTATTTGTGTTTAGCCTTAATTTCAGTAACCAGAACAACTAATATTCAAATAGAGCTCTTTAGTACAAAAAATAATAAATATTCCTTAAGGTTCCCTTACATGATCATGCATGCATGACAGTCATCGTGATTGTCATGCAAAACTGATCGTATATGGCTATGTATGAAGATGACTGACATGCCAGGTTCGTGCATGAAGAATTTCAAACATGCTTGAATTTGGCCCATGATTGACATGCAAGTTGGTAAATTGAAATGCAATCATGAACGTGAATGAGACTTACTGACGGCACATCTTCATTCAAGGGCTATTTCTCACAGCGTGAACATGGGAGATACAAAGGTTTTTACGCGATTTAATCACTCAGCCATATTAACCTATTCACTGGACAGACCAAACGCGACTGACAGGAATGTCATGGATGCATGAGCGTGTGTGGTCGATCGTTCATCAATCATGGGACTGACAATCACGATGACTGTCATGCATGCATGATCGTGTATGGTCGACCGTTCACCAATCATGGGACTGACAATCACGATGACTGTCATGCATGCATGATCGTGTATGGTCGACCGTTCACCAATCATGGGACTGACAATCACGATTACTGTCATGCATGCATGATCGTGTATGGGGCCCTTTACGAACTTATCACCTTCTCCTTGAATTTATTAATTTAGCTACAGTTGATTTAAATCAAACCTCAAACATCTCAACCAGATGAATTTTTCTATCTCTTTTAGGAATGTTTAACAGTATATTTTATCACAGAATTGTTCTTAGCAATGTTTTATACAGCTCATGTTAAATTAGCTTTTAATAGTCTGGACCACATTTGTCAAGATTCAAATTTTGGTTGACCAATTCAATCTATATATGATAATCGGGCATATCTCTCCTTAATCTTAAACATTGGTAGAGTTTTTTTTATAATTGGTTATATTGATTTATATTACAATTAGCGCTCTCATTTTATTAAATACCCTACTTGAAGTATTATCAATAACAACGTTCGTAGCTTAGTTATACATATTCATATATTTTTAGTCATAGAATTCTGATAATTTAAACGTACATACTTGTTTAAATCTTATACAATTTTTTATTCAAGTTAAAATTGAATATTTTATTTAAACTTACTATAGGAACATGATTTTTAAAGGCATTTAAAAATGTAACATTTTATATTTTATTTTATCTCTGCGTCATCCTGTATGGCTATACACATATATTATAACTACTCTAATGGGATAGTGATGAGAAATGAAGCATTTTAGAGGTAATATACCCGCATTTGCGTGGAAGGAGAAGGGGGAAATAATCTAGGATAAACCACCCTCAGTAGTCCCAACTGGGATCCGAACCCCGATCTCCCTATCTTCAACAGGCCAGTCCAACACAAGACTGACAGCTTAGATTATCCGGCCACCGAAGCGAATTAATGTAACATTCCTTCACATTTATATATATATATATATATATATATATATATATATATACTACAGGGTGTCCCAAAAGTTACTGTGAAGTAGAGTATCATGTACCTCGTTGCAGTTCTTCCTTAGCAAATATCATGAATGTACCTGGCTTTAAATTCTTAGAGGCATATGCTACTTTACTGGACAGTAACTTTTGGGACACTCTGAACAATGTCCCATCAAAAAGTATAGTTCCAGAGATAGAACTCGCTTTGCTCGTTGGGGGCTCCGCCCTCAATCCCCCAATGAGTTTTCTTTACAAGTGGATGTAAACTAATTTAATTCCAGCGTTGTTTTGAACGTAAATACTTAAAGTTACCGGTATTGTATTGTATATACCGCACAGACTTTAAAGTTGCTCCGCCATTTTGAATTTTTTTGGTGGTTAATTTTTTATTTTTGAAATTCCCGTTGGTTACAGGCTTGATGCTATAAGTTTGCCAAATTTCAAGTTTCTAGCTCATCTGGAAGTGGGTAAACATCAATGTCAGTGAGTGAGTTAGTCAGCCATGTGGCTTTATAGTAGTGTAATTGGCAGTGCTTCGTAAAACAAAAGAATCTACTTCATACCAACAATATGATGTAATTTTCCAGTTTAATGCGAGAAAATATCGCTCTCATAGCTTTACTCTTAGAGTATTCACAAAATAAATAGATCCATTAAATGCTATGATATGAAAAATGAGTTGAAAATAGAACATGGGTACGCACCTTTTTTCCATTGCATGGATTTTTCATATACAGGGTGTACCGTAACATGTGAGACCCACTTCAACGGTAGACAGAAAAGACAAAAAAAGTAAATGAAAGAAGGTTAATATAAACATTTGTCCCATTTGACCTTGTTCCCGAGCTACAGCCAAGTGATTCCACTAAAGTCTTTGTATACAAAACTCGAAATGTCTCAACCTGCCGACTAGGTATGTTTTATGAGATACTCCAGGTCACTCCAAACATCTGGTATTTTTGGAAGAGTGCGTCACTCTACGACACAGCTGCAAGCTTGCGTTAAGGCTGAAGATGGCCATTTTGAACACTTCCTATGATGTTAAGCAGCTCCACTTTACTGGAGTACTAACATGACATAAATAGGAAACAAAGTCAAATGGGACAAATAGTTTATATATATTTTAGAACCGCGTCTTACTACTTGTTCAGCTTACACGCATATGTACACCAATTACACCAATGAGTTATGAATGATGAAAGTTGAATTTATAAGAAGCACACCCGAATCTGCGTAGAGGGAAGGTTAGAAACCTTAAAATGAAACAAATTCACCTTAGTGCACCCAACCAGGATTCAAACCCCGGTCATTAGCAGTTTAGTTATTTGCGAAAGTGACTACTTTGACCATGCGTTCACCGAAGAAGGTCGACAAATAATTATATACACTTTTTTCATCTTTTTCATATCTCCTTTGAGGTCTCCGCTGAACTATTATTATTATTATTATTATTATTATTATTATTATTATTATTATTATTATTATTATTATTATTATTATTATTATATTATTATTATTATTATTATTATTATTATTATTATTATTATTATTATTATTATTATTATTTATTATTATTATTATTATTATTATTATTATTTATTATTATTATTAATTAATTATTATTATTATTATTATTATTTATTATTATTATTATTATTATTATTATTATTATTATTATTATTATTATTATTATTATTATTATTATTATTATTATTATTATTATTTATTATTATTATTAGCACCGCGTCTTACTACCCGTTCGGGTTATACGCACTTACGCTAATGTGTAATGGTAGGGTTATTGTGAAATGAAATGAAGGACCTACAGTTTAACGTGGGTCCGAACCACGGTGGAGGCCTGGCATTCCTCACATTCACAAGTTGTGATTAATACACGTCTTGTCAGAGGTGAAGGAAGGGTTTGGCAATCAGATAAATCTGTGCCGGGACCGAGGTTTGAACCCCGGACCCTCAGCACAGAAGTCTGACACCTTACCCCTAGACCACCAGGTCACCGTCTCCGCTGAGGTGGGTTTAATATGTTACGATACATCTTGTAAAGAAAAAAATACATACCCTCTTCCTTCAAACGAAAGAAAAGGAAAAGAATCCGCCTCGGTGGCGTAGTTGGCTAACGCGCTAGTCGTGTTGAGCTCGACCGCCGAGGACGGGGAGATCGAGGTTCGAATCTCGGTCGGATGAACTGGGGGTGGTTTTTCCTAAATGGTTTTCCACTCTCCCTTCACGCAAATGCGGGTTCACTTCCTCTAAATTCAACCCTCCCAATTCCTAATCCATTAGCGTGATTAGTACTTAAGCGTATAACCCGAACGGGTAGTAAGACGCGGTGCTAAATATTATTATTATTATTAAAAGGAAAAGAGGGGGTGCTCCTCCCCTATGGTCTAATAATCTATATGTACTGTAAAATTAACATAAAAGGTATGTAAGAACCATGTAGTATCGTAAAGTATCCCAGTAGTTCGTGATTCCTACCCAATTTAAGAAATCACCGTTTACACCTACTTCCACCACTCCTAGTTTACGGTACGCAAAAAGAATAGTATGCTTTACTCAGATTTTTATAAATAGGACCTTATTTTACAGAAAGGTTACTAGACCTATATTAGCGAGTTCATATGTCAAGTAATGTAATCTGCAGCTCACACCTCTAATAGATATCAATACTATAAAATAACACTATTAATATCGTAAAATACTATCAATGTCAACAGCAAAAAAAATGTTTTTTTATTTTCTAAAAGGTCTTTTTTACGAAAATAGAACTGTATTCAGGTCTTAATGAGCGCTACAGGGAGTAATATTATGATACCAAGATGTTACACATTTCTGCTTTTCACCGATACCTATTTCTCTGCTTCGTACTATTGGTATTTATTATTTGTCATGTTCTATATAAGTGTTCTTGCACAAACAACAAAACGTGTTAACTTTAAATAATCGATCATCGAATGAGATAGTACATATTCTAGAAGCATACAAGCAAACAGTATATAATTTTATTTACAAAATGAAACTAAGTATTTTGTCTAATTCTCTTTATTAAAATAAGTCAACGTAAAAATTAAGGAGTATAAATCATATGTATTCCTTTTCAAATAAAACATTTATTAAAATATTCTTATCTTGAATTGGATTTAGTTTCTTATGTTGAAAAAAAAAGGGTTAAAAGGCTACCACTTACGGTAAAAATAAAATTGTGTAGGGGTCTACAATTTAAAAAAAAATACATTATTCATAACTTGTTCAAGTTATCCAGACTCCTGATGTTTGCAACCAGCAACACATTTGTAGGGTTATTTTATAGCGTGGTTAATTTGTGTATTATTTTTTAACTGAGAACACCAATAGGACTTAATTTATACATGTCTCTTTAAGGCCATACAAAATGAGTTTTTTTTTCACCAAGGTTTCAACACACAAATTATACAGAAAACAAAAGCCCCCAAAGCAAACATTTTCACCAGTGATACTGCAAAAATTTAATGCAAGGAACCTACAGGTTTTCTCCATTTTTATAATTAAACAGCTAATTTAAGCTGTTGAATTTTTCGGAGCGATGGGTCAGAGAGAAAATAGGGAGGGTTAGGCGGTGATGGTGAATTATCTGCCCGCAAGGGGTGACTTCAGTTTTGTACCCTCTCATCCAAAACGGCGCATCATCCCACGGGAATGGAAGGTTTTGTGTCATAGATGTCATTGTATCATCCACTGGGAAATAGCCGGCAGTGTTTTAGGGGTGGATGGATTATTTTGTGAATTGTAACAACGTCGAGGGATTTTTTTTTTTCCAGTTGGTTAGCTACAGTTGGGAAAGGTAAACGGAAAACCGGGAGGGATGCAAAAAAATAAATTTAAAAAAAACAGACAAAGAACAAAAGAAATGAAAATGTGATAAGATGAAAGATTGTGGGAAAAACAAACATTTTACTTCGGATTAAAGTATATTAAGAAATGGATGGCTTTATTGGCTTTTTAGGTTAAGAAGAGGAGAGGAATAGGGTTGTGCGTATTAATTTAATTAAATTAATTATATAAGAAAAGTTTAAAATAAATACATAAGTTTGAATTATAAAACAATATGCTTGAAAAATGTACAACTAAATAAATAGATTAAAAACATTTGTGAAAATAGAATAACTAATTATAACATATATCTATTAGCTCGTCAAGCTATATGATATCCAGCTGTCACTTTTTATGTAGCCTATGTTACCAACTGTTTGTAAGCAAACATTAATGTTATAATAAAATTTTATGAATCTTACCAAAAAAATGTGTCATTTTAACTCAATGAGGTTTCAAACATATATTCATAGGGAAATTAACGTCTAGAAAAAAAACACAACAGAAATTGGGTTCATGATAAAGATTTAAAAAAATAAAAACCCACAAGTAAAGATGAATAGAGAATTAAAAAGAGTGAAGTTAAAAACAAATATAAAGACGAGAGGAATGGAAGAGAGAAATAAAAGAAAAATGGAAGAGTAAGGTAAAAGAGAAAGGAGAGAAGAGATCTGAGAGAAAGGAAAAAGAAATAAAATTATGTCAAAAGCACAATGATACCAATGAAAGGTTTCGCACGCAACGTAACTAGTCCAGACCAACCAACCACCCAACCCACCTTGATCTCTACTTCTCCTCTAAATTATGGTGACGTGTAGGACCAACGTACCACCCCCACACCCGTACACAGTTAACCCCACTGTCCCCTATAATACCACTCTCGCTACATTAATTGCTGGGATGGGTCTCCGTTTTCCACTGACGGTTTCGCGACTGGATCTAATTGGTCGACATGATTGCTGGCTGGGCAGATCTGACACAACAGGGACTTTATACATACACACATATGTATATATATAAACACACACACACACAGCTATGTTGTTAAATTCTTCTAGTGAAAACATGACGTCTGTTTACTAAAAGCAATTCCTCCGGGGAAATGTTTTGATCTGCTGAAGACAGGGGCATCGAGGTTCGAATTACGATCGGATCTACTGAAAGTTTTTTTCCCTAAAAATGGTTTCCCACTCTCCTTCCATGCAAATCTCTAGACTGCTTACTTCCTCATCCCCATCCCCTTAAAATAATTATATCTGCATATAGCCTGAACAAGTAGTAAGACGCGTTGATAGAGAAAAAAATTGCTTCGGTGGTCTAATGGTCTAAGGCGTCACTCTCACAATAGGCCGGACTACCAATGGCAGGGAAATCGGGGTTAGAATACCGGCTGGGCCTATTGTGGTTGGATTTGACTAAATTGTTTTCTACTTCCCTCCAAGAAAATGCATGTACACTTCCTTTAAATTTGACCTTCCTTCTTTATAATACGTTAGCGTATGAGATGAACAGTTGGTAAAACGTGGTGCTAAAAAAAATCAAGATAATTTAAAGCAGTTAAAAAAAACACCCGTGGGCACGCGAACTAATGTGTCAGTCTCATCGTTAATGTTCTGCCAGTTTTTAGAAGTTGGGTTAGTATGTACTGCATTAGTTTTACTTGAAGGAAAGTTTACTTACTCTAGTTTCTACTTACCTCATCCTGGGCTTAAATCCTATTAGTTACCTCCTGATTGTACTTTGGACTGTTAAGGTGGGAGTGTAGGGGACGTGAGGGAAGATCAGTATTTTGGCTGTTTGTATATCAAAACATTTTGTTGGTCAAAATAAATCAAATAACCTCAAGTAGAAGTATAGAGTTTAGTTTTCTTCAAAAGTTGACCTCAACAGTTCTTTAATATCTCTCAAGGGTGTCCTGGAATGTAATTGACAACTTTTCCTCTTCATTAAAAGTTTCTCATCTAATGGTGATATGCTCATAACAAATATTCAACAACTGTTGATATCACCACGTGAAGAAAACTAAACTATGTTTCTACTGAAGCAATGTTTGATTTATTTTTGCCAAGTAAATGTTTTGCTATAAAAACTACAAAAACAATAACCTCTTCTCGCGTCCCCTACACTCTCGCCTTAAGTTTTTTCCAGCTCTAGTGACTTAAGGGCTATTAGTTGACATCCGTTCAAAAGGGCGTGTCTTTTATATGATGCATGCTAGTTTGAATCACTACCAAACCCAATAATATAATTAATGTTATGAGCGAACAGTTCATTTGTGACATTTGAAAAGTATCTGAAATTTGTAAACGTTTTTGATTCTCCTTTAATGTGGTTATTCTCTTGAAACGGAGAAATATTAATAAACTTAATATTTTAGGAGTGACTCTCTCAATTTATATCATCTTTGTGAACACATGAAAGTATATTATTTAGTCAGGTATATAATTTAAAATTTAAGAATCAATAACTTATAAAAATAGATTAGCTTTATAGCTGTTTTATTAGTGACCTCGGTGGTCTTTGAGTAATGTGCTTGCCTCAGGACCCGATGTTCGTGGGTTTGAACCTAGCCGGGGTTGACGGGGTTCTCTTGAGAAATAAGAATCCATAGCATAATTTCCTTCTAAGGGGAAGTACAGCCATCGGTCCCATGTCGATTGTGACAGGTAAAAGAACCCTGGAATTTATGTGAAAATACATTTTCCCGGAAAAATTGGTAGGCCATTTCACTTTCATTTATTTAAATTCTAGTGTGCTGAAATAATTAGTCGGTTCAGATAGTGCACGTTAATTACCTCAAATAAAGAAAAACATATTTTTATTGATGCATCTAGCACAACTAACCCAATACTTAACAAGAGTTTTTTTTTTCTATATTGATATAACCTTTCTATATTTTATTGTAAATGATTTCAATTTGTTTGATGAATGTTGGGCAGAGAAAATAATTGGTCTAGTTTTGAAATACTAGGTTTCCCTAAAAAAAAGGATCACTAGGCTTTAATGCAGCAATGAAAGGGGATTAAAATTATTACCAGATTTAAATTAAATGAAGCATCTATTTCAAGGGTCAATGAATGGTAATTGGTAAAAGAAGAACAGAGTGTAGGCTAATAAATAGGGAATGAAGAGGAATTCGTGTTCAGTGATAACCGTATAAGGAATTTTGGTTTGAGGATTTATGGGAGGAATGGGGTCGCTATAAAAAAACCAATGCACCCAGTGACCCAGCCAGGTTTCAAACCCTGACCTTTTTCGTTCAGAGTTGAGAAATTTTTCAGATATAAAATGGAATTTGAACTTTTATTAAAACGAATATTAAAACCCGAATATGTGGACATGTATGTTAAAACGTGAACCTCCTTATAGTCTGATGGCATGATGTATCGGGGTTTAAATTCCGGCTGGATGAAGTGATAGTGTATTTTTTTTTCTTGAAAGGTTTACAATCTCTCTCTACATTAATGATGGTACCTCGACCTTCCTCACAAATACCTTTTGATTTTAAATTTGCTGTTTGCCCAGATGAGTATTAGGACGTAAATTAAAAAGAAAATAGAAATTATGTTAAAATACTACAGATGAGAAATTTCTCATAAGAATTAATTTGACATTGTTTAACTCAATAATGTAGGTATTTTTACATTTATAAATGGTGCCAGGGTCTATTTTTATACTAGGACTCTTTTTTTTAGATAGGGATAACCAACGGGTATTTTTAAAACTAAATATACTGTGATAAATATAATTTCACGATTTAAATATTAACTAATATATCTGGACAGTACATTTGATACCACAAACACAACTCTAGAACCTTGTTATTTACTATTTTGATAGTAAGACAAAATTTTATATAAAATATTGTTCACTTTTCACAAGAAAGTCTTTACAGTAAATACTTTTTTTTACTAAAATTGATAACATTTTTCTATAAAATTGGTTTAATTTTTTAGATATTGACCATATCTTTCAAAAGTGATTGTTACAGATCAACTAATCTTAAGTATGAATACCTAGAAGTGGATCTAATAACTTTTCCAGTTGTCATATGAATATTGGATTGTAGTATATATTTTAGTAAGTACACCAAGAATAGAAACAACACTCATTATCAAGGGAGGAGAGTAGGGAACACGATTTAAGGGCCGTATTTTTGCAGTTTTTGTGTCAAAATATTTGCTTGTCTAAATAAATCAAATAGTTATCCAGTAGAAACAAGGAGTTTAATTTTCTTCGTAGCTCTTGAATATCTGTCAAGGGTGTCCTTGAATTTAATGACAACTTTTTCTCTTCATTTAAAAGTTTTCTATCCAATTCCGCTATGCTCACGATATACAGAGTGTTCCGAAACTCATAACCCAAACTGCACATATAGTTTGTTTGAACCAAAAGTAATACAAAATCAGTGTACACTTACATCCGGAAATCTATAATAATGCCATTAAATTGTGTTCAAAGTTTCGGCGTAAAGCGCCGGGTAGCTATTCAAGCTTGCGTGTACAACAGATTGCATAGGAGTTAGGTGCACGGCACTTCACATGTAATAATGACAAGCACTTTCTGTGATATAGGACCGTTAATGATAGCCCTCAGAACATAATCTCACTTCGAGATGGACTGGTATGTTGTTTACTATTAATTATGGTATGTTCTGCTGCCGTGCTACATGATATAAAGGTGTGAAGTGCCACGTGCCTAACTCTTATTAAACCTGTTGTACAGCATGCTTGAACAGCTTTGCTATCCCGGCACTTTACGCCGAAACTTTGAACACAATTTAAGTCATTTGGCCCTCTCAAGTGAAAGTCTAAAACTTATTTTGTGGGATGTTGGGCGGGAGGGTGAAAGGCGTGGCGTGGCTTCACAACCGACCAAAGTATCCTTCCGCGTCAACAAGAACAGATGGATCACGGAAACCGTAGATAGAGCTAGTTACCAGACATGTCTTGCGGAAAAATCATACGTTTGTAAATATCAGTTTTCTAGAGAACGAGTGAAATTTTTATGTTAATATTTTCAACGCCCCTTCTAAGATAATGTATCGATGTTTATTAATAGTTATATTTTTTCTTATTTCTTGTTATGATTCTGGCAGTTTTCTATTGAAAAATGTCAATTTTATAATAATAATAATAATAATAATAATAATAATAATATTTAGCACCGCGTCTTACTACCCGTTCGGGTTATACGCTTAAGTACTAATTACGCTAATGGATTAGGAAATGGGAGAGTTGAAGTAAGGGGAAGTGAACCCGCATTTGCGTGGAGGGAGAGTGGAAAACCATTTAGGAAAAACCACCCCCAGTTCACCCGACCGAGATTCGAACCTCGATCTCCCCGTCCTCGGCGGTCGAGCTCAACACGACTAGCGCGTTAGCCAACTACGCCACCGAGGCGGGTGTCAATTTTATAGATATTTGATTACTGTTAAAATTATAGAGGAGGTGTGTATAAAAAAGTAAAACTTAATCAACATGCTTCCCTTCTTGATCAAACCGTTTCCGAAAAGAAAATTGCAAAACAATAACAATTATTGAATATAATAGTTTGTTCCCATGGACCTGAATTTCCACTCCAAATAAATAGGGCCAATCACCTTAAAGGTATTAGCATAGTTTTTTTTTTGGATGCAAGCGTGTAGGGATTTTGTATTACTTTAGGCTCAAACAAACTATACGTGATATTTGGGCTATGAGTTTTAGAATATCCTATATATTCAACAACTGTTTATATCACCATGTGAAGAAAATCAAAAACTTTATGCTTCTACTGACGCTATATTTTATTTATTTTGGCAAAAAAAAGAAAAAGTTTGGTTATAAAGACTGAAAGAACATAGACTTTTCTCACGTCCTTTACATCCCCACCTTAACCAGTACTCTTATTGCTGAAAGAGCTGCTTAAGAGTCACTGAAAGCCATATTGAAATCGTCACGTTTATCTTTATTAAAATTTTCAGATGATTCGTTTTGACAACGATTCCTGCAGCTCTGCTCAAACCATTTTCACCATATTGTTTTTAATAAGAGTTCATACATCTAGGGTGTGCCCATTTCATAATTAATCCAAGGGGAAGTCGTGATTTCAGAAAACAATAATTTTCTTTCCACAGCAATTTCTTTAATTCTATAAAACAGTTTTTTATTTTTTTATTTTAAATAAAAGATTCTACTTCGAGGATTCTCATACCGAAGTTTTACAATAAACCAATAGAAAAGCTGCCGTTTATATTTAATCTACGTCTGTCGCGGTGAATGTGTGGATGCTATTTATACAGCGCTCTAGATATCATAAAAGAGTGGTCGAGGTATCTAAAATAAAATGGTAGTGTGCACTGCCGAGACTTTCTCACTACTTTATTCTAAACCATACTTATAACTGGTTAGATATTTGAAACGAGATGATATATAATTTTATAGAAAAATTAACAGTTATAAATACAACGTATTTCATCAACGAGCATACATTAAATAATAGACATTGTTACAGAAACTCATTATTTTTCTCTGCATGTTAAACTCTCTATTTCTGAAAGCTCTATTAAAAAAATGTATTTGCCTACAATTTGGAAGATATACTATTTATTAAATACTATTTCAAATAAAGCTTGTTTATTTTTAAAAGTCCTAAAACTTTGCAAAGAAAAGTTATTTCGATAATCAAGGATTTGCAGAAATATGATCAAAATGAGAATTTTTCGCTTTTTTAAAGTACGCTTTAAGTAATTTTCACGGGAAAATTAGCATTTACATTTTGTTCCTAATGTCAAACAGTGCCTAGATTCGAAATGTAATCAAAATCGTTAAAGCCGATTTTGAGAAAATTAATTTTTTCTCATTTAGCCTTTAAGTAAACCACTTTTATTACATGGTTAGATAGATAATTACAAACACCCCTTTGGGAAACTTTATTAAAAACGCTAAATGCCAAGATCCATCCCGATCAGTGAAACGATTTCGGCTCTAGTCCCAGTAACACAGACGGCATTGTTAAAACAACTTTTTAGGATTCAGGGTGTCATAAAACGTTGACATCCATCCAAATTAATAATTCCATTTTTTTAAACTATTAAAATAATTTCTCTCTTCTAGGGGTTGCAATGAAACTAAAAAGGTATTGAGCTTTAGATATGAACAAAAATTACAGAACGTCTGACTTTAACAAGAGTGAGATTTCAATTAGGTTAATTCTCGCATGGGTACGATTAATTTTAAATTATTTAAAGGAATATATTATGCTATTAAAATCATTAGGATTCATATTCTATGAAAATCCTATTCAGAGGTAGTAGCCGTTATCTACAGCCTTCTCCAAATCCTTACAAGTGGTCATTTTTCCTTGAGGTTCTGATATTAATTTTAGAGAAAGGGAAGTTTTACCAATATCGTCTTTCCCTGTCACTCTTCCGAGACCTGAAGTTTCCTAGAGTTCAATACCTTTATTGTTTCATCATATTTATAACTTTTTTTTTAATACTAAGAACTTCTTATTGATTTTTCAGACTGTAGAGAGGAGGTCAAGTTACATAAGCACAATCTTTGAATTTTTATTATGTCAGAAGTTATGTCTTGACATCTCAACCCATTTGTTTGATTAGAATACCAGATTGTTCCATAAAATAAAAGTACTTTTCAAATATTTTATATTTGTGACTAGCAAACAAAAAAAAGTCTTCATTTAATTTCTTCCAAATCAGTTTTTAATCAATTCTAAATAACCTGATGTAAAATTGTAAAATTCCAGCTTTGGGTTCAACATGTTTGTACACAGGGTCTACTAATTTAAAAATTCCAGGCCTCCTTGTACCGTAGATATCGCGCAATGCTCATGGCAGACAAACAAACCCTTCGTTTTATTAATATAGAAGACTAATTCCATTTAAATGCATTTTATTTTGTAATTTTTGTTTGATATTTGTGATCGTGTCATACAATTCGTTCTGGTAAAACAAATATGAAAAAAATTACGATAGTGTGTTAGGTATGAGGAAGGTTGCGTTTAAATGAATTGTGCCTGCATTTGCCTGTGAGGAAGATAGAAAACTATTTAAGAGAAAAACATCTTCAGTACACCAGGTTTCTGTCCCCCAGGGGTGGCTAACTTTTTTAAATTGGAAGACCACTTGTTACTTTGCGAATCCCTCATCCAGCCACTGTCTTATTAACGATTAATTTTGCCAAAAATATTATAGTAGGCCTACATCAACAAAAGATGCAGAGAGATAGATAAATAGATTGAAAAAAAGCAGTTAATTTATAGCATAATATTTTTAAAATAACGATGTTTTTATTTTATTTAGTTAAAATACATGCCGTTCAAGAATCTATCATTTATAAACAATGAAGATACAAAATAAGCAAAAAGACCGCACCAGAAATCTCAAAAGGCCAAATGAGTCCCTGCCTTCGACAAACTAAGTGGTTTGAACTTAACTTATGTTCCCTTTTATCCCGTCCTAAGCAACAAACCTAATCAATAATTTGTTATCAAGATGAGAGAAAGCAACTTTAAACATTTAATTATGTATGAAAGGCGAAGCTTGTGGGAATGAATGATTTATATTTACTGAAATCAGCCGTTACTGAATCATATTCTACTAGATCATTGGTAGAGCATTGGCGCACTAAGTCAATAGTCTGGGGTTCAAATCCCATGTCCAGGTGTCATTTTTCAATTTAATCGAACTGGTTATCCAGGTAAAGTCAGTATTGATCCCCCTTAAGCGACCAGTCTCTCCCCTCCTTACCTGACTGTTTACCTGAAAGTGGTTCACGCTCATGAAGGCCAATTAGCGGTATCCTATAATAATCACCTGGTTATGAAAACAATTACGTGATCCAAGGGGTTACGTTGTTGCGTCACGACACCCTGTAACTCACGCTATTCGCATACCCCTACCCCCACCTACAACTCGATCCACAAACTTATCAGTGTTCCAGGCGTGCCAACATTCACACACTATCGAAATTGGATCTCTGTGGCGTGGAAATGAGGTTCACCACCACACCTTAAAGCTTGTAAGTTTAAGGGCTTAACATTGTGGTGGAATAATGCGCACTTAAGCCTTTTAGCAATTGAATTAATATGGCCGCGTGGTCTAGCGCCTCACAATGGCGTCGGACTGGACTACCGGGGACGCAGTCCGAATCTCTGTCGAATATACTGAACTATTTATTTTCTACCTGGTTTTTCAACTTTCCTCTATAAAAATATGGATAAATTTGGTAAAAGATTCTACCATCTTCAGTCTTATTCCATTAGCATGTTTAAATTTATTGGTATTTATTGGTTCTAAGACACGGTAAAAAAAAAAGGTACGGAACTCCGCAAAAACTTTCTCGCTTATTTTTTTTTTTTAGAAATGGAGATATTTACTCATAATTCGCAATATAATATACACTAACAAACCCGAGTACAAATTGCGCTATACATACGTAAAACATTTTTTATTCATGGTTTTAAATTTAATAATTTTATTTTTAAAGAATTAAAGTCTTCATTTGTATATTTGGATCAATACAAAATATCGATATTGGGTCCCCAAGGGCAACACTTCGTATTAAAATGTTGACTTCCGATTAAAATTTTCGTCATTTTACTAGGGTTACTATGGTTATTACATTGCTATTAAATTTCTCTTTTATAAATTTTGACCAATTAAATAGGTAATTATTGACTATTGAGTCCAAAATGAGAGAGATAGAATCGCTATAGCGATTTTGAGAAAATTGATTTTTTCTCTTTTCACCCTTAAGTAAACTGCTATTAATTTTAGGGTTAAACAGACGGCGTGCAAAAAAAAAATAAAGGTTCGGGGGTCATGAAACGTTGACATCCATCAACATCTTGGGCAAGATTTTTTTTTACGGTCATAATATTTTACCTTTAAGTGTTGGAAAAGTTAAGTATAGCTTGAAAACTTTTGGTTCTATAAAAATATATTTCAAGTAAAAGAATGTTTGTCATAAATAGATACATGTGTATGCAATGATAAGTAGTTTCATATCTCAAAGACTTACGGAGATAGAATTAAAAATTAGAATTTACGCATCAGACCGGAACACTTAAAGTCATTTTGACGAAAAGTTGAGAGTAGCCATTTGGTTTGTAATATTGATCAAATCTTAGAAATAAAATTTAATCAAAATCATTAAAGCCGATTTTGAGAAAATCGACCTTTTTCTCTTTTTGTCCTTCAGTAAACTACTCTTAATTTTATGGTTATATATCCAATTCCAAAAACCCCTCGGGGCAACCCTATGAAAACCTAGATACCAAGTTTTAGCCCGATCGGTAAAATAGTTTAGTCTCTAGTTGGAGGTACAGACAGACAGACATACAAACGGAAATTCAAAAACTGTTTTTTCGAATTCGGGGGGTCATGAAACGTCAACATTCATCAAAATCTCGAGTTCGATTTTTTTGACGATCACAATACTTTCTCCACCTGCAAGATATCAATAAAGTAAAAAGTTCTTGCAAGCCACACTAGAAAACTATAAAGAAAAAAAGTGAAAATTATATTTAATATCTATATTTAGAAAACATATCTTTAGGAATCGATACATCAAAGATCGAAGTATTTTCTCGATTCTCTCGATACCCTTAAAAATCGGGAGGTATCGAGGAATCGAACTTTCCATATCTAATTTTATTACAGGCGTGAATGTCAGTACAGGTAGGTACATATACTCTAAATTTACCTTCTTAAGAGTGACCCCATTAGTGGAGTTAAATTTGGACAGCCTGGACGGGTAATAAGACGTGGCGGAAAAGAAAGATTACTATGAAATTAGGTAGATAAACCTATACACGCCAAATTCAATGTTTCCCTTTCACTCTTCCAGGATCCGAAATTTGGAGATTGAAATTTTTATATTTTCCTAAATTTATACTTTATTACAGAAAATACGTCTAATACCAGCCATATTAATAATACATTTAAAACTATCTAATCGATAAACTTCTTCTATAACCTTAAATATTAACTATTTTTAAAACAAGAAATACATAAAAATAAATGTTTAATATCTTTGAGAGACTTCTCGATCAAATTATTTGACAAACCTACCTTATGCAAAGAGGACACTGGCTCAGTTCTAGACTTTTCATATAGATTTAATATTTGGAAAAAGGTTTCTACAAATTTACAAAGAACTATTAGAGGTTCAGTATATTCGTATTGCCATTGTAAGAACATTTTAAACGCCCTCAAAAAAGTATAAACTATTGACAAAAGATAATACATTTAACTCGGTTATTTTTTTAAATATTCTGGGAAAATTGAAACTAAAAACGATTTAGACAGAAGCAGAGGAAAATATATTAAATAGATTTTGAAATTGTTAAATTATATCTCCTATTGCAATCAGTCTATATTAAGTTCACAGAAGCTGGGTATGTTTGAAATTAAGTTAGTGTGTAAGCTCTGTGTCAATATATATGTCTAGCTTAGAAAGTTGTTGTATATCAGATTAACTTACCATCTTTATGCCTTTATGGAGGTAACACTATATTTTTTAATTTAATTAAGACTGTATTTGAAATTCATCCGAAGATTTTCAAACTCACCGCTATGAAGATAATTTTTCCGCTCAAACGCCAGTCCAATGTAAGTTTGTCTTTACGTCCCCGTGTGACGCGTTGAATATTTCATTTTCCTCTCGAGTCTAAATTAATCCGATCCACCACCACGTGCGTTCCTGGCGGGGCCTGATCACACTCGGATGCGTCGCCGCCCACCCCGTGTACCTGGCCGCCCTCACGCAGCAAAGGCGTCGCTTTCAACTCACTGAGGTATTTTCCCCGCTCGAGCGCGTCACGACGCACCACCGTCCATTTACAGGACTGTACAAAATACCCCAGTAAGGTGTAAAATACCTCAAGAATCACCAAACTCGAAATGATCAAGATTTTTATTTTTTCTCATCTTACTACCCATGCGGACTAAAATCATACTGATAAAATATCCTAAAAAATGTAGTCAAATAAGAATATGTTTTAGATTTTAATGGTACTCACATATCTTTTTATGTATGTTTATTACGTATTTCTTATATTTAATATTTTATCAAACAATGATAAATAGTAAAACAAATTAATGACAAAAAATCTTACCTCGTTATAATACATTATGTAAATAGATAACAAAAAACATTAGAGTGCGAATTTATTTCAGCAATAAAAATATGTATGTTTCCCATTTACTATCAACCCCTCGGCTCTAATGGTTCAACCCTGTCCATCCCTGTCTGTAGAGAAATGTTTTAACAGGTAATGCCCTGCTCTGCCATGAGAGAGCAGCCATTTACCCTCCTGACTTGGCTTCAAGCGGAAATACTTCATAATTTGAAATAAAAACGCACGAAGCTCGCTTTTATTGTTTTAACTCTCAACGGCACATTTTACATTTCACTCCACTTTCCACGTAACCTTTTATTTTATATTTTCATACTTTCAAACATATATAAATATACATATAGTAAGCCATATACATATTTACTAATGAAACTTTTCGCAAAATTAACCTCACATTAAATACATATATATGTCCTTATTACAAATTAAAGGCTGAGATTTTTATTTAATCTAGATTAAATACCAAATAACCTGTGTTCAAATTTGTTTTCTATTAATTAATTAAAAAAATTAGTATGAATAGAAACTTTTATTTTATTTATATATCCTTTCACATGCCACAGGTAAAATAGCTTGAATAAAATTTAAATGTTGCAACCAAAACAAAATCTCGCTACAGATGTAAATAAATTTATCATCGAGTTGTATTTAAATATATGTATATATTTGTTTTCAAAACTCTTCACAAAGTGTGCCTGGGTTATTTTGATGTTATAGAATATAATTAAATATTTACTTTATTTTATTTCCGAGTATTTATAAGGAAAGTCTAGCCACAATATTATGTTAAAACAAAAATAATAAAATAGTTATGTTTTTAAAAATACATACATAGGAATTCGAATGGAGATAAAATGAAAAATCCAGAGAACGGCCACGTCAGGAATGACTGACAAGATCACGAGTCATTAGTTAGGCACGTAATTACCATCCTCGGTGAGCACGCGGGCTAAGGAGTTCTCCTCGTCTGCTCTGTTTTGCCAGTTAAGATGAGGTTATACTCCCAGTCCAATTGGCTGAATATGTTTTTCTTAAAAGACATCTCCTTTTACTCAAACTCGGGTACATGTTCTTTAAGACCCTACGCTGCTCATATCTAATCCATTAGTGCAAACAGTTTGACATATTGGATTGTTAATAAGAATTTTAAAAAAAACTTTCCAATGCTGGCAAACGATAAAGACATATAACCAGTTCACATCCTAAAACCACGAGGTGTGAAAAGGGTAAAATCACATTTTACCTAGGCTGTCACTTACAATCATTGTCGCCACCGAGCGTCAACATTTGCAACACGAAATTAATCAGCTCTCTTGGTTTCAGACCGTGAAGCTATTAAAAAGTTCGACACTTGCTTGAGAAGTCAAAGCACACAGAACGTAATTGCTATGTCGGTTTACGTGGACATGAGGCTATCGTTCCGACATAATCTAACTAATTTATTTTAATACCTTTTAATTTTCTAGCAGCACGTTATGGTTTTACGCATATGCACTAAATAAGCTTATGTGTTTGGAGTGAGTAAGGTTGAATTTAGATTATGTGTACTAGCATTTGCCGCTGCTTATCAACTGGAACTTTTTTATTTGGCACCGCGTCTTACTAACCGTTTGGGTTATACATTTAAGTATCGCTAATGGATTAGTAATTGGGAAGGTTGAATATAGATAAAGTGAACCTGCATTTGCGTGAAGGGAGAGCGGAAACCATTTATAAAAAAGTTCACACGACCGAAATTCGAACCTCAATCTCCCCGTCCTCAGCAGTCTAGCTCAACACGAAACTAGCACGTTAGTCAACTACGCCACCGAGGCAGGGACCCTATAAAAGGTTTAATTTTACTGAGGTAAGGTGTAGACATACCAAGTGGGTCTAAGGTACATCCTAACTAGGTCCCAAGGGTTGCACAAACTATAGGGGCTGGCTACACTGTCCAGTGTCCATGAAACCCTTAGGTGGCGCTATCAGGAAATATAGTTGTGTATAGTGTGTTGTCACCAGTTTCGACATGGAGTTTGAAATAATGAAGAGTCAAAGGTGGAAATACATTTTATTAATGGACACAAATATAGGTACTATAGAGTGTCAAAGCAAACTGTAAGATTTTTTCTGAAAGTTAAGGATAAAAAATTAAATATTGAACGTGTGATTGATCATCATTAGGACACGGATGTTTATGACCTTAAGAATCGCGAAATATGCATGCAAACACGCCCTTAAAAATATTAATATAAGACCTAAAAATTAACAAATATGCACTAAAATATGTGTTAATGATAATGAATATTATTAAAAATATGCCTCAAATCAAGAAAGTAACATGAAGTGGAAGAAATTTGTTGACAAATATTTAATTACTGATCTAAAAACTAATTCACAGAAACATTCTAAAGATAACTAGGAGAGTATTTATAATATAAAATGCGAATCACAAGAGAAATTAGAATTATCATTTATCTAAGTAATTTTAATAGAAATATGACTTTATGCTCCCCAAATTGTGGAAATATGACCTAAAATTGAAAACTGCTCAAAATATGCACTTTAATTTAAAAAATAATATATGTATTTGGAGTCAGGGTAGCGTAAAAAAATTGTATAGGTCATTGAATTTGAGGTGCAACTAAAAATATGATATGTCATAAACATCTGAAACCTAACCATCAGCATGAACCAGAATCAGAAAGTGTATTAAATCAACAGAGATTAAACAATACATTAAAACGCAAAGCAATGGAAAATCAAACTGTGAGTCCTTCTTAAGTTTTACAACGTAAATTCCAAAGAAATCATCAATATGAAACATTAACGAGCTATGATCTTCAGTTGATTCATAAAGAGATTCATCAATCTCGGACATTTGTCATTCCTGAATTAACCACAAGATTTTACACAACTTCACAAAAGTTTAGAAAACCTCGCTCTAAACATAAATAGAGAAGGAACGTTTTTGTTAGTTAATGATTGTGAAAATAATATTGTGATATTCTCTTGTGAGACTAATTTAAAGTTTTTATCACAATGTTCCAGTGTGTTTGTTGATGGGACCTTTAAGAGTGCGCCTAAAGTATTTCAACAAATCGTAACCCGAGAATGCAAGTGTTCTATGTCCAATTTTTCACTTTTGTGTAAAAGAGCATTGAAGTTTGACCTTGTGTATAAAACCAATGTTACTAGATGACAAATCGAGTTTGTATCTTCGTAAGTAATTATATAGTAGTCTAAATTTTACCAAAAGTGAATCATATGCATTCTAAATAAACGTAAACACCAAATATCTCAAATTCATCAATTTTGGAGATAGAACACTTGCATTCTCGGGTGACTAAATGTTTATAATTCGTGGGAAAGTCTACCTTATGTTACTCCAAAACACTCGAGGCTGTGATCTATGAATGTTGTAAACTGGGAGTGACATTGTGTCCTCTCAGAATTTATGCAAATTTCAATTCATATTGAAAATGTGCAAGTTTGACCAAATGCCACTTTAAAATGTTGCATATTTCACTTAGGTCAAAATTGGTTTAAATATATTTTAAGTTTTGGGATTAAGTATAGAATACATGAAAAAAATATTCTTGATTAGCAACTTCTTAAATTTTTTTTTGATTTGCCGTTTCTTGAATCCAGTTAAAATTACGATGTTTTCACGGATGTTTTTATATCCATTCAACCCCAAGAACTTCAAGTCCAAGCTTCCTCAGATTTTCTCTGTCCCATTTAGGCAGGGTTTTCTTCAAGTGCAATAAGAGCTACAAATAGTTGCGAGACCTTCCATTGAAAGTTAAACTCAAAGTTTTACTATCACCATCATAATATATTTTTAGAAATAACTGCACTGAAAGAAATATAAATCAAAATTAATAGGGCTGATAAAAGGTCTCAATTTATTCGAAGGAAAAAACAATTTGTGGAAGGAAAATGCAACAGTTAACGGAAGAAAACATTTCTGTTATGTATTTCAGCCTGTTCAATTTTAATATTTTGAGGTCTTAATTTTTTTCAATTTACTCAAATGTGTGTTAAATCTTATATAGGCCTGCACATATATTAATATTCAATTACATCTGATATTGGTGTTGTTCAATCTTAATATTATAGTGTTCTTAATATTTCAGATTAAATTTAATTTGGATCTGCTAGTATCAATATTTATTTTAATAGTTTATTCGAAACCCCTTAATTTCTTGTTTCGGGCCCAAATGGTACAATCGCTGTCTGGGACTCAGTTGGGATAAGCTTAAAAGTAGCCTGGGCCGAGCTGGTATTACACGGGACCGAGTTGGTAGGCGGCAGCATTTGCGTGGAGGTAGAGTGGAACACTCATTTAGGGGAAAAAATACCCTAGGTATACCCGAACGGGATTCAAAACCTGATATCCCGTCATCGGCGGTACAGTCTATTGCGAGAGTGATGCCTGAGGCCATTCGGTCACCGAAGCAGGTTTTATGCCTCTTTCTGCGTGTGTGTGTGTATACTACCTACATGTATATGTAACTAACCTTTTATCTTTAAACTTTTCTATTTTCAAACTTCATTAGTGAAGACTAAGATATATACTTTGTTTATTTTTTGTGCTTATAACAAATTTAACAAACGATATTGAAACAATTCAGTAATTTCATTGTTGGCGTAAATTATTGTTCGCTGAAAAAAATATATATTCGTTATTCATAACTATGTTTGGTTTGGGTATGTTGAGAGGATGAGTGTGGATCGAGTGACGAAGCAAATATATGAAGGTAGAGTGCGTTGATCAAAAGGAAGGGGTAGCTAAATATTGTACACGAATACGTAAAAAAAGAAAAACATTAATAATGTTGTGTAGCATTCATATGGCTACAAGCTAATGTTAGTCAACGAGTCATCAAAATATTACTTACCCAATATCACCATCCCGGCTGCAGTCGAGAAAACGTAAACACATCCAGCCCCTACTTCAACCGGTCAACGACTGCCTTTGTGAAGCAAGAGTTCGGACACGCCCCGCTAGAGTTCGCTGCATATTGCCAACCTTCGCTTACCCCAGAAGAAGAGAATTTTCGTTCGAGAATACACGAGTTCGGCTTCTCGAATAATACCGATGTTTCCATGGTCACGCATGTTCCCCCCCTTCCTTTGTGGTTCCTGTCTCTTGTGTTCATGAAGTTTGCACCATATAAAAGACCGTCCAGAAAACTATGGCGTCACTCTTAGGCCAGGTCTGGAAGCAGACGGACGAAGCTTAGGCTTCAAGGACTTGTTCATAAAAAAAAAATGTAAGGAGAAATTCATTTTCGGCATAAGGATAAATCTGGAATTAATCAAAATTCTCTTTCGACTTTATTTTTTTTTAAATTAGGAAAGTTTGATATTATTCTTCATTGTCTTGAACAGTAAATTTAAACTAAACTATTTAGCTTGTGAATTATATATCACTATTAATTTGTTAACGATTTACTTTAGAGAATTCAGTAAGGACATTACATCAGAAGATTCTAAAATTAGTAATGTTATGCGTTAAGTATGTTTTTTGTAAACATTGAATTTATACTTAATTATGTAACTTATGAATTATATTCCACAATTAATCTTGTTAAGGATCTACCTTTGGAGAATTCAGTAAGAACATTATGTTAGAATATTCCAAATTTAATAATGTTATGCGCTAAGTATGACATTCGTAAAAAGTGAGTTTAATCTGAACTATTTGACTTACGAATTATATTTCTAAATTAATGTGACAAGGATTTGTTTGAAAAAGGTCATCTATAACATTAGATTGTAATATTTTTATTATGAGTAGTGTTACGCCTGAATATCTACATATTGTTAATGTTTCTAATACATATAATAAAATGTTATTTATGACTTGCAATATTTTAGTTAATCCAGGTTATCCCTAGTTTTAAGTGAATATATTACCCTGGCACCTCGCCTCCTTGTTTTCTCTTTTTTATCTAATCAAATATATATATATATAAATTTTATTGAAAGGAGGACCGTGTTTCCTTTTTTTTTATTGGGACGTATTACAGGTCCAGCATCTTCAAAATAATTACTCTCACTGCCCACTCTAATTTACTTTTCTTAACTTATCCTTTTTCTTTTTTTTTGTATTTGGGCCCCTCTTAGCCGAGAGTTTGGGCTACAAAGCTGCGCTACTCTGCTATAGAGTGCGTGCAAGTGTGCGTTCAATATAATATTAATGCTTTGACCTTTTGTTTCATGAACTTATCATCCAACATGGACACCGCACCTGGGAGCGTGGTTAACAGCAGATCAGATGTATACAGACTGAATTCAGTGGATCTTCGCCGGGAGCTCAAGGAGAGAGGCATCTCATTCCCCCAGAAGCTACTGTTGGTATATTGCGGTCCCTGCTGTCAGAAAGTATCAGTAAGTCCAGCGACACTGATAATATTAATATTAGACAAAGCATTAGCCAGCCCCTCTGGAAGATTCCGAGCCAGGCAAATCAGATTTTTTAGAGTTCAATAGGGCTCGTGAGCAAGTTACTCCCCCCAGGGCTTCTGTTAACTATCAGCAGGTTACGGCCACCTCGAAAACTCAGAGTAAGGTGGCAGGTGAGCGTTTAAAGCTACTTCAAGTTTGTGACGGTCAGTCTTGTTCGGCCTTATTTAATTTCCTATTAGAGGCAAATAGAGTTGCTAAACTTAGACTAGTGAATGATGTTGAGTTCCTGACGTTATGTTTAGGGAGAACTTCGGGTTTCTTAGCACACCTAGTTTCTGAATGTTTACAATTAGGACTTCCTTGGAATATAGTAAAGGGCCGCATCCTTGAATCTTTATGCTCAAAGAGAGAGAAGGAGAGACTTTGTAAGGAAATGGTACGGCGCTTTCAGCGGCCCCAGGAACCGTTCCGGTTGTTCGTCCTGGCTATTTCAGAAGCCGCAGAGATATTAAATTTAAATCTCGCCGAGGAAGAAGTAGTAGAGATAATTTTAGAGAATGTTTCGCCGTTAACTAGGAGACACTTTGTATTTTCAAACAAACCTACCACCCTGACAGAATTATATTCTTTGGCATTTAATATCGAGGGTTCATTGTTAGCAGAAAAAGAATATCTCGAAGACTACCCAGCGCGAGTTCATAATAACTCCCCTCAAAATAGGGTGGTATCGGCTTCAGCTACTGCTCCCTCTAATGTTGATCCTTTAGCTAGGCAGTCCCGGAGGCCGATTGGTGTTATTAGAAGGGCAGATATATCTCATATTAAGTGCTTTCGTTGTGGTCGTTTTGGGCACTACCAACGTGATTGTTTAGGGGGAAACGCTTAACGCGAGGTGTTGAAAAGGGGCCCATCTCGCGTAAGGATTATAAACAGACCTGTCCCCTTCCTCCTGTTGTAGTGGTTACGATTGGGTCAAATACCGGATCGGCCCTACTGGATACTGGTTCTAGTGGATCTTTTATCAACTCTAGTTTTCTAGATAGTATAATTGGGTTGAGGAAAATTCCTGTTGAAAAGATAGTTACGAAGCCATTCGTTGTGGGAAATGGGGATTTGTTACTAGCTAGAAAGAAGGTAGTTTTGTCCATTAAAATTGCTGGATTTTCTTGGAAAAGAAGTTTGTTTTGTGTACCGGCCCTCCCCTACGATATAATATTGGGAAACGATTTTTTGTGGGAAACTGGAGCTATAATTAATTCGAGTCTGGGAGAATTAACTTTTGGATTCTCCCCAAGGAATAAAATTGCTTTTTGTCGCTCCTCTAAGTTTTCTTCCATGCACATCATAAATAGGGACGAAGATATTATTAATGGTATCATTTCAAGGTTTTCTGATGTTATTACCCCCAGACTTGGTAAATGTGATGTATTACCTTATGAGATTGTGGTTGAGGACAACGTCCCTGTGAGGTCAGGTCCCTACACATGTGCCCCCCCCAAAATGCAGATTTTCAGAGAGTTGATTGAGGATCTAGAATCCAAAGGAGTCATACGTCCGTCTAATTCTCCCTATGCCAGTCCCGCATTTATTATACCCAAGAAAGGGGATGGTTATAGATTGGTGGTAGACTATAGGAAAATAAACAAAAAAATTCAATTCGACCCTTACCCAATGCCGAGTATTGACTCAGCTTTTCAGCACCTAGGTAGAGCGAAGGTATTCAGTCTTATTGACCTTAATGCAAGTTTTTTGCAATGCGCCCTGGTCGAGTCATCAAAGAAATATACGGCATTTGTCACCCCTTGGAGGCAGTATGAATTTAATCGTGTTCCCTTGGGTTGTAGTATAGGTGGACAAGCTTTGAGTCGGGTCCTTGATCACGTCCTTTCTGATATCAAGTTTAAGTACGTATTTAATTATCTAGATGATATATGTGTGTACAGCGACTCTATGAGTGATCATGTGAAGCATTTAGAGGAAGTATTAGGTCGATTGCGTAGAGTAGGCTTGACTGTTAACCCAGATAAAGTCACGTGGGCGAAGTCTTCCATTAAATATTTGGGCTATGTAATCTGTTCTGGAAATCTTCTCGTTGACCCTGAGCGCATCCGCCCTATAGTAGAATACCCCCCACCTAGGAATCTTAAGGGTGTCATGCGTTTCATCGGCATGTGCGCGTATTATGCTAGGTTCATTCCATCTTTTTCTGAGATTGCCGCGCCCCTTAACTCCTTAAAAAAGAAGGGTGTTGTTTTTAGTTGGGGTGTAGAGCAGGCTCGTGCCTTTGATCTTTTAAAAGAGAAACTCATCTCACCCGAGGTATTGAGAATGCCTGACTTTTCTATGCCGTTCCTTCTTCATGTTGATGCTTCGGCAGTTGCGCTAGGGGCTGTGCTGTCCCAGAGGACTTCGGAGGGTGTCAGGCCGGTGGCGTTCGCTAGCCGGACACTCACCGAGGCCGAAAGGAGGTACAGCGCCTATGAGAAAGAATGCTTGTCCTGTGTTTATGGTATAGAACGGTTCGCTGATTATTTAGAACAGAGAAAATTTGAACTGTATACGGATAACCAGGCGCTCGCTTGGATGTGGAACCATCCAAAGCAATTAGGTAAAGTAGGAAGGTGGGTTTGGAGGTTGTCCCGATTTAGATTCTCGACCCATCACATATCCGGGAAACTCAATGTTACTGCGGATGCCCTTTCACGCATGGCGGAAGACCGTGACCCTATTGGTTCAGAGGAAGTTATGCCAGCTTCATGTGTGATAAAGTCAATCCCCGAGTCCTTTGTTTCTATCAGGGATCATCAGGGAAGTGACCCATGGTGCCGTGAAATCATGGATAGGATCCAAAAAGGGGAACAAGTGGGGCAATATTCGATATGGAAGGATTTGCTTGTTATCAACCTGGCTAAAGGGAAAGGCAGGAAGGTCGTTGTTCCTGTGGCTGTACGCCCCATGTTAATGAAATATTTTCATAATTCTATATTTGGAGGTCACCTTGGTGTATTAAAGACAGTTAGGAAAATTTCTCGAGAGTTCTTTTGGCCTGGACAATATCAGGACGTTAAGGATTGGGTGAATCGCTGCGAGGATTGTCAGATGGCCAAACCAGCCCATAATTCCAGGGTTGGACTACATTCGGCCGATGTAGCCCAACGCCCCTGGGAGAAAGTGTTCATTGATTATGTGGGGCCTATCACCCGGTCATCTCTGGGAAACACTTGTATTCTCGTTTTGGTTGACGCCTTCTCTAAATTCGTGATGTTGATTCCTCTACGTAACATGAAAGCTAGGACTACTGTTAACGCCCTGTGTCGGCGTGTGTGGGCATTCTTTGGGGCTCCCCGAGCCATAGTTAGTGACAACGGACCCTGTTTTAGATCTGTCTCTTTTCATGACATGTGCTTCGAGTGGGGCATTAGACATATCACCACCAGTCCTTACCACCCGGGGCCTAACCACGTAGAACGTTTTAACAGAAATCTAGGAATAGCCTTGACGATTTTTCATAGTCAAAATCAATTGAAGTGGGATCAGGAGTTAGATTTCCTGAATATGGCATTTAATTCTGCCTACCACGAATCGACCGGATGTTCGCCATCTTCTGTGTTCCTAGGTCGGGAGCTGATTCACCCCCTTTTCAATATCTGGGACATCCACCCGTTGTTAGAGGATAGTGATGAGGTATCCCTGGAGGAGAAGTGTAGAAGTGCCTTAGATCACCTTAGGAAGGCACAGAGGAGGGTGGCTAATGTATATAATAAAGGTAGGATTCCCGTTTCATTTAAAGTTGGTGACCTTGTTCTGTGTAAAAATTTTCCCTTGAGCTCCGCGGTCGACAAAAGATCAGCGAAGCTGTGTCCCAGGTGGTGTGGCCCGTGGGAGCTGAATAAGTTTCTCACCCCTGTCACGGTCCTCCTCCAGAAAGTTGCCGACGCTTCCGAGACAAGACGCGCTCATGTCAGCCACATAAAGAGCGCTGACCTAAGAGTCACTAGGGATAACAGACGGCAAGTCGTGTGATTTAGGTTAAGTGTTATTGATATTTAGTTATAAGCTAGCTCGTAGGTTTAAGTTTATCATTGATGCAAGCTCGGGCCCGAGGCAAAATGGACATTAAAAATTGTGTGGGACTTCATCAAGATATCTTGGAGAAGCCAGTCCGACGACGTACAAGATGGTGGCCACAATCTCGTGCGAGATAAGCATAATGAACCCTGTGTATAAGAGGAAACAGTTTGTTGTGACTATTTGTGCAATAGTATTGTTTTCTTATATCCTCGTATGAGAGCGAGGAGGTAGTCATGTGACCAACGAATGCAGGTAATCTTCGAGAAGATTAAGAAGACCCTGCGTTAAGACTCAAATGTGTCGCTCTAAGTTTTATGAACTCTAACTTGTGTCTCTTATGTGCAGCTTCATGAACTCCTGTGTTCCGGCATCTTCCATACACCTTTTTCCTTTCTTATGTGCGTGGCCGAATGAATAGCCGAGGGGAAACAACTCTGGGACATAGAGGGAGGCATCAGCAACCTCATCTGTAGTCAGCTTGGGAGCTGAAGTACAAGTCAGCGCATTGGCGAATGACGTTCCAGTCCACTATGGGGCGGCGTCCGGCTAGAGACGCTACTTACTGATTACTGAGACCCACCGAGTATAGATGGGACTGCAATGGCCGGCGATCATCACGACGTCTAACAAGCGATGGAAGTACTTCTGTGGACCTCCTTCAACCCATGGCGCAGGAGAGAGTCGGGGATGCCACAAACCCCCCCCCCCCCACACACCTTCACCTGATCAAGAGGGGGAGATTTGTAGCATTCATATGGCTACAAGCTAATGTTAGTCAACGAGTCATCAAAATATTACTTACCCAATATCACCATCCCGGCTGCAGTCGAGAAAACGTAAACACATCCAGCCCCTACTTCAACCGGTCAACGACTGCCTTTGTGAAGCAAGAGTTCGGACACGCCCCGCTAGAGTTCGCTGCATATTGCCAACCTTCGCTTACCCCAGAAGAAGAGAATTTTCGTTCGAGAATACACGAGTTCGGCTTCTCGAATAATACCGATGTTTCCATGGTCACGCATGTTCCCCCCCTTCCTTTGTGGTTCCTGTCTCTTGTGTTCATGAAGTTTGCACCATATAAAAGACCGTCCAGAAAACTATGGCGTCACTCTTAGGCCAGGTCTGGAAGCAGACGGACGAAGCTTAGGCTTCAAGGACTTGTTCATAAAAAAAAATGTAAGGAGAAATTCATTTTCGGCATAAGGATAAATCTGGAATTAATCAAAATTCTCTTTCGACTTTATTTTTTTTTAAATTAGGAAAGTTTGATATTATTCTTCATTGTCTTGAACAGTAAATTTAAACTAAACTATTTAGCTTGTGAATTATATATCACTATTAATTTGTTAACGATTTACTTTAGAGAATTCAGTAAGGACATTACATCAGAAGATTCTAAAATTAGTAATGTTATGCGTTAAGTATGTTTTTTGTAAACATTGAATTTATACTTAATTATGTAACTTATGAATTATATTCCACAATTAATCTTGTTAAGGATCTACCTTTGGAGAATTCAGTAAGAACATTATGTTAGAATATTCCAAATTTAATAATGTTATGCGCTAAGTATGACATTCGTAAAAAGTGAGTTTAATCTGAACTATTTGACTTACGAATTATATTTCTAAATTAATGTGACAAGGATTTGTTTGAAAAAGGTCATCTATAACATTAGATTGTAATATTTTTATTATGAGTAGTGTTACGCCTGAATATCTACATATTGTTAATGTTTCTAATACATATAATAAAATGTTATTTATGACTTGCAATATTTTAGTTAATCCAGGTTATCCCTAGTTTTAAGTGAATATATTACCCTGGCACCTCGCCTCCTTGTTTTCTCTTTTTTATCTAATCAAATATATATATATATAAATTTTATTGAAAGGAGGACCGTGTTTCCTTTTTTTTTATTGGGACGTATTACAGGTCCAGCATCTTCAAAATAATTACTCTCACTGCCCACTCTAATTTACTTTTCTTAACTTATCCTTTTTCTTTTTTTTTGTATTTGGGCCCCTCTTAGCCGAGAGTTTGGGCTACAGTTGAGACTAAAAGAGCATGTATGACTCTGTGTATGGATGTTGTTGGAGTGAAGGAAGTATGTAGGATAGGGAAGTGTGGAGAAAGCTAGTGAGGATGGATTAAATACAGAGTTTCTTGACTACTCCACAAGGGAACGGCGAAATCAGGTATGTATGCCATTTCTAGGTGCGAAATATTAATTAAATATATTGTAATAGGTATGGACTCCTCGAATCTTCTAGTCTTCGAATCTTTAAGATCATTCTAAGGTTGAGGATTAAAAAAAATTTAAGTCTAAATTTTTATAAAAATGTAAAGGTTCTTTAAATTCTTAGTTTGAAATATATTTTTCAAAGATATTATGATGTTTTATTAGAAGTTTATACCAACATAATTATATGACAGTCCTAAAAACTATTTTCCACACCATTAATTTTTCAATTAATGAGAACAATCATGATAAATGGGGAAAAAAAATCATAAATTGGTGTGCTTATAATTTTTTCTAAGGTTCGGATTCTAGATTTGTTATTTATTGGGAAAGTGAAGATTTGAATTTGGTAAAAAAAAATGAATTCGATATAAGTTATTTTAAGTTTATATTATTTAAGATTCTAAAAAATATCAGGTTTGGCGGTCAAACAATGTATGTACGAACTTCAATAAATTAGAAACTAATTAACAAATAGCTCTATAAAATTTCATAAAACATTTTAGAGATGCCTTTATGTGGAAAATATGCTCTTCCATCAGGTTGATTTCCTCTTGCTGGTTAAAGAGGTATTGCATTTTAACTGATAATGAAACCACATGGATGGACTTGCTCTAGGGAGAGATACAAAAAGCCACATTATGTTGTGATATAAATTTTAACAGTACTAAAACTAACTATACACTCTCACAGTTTCTAAATAAATATAATTCAATATTATATGCAAATATTACTAGCTCGACTTGCGAAAGAAAAAGAGTAAGGGGGAAGGGTGAAGGTTAAAAAAAAAAACTTACTGCTCAGATGCATGGAACTCCTACACTCTTCAGACTACTGGGAATTTGTATGTTAAGACCTCATTGAGCTTCCTTACCTGGTTGTCATAGCAACTCCACACATCATGATTTATGAGGATGGACATGAAATAAATAAAAATAATATTTTATATCATTTGTTGGATCATTCATGTGATCATAAGTTAAACATTACCGGCCTGTGGAGCTCCAATAGCTACAGTTCTAAGGTCTTGAAATGTAAAAATTTAAATATATGTTAAGCTTTTTATATTAAATTTTAAATCCAGGAACCATGTTCACTTATCAATGTTTAGGTAAATTTATTTAAAAAAATTGTTTATGCAAATAAATAGAAAATAAATTTTGTTTTTAATTATTTAAATTGAAAAAATAAACCTTTATTGAGACATTAAGAATAAAACATTGCAAGTTTAACAATGGCTGAAATTATGACAACGGAAAGTGACAAAAGTGAAATAATTAAGACTACAAACTTGTTAATATCATTTTATAGAAAAATAGCTTTGAGGCTAGTAGTTTAGTTTTTGTAGAGTAATAGAAGTTGTTCCATACTCAGAGTTCAAGAATGAATAAGGTCGTAACCACATTTTTAAAGAATTTTAGGGAAAAAATATAAATTATTTAATTATTATAATAATAAAAATAAGAATAGTGGAGTGTCTGGAATACATCAATCTGTAGAGTGTAGACCATTTTGTGGAAAGATTTCCGAGTACTAAGGCACTGTTGTCCTGGGGTTGCCCGAATGTACTAACCGTACATAATTTTCGTGAAGGTTCTTTCCATGTCCAAATTAGGTGAGGGGATGATTATAGTATGTTGGATAGGAGCCAATGAAGATATTAACCTAAACTAAGCCTAATAATAAACCAAATCCTTGTGACAATGGAAATTATTCCCCTTTCGAGAAAAATCATCCAATACCGGTCGGTAACCGAACCCGGGACCTCTATGTCAGCATCCAGGGCCTCTGACCACTATATCACGATCTGATTCCTTACTAGGATTGTGTTAATAAAGCAATGAGGAATGCCAGGCCTCTACCGTGGTTCGGATTCCACGTTAAACTGTAGGTCCTCCATTTCATCTCACAATCACCCTACCATTACACATTAGCGTAAGTGCGTATAACCCGAACGGGTAGTAAGACGCGGTGCTAATAATAATAATAATAATAATAATAATAATAATAATAATAATAATAATAATAATAATAATAATAAAGCAATGTATTTTATTTTATTTTATTTAGCACCGCGTCCTATTACCCGTTCGGGTTATAAGCTTAACTATTAATTACGCTAATGAATTAGGAATTGGGGAGGTTGAATTTAAAGGAAGTGAAGCCACATTTGCCTGGAGGGAGAGTGGAAAACTATTTTAGGAAAAAACACCTTCAGTTCACACGACCTAGATTTGAACTCGATCTCCTCGTCCTTGGCAGTCTAGCTCAACACGACTAGTGCGTCAGATAACTACACCACCGAGCCGGGTTAAATTATTATTATTATTATTATTATTTTATTAGCACTGCGTCTTACTACCCGTTCGGGTTATACACACCTACACTAGTGGTTAATGATAGGGTGATTGTGAGATGAAATGGAGGACCTACAGTTTAACGTGGAATCCGAACCACGGTGGAGGCCTGGCATTCCTCACATTCACAAGTTGTGATTAATACACGTCTTGTCAGAGGTGAAGAAGGGTTTGGCAATCAGATAAATCCGTGCCGGGACCAAGGATTGAACCCCGGCCCCTTAGCACAGAAGTATGACACCTTACCCCTAGACCACCAGGTCACCCATGGCGGGTAAAGCAATGTAAGTAAAATACGCCTATACAATACAATGACGTTGTTGAGTAAGTAGCTCTTATTTGTGGTATGAAGATCAAACTCTTTACTCATATGTTATTACACTCTTTTCTAATCATTAATAATGACCTAATGGGCTCTTTTTAAGAACAAATTAAGGTATTTAATTGCAAACAATTGTAACAAATACTTACTATTTAATGGTTACCACAAATATTAAATTTTTTATTATTTATTTATTTTAGGTATTTGACGTACACTTTCAAAATCGACTGATTATATTTACTTACGAACTATAAACTAACTTAATTCTAGAACAGACATAACACCCATCACTCGGCCGTTAATTAATCACTCACTAATAAAAGAGAAACCCACATTTAACCAAAGATACTTTTTCGGATCATGCTGGGAATTGAACTCAGAGCCTCTAGATTAGTAGGCATACATTATACTGACCGAGCTAAGGTATCGGACTAATATTTGAAAATATGTTATGTATACAATATTTAAACGTCAAATATAGTTATTTGATAAAAACAATACAAAATACGCAACTCTTATTTCAGCTATCGCTCCAAACTAAATTTAGGTATCAATTTAAAAATAACGATGATATATGTGTACTTATACCTATCTTCCATATAATATCAGACGCAAATATAAATACTTTCTCCCACCTTACCCTCTGGGAAGAAAGTTGAACTGCGGGAACTGAGTAGAAGGTAATTGGATGGCCTAGTGGAGTTACTCTTAATACCACAGTTGGCTCAACTCTACGAGAATAGAAAAAAAATAAAAAAATAGAGGACGTGTGAAGGGGAAGAGAAATCATTAAATGAGCTGTACTAGAGCCCTGTCATATGTTTTGTAATATTGCATGAACACACATATATGTATATATGTGGTGTAGAAAATTATTTTGTTTATTTATCCTGTGGTCACCATAAAAAATATATCAAAACATATAAAAACCATTTTTTATTTAACACTTTAATTGTAGTTTTAGGTGCTAAATTTACTCAAGCAAACAAGCTTAAATAAGTCAACTCAAAAGATCGATTCATTGTGAGTGCAATTTTCGATATATATATATTTTTTTTTTTGTCACCCTATCTCACACACCATGATGGTTATAAGCAAATTAAGTAATAGAGCTAATGTGTTAAGTTTGGTAAAGGTTGCATTTTTCAATGGGAGTGTACCCTTATTAGTGTGGAGGAGTAATGTAAAACTTTTTTTTTCTTTTTAAATCACCCTCAGTACACCCGGCCAGGAGTAGAATACGATCCACCCATCATCATCAGTCCAGTCTAGTGCGAGAGTGACGCCTTAAACCACTCGACCACGGAAGCAAGTTTTTCAATATTAAATAATAAAACCTAACCAGTCAGGAATATTTGAAATAGTTTGTCACTACTTTATAAATAGTAAACAAACTGTCCCATTTTAAAGAAGGTACAGATAGTTAAATTGTTCAAGTAAATAAATTGATCTCAGTTATTTTTTAAATGTTGATGATATTTTTATATATAATGTAATTTAAAAATATAATATTGCTATATACTAACATACTGTAGGCTTACATATCTTAAGTTTTTTAACTATCCGTTTGGATTATACGTTTATGTACTAATTACGCTAATCGTTTTAGGGATGACGAAGGTTAAATTTATAGGAAGTGTACCTGCATTTGTGTTGAGGAAAAGTGGAAAACCATTTTGGAAAAAATCACCCTCAGTATTACCGATCAATATTCGAACCTCAATCTCCCTATCATTGGCAGTCTAGTCTACTGCAAGAGTAGCGCGTTAGACCATGTGGCCACCGAAGAGTGTTAAAGTTTGTTGTAAATTTATTTTGCATGAAAATTAAATTATAAAAATAAAGTTCAGGTTTTTAAAGGTACCTTTAATCTATATTAACATATTTCCGGGCTTTAGGTTTCACTTTGGCACCTTCCAAGCGAGTAACGAGGCGTACCTTATTTTATAATTCATCCCTTTATTTTCGGTTTTTGCTCTTAGATATTGTTTTTGCCACGACGTGGTGGTATTGCGCTAAATCAACTAATCTTTTACGAACAATTTTATAAAGTCAAATTCTTCTTATTTTGGTAGTTTGAATTGTACCTTTAGTTTAATTCCCTACAAATCCCTCCTTTTTTTTTTTCAGTTGTAAGAACGTCTTAAAAAACAACATTGCCAAACCTCTTTTAAACTGACCACGTATCCACTCCCATCTTGCGTGAAACTTTATTAATATACGTCAAACAATGTATAATTCACTCTTTGAACCCTTAAAAAAAATTCTCATTAAAAATTCAATCCCGCATAGCACACCGCGGATAAATGTCAGAACACTGGTTTTGGTAGCTCGTTATCTAGCGTGGGCGGGGAAATGAAGGGTGGGGGGGGGGGAAGGGAAATCCTCACGTATACCAGGACACACGTAAAATATTGAGTAAAAAATCCCTTCAACCCACAAGGGATGGGGATTTTTTTTTTCCACCCTTCTTCCCTCCATCTTTTTTTTTGCTTCTTCCGGAGGCAACGCTTAGCATCCCTTCCTCTTCGACATGCAGCCTACAGTAGCTTTTACCCTCTAGCTCCCCCCACCCCTTCATATAGCCCCCCCTACATCCCTAACAAACACACAGCCTTTGGCGGCTCCTACCCCCAGCTCCTAAATCCCTCCCCACCCTCTTTTCTAAAACAAGCCTCTAGGTATATAAACTTTATAAATCAGCCATGTAAATGCTAATGGGTAGTACAGGGGTGTTGCGTATCGGGTGTCTGTAAACAGGAAATTGTTTCTAGACATCCCTCCGACCCTACTACACCATAAAACAAACCTCCATATCATTGGGACTCTGGAAAATAATAATAGTAAAAAAAATCCTACCCATAGCTATAAACATTTTCTAAGGAAACAATTTTTTTTAACATTTAAATAACCATCGATTTTCTTTTAATAATGGTAAAGTATATCATAAATAATTTTGAATGATATTTTATTATGTAAAACTATTTGATTTGGAGCTGTGATTACAGTACAATGATTGTCAATGAAAGAGCATATTAGAATATACAAACACACATTTTTTTTTCGTTCAAAATTGCTAACACTCTATTATTTAATAGTACTATTGTGATGTGAATTATAGTTTTCACACAGTATTAAAATTAAGCTCTCAGATTTTCTAAATAAATATAATGTAATATTAGCTTGACTAATGAAAAAAGGGGGAGGGGGATAGGGAGGGCGGTGTTTAAACCAATTTATTGCTCATAAGTACGAAACTCTTACAATCTCCGGACTATTGAGCTTACCTAGTTTTCATTGTAACTTGACATATTATGATTTAATACACACTGAGCCTCTCATCAGTCCATGGATGGGATGTGACAGATATTTGGAAATATCTCTTCTCTGTATTTTAAATGGGACCATTCACATCGGCGGGAAAAACCATCGCAGACATCACCGATGTCTCATATATATATATATATATATATATATATATGAGGTGTCAGACTTCTGTTCTGAGGGTCCGGGTTCAATCCTCGGTCCCGGCACAGATTTATTTGATTGCCAAACCCTTCCTTCAATTCTGAGAAGACGTGTATTAATCACAACTTGTGAATGTGAGGAATGCCAGGCCTCCACCGTGGTTCGGATTCCACGTTAAACTGTAAGGTCCTACATTTCATTTCACAATCACCCTACCATTGCACATTAGCGTAAGTGCGCATAACCCGAACGGGTAGTAAGACGCGGTGCTATATAATAATAATAATAATAATATAATAATAATAATAATAATAATAATAATAATAATAATAATAATAATAATAATAATAATAATAATATATAATTTAATAATAATTAATATATAATAATAATAATTATTATTATATATAATTATATAATTATTATTATAATTATTATAATTATTATTATAATTATTATAATTATTATTATAATTATTATAATTATTATTATAATTATTATAATTATTATTATAATTATTATAATTTATAATTATTATTATTATTATTATTATTATATTATAATTATTATTATTATAATTATTATTATTATAATTATTATTATTATAATTATTATTATTATAATTATTATTATTATTATTATTATCATTATTATTATTATTATTATTATTATTATTATTATTATTATTATTTTGGAAACATCTACGTAGACGTTACTGTGTGCGCATACGCAGTGGCTCAATCCGCTCCACGTGTTTAGTACGCTCGGTATTTTGCGGGCCCCCCTAAGGTTTTGTTATTATTCAATTCAGACATGGAGCATTTCATTGAAGAATTTCGCGAACGTCCTTTGTTGTGGAATACCAGCCTCGAAATCTACAGGGATGTTGTCTTGAAGGACAAAGAATGAGATGAGATAGCAACAAATCTAAGAAAAGATGTAAAGTAAATAACTAGAGGAAGCTTGTGGCGGGAAACTTGCAGATTTATGTTAGCGGTGTGAATTAGCACATCGCATAGTTCGCGGATATCGCACACACGTCCAGGGATTGATGTGTGTGGGCTCAGTATGTGATGGTCTGTAGTTGCACATCAACAATACTTAGGCCTACACATAGATAGACACATCAATATTAATGCGGTAACTGTATGAGAATAAACATGAAATTAATAAAAATAATATTTTATGTCATTTTTGGATCATTCATGTAATCATGTAATCATGCCTGCCAGTAGAGCTATGATAACTACAGTTCCAAAGTAGACTAACGTAAATAAATTTGAAAGAAAAGATTATAAATATACTAGCGGACCCGACAGACGTTGTCCTGCCCGAACGTTGGCTTTTCGTTTGGGTGGCATAATTGATTTCGATAATAAAACAAATACTATGTGATCATCACAATTACAAATTCACAACGAACTCCAATTAGTGAGTAACACAAATATTACAAATTCAATGTTTGTCAAGACAACATACAAAATAAAACATCTTTTCATTTTTGGCATTTCGCCCACAACTCCACAAATATCAGCTGTATCGAAAAACAAACATAACTATGAATTATTTTCAGAAGTTCAGTTATTCATTAACTTTTCAGAAGGTTTTAACGGTCAATTATTAATATTATATTCATTATTATAAATATTGGAGGTGGTGGTGGAGGGGTGAAATTTTGAGGTTACATGTTCTGATATAGTCTACAAAAAATCTAAAAAAAATCCCCCCAAAAAATTTCCTAAAAAATAAAAAAAATCATAGAACCCGATTGCATCGCCACCTACCGGGTCCAATTGTGAATCTAAACCATCCACGGACCCACTCAAACACACACAAAAATTTCATCAAAATCGGTCCAGCCGTTTAGGAGGAGTTCAGTGACATACACACGTACAGAAGAATTATATATATTAAGATGTAAAAAAAAAAATTAATTCTAAATCTGAGAACAATGTTCACAATTTTGGTTGTCAAGCTAACCAAAATTTACTATGCTTTTAATTATTTAAATTAAAATATTGAGATTAAAAAAACTTATATTATTGAGACATTAAGAATAAATTACTATGAGTTTAAAAATTACTGAAATAATGACAGTGAAAGTTTACAAAAGAGAAATAATTAAAAATATAAACTTATTAATATCATAATGTAGAAAAATATCTTTAATGCCGGCAGTTAAAATTTTGTAGAAGTTTCGAGTAATAGATATTCATGGATGGGTTTAATTGGGGAGGTATGCATCTCAGATAATTATGTAAACATCACACTCAATGAGTTTGTCTTCTGTTGAAAAAGTCTTTTATAAAATTTTTGAAAAATGAAAATCTTCATAATACAGTTAATATTAAATATTAAATTTTAATAACTCCCCTTACAAATATTTCCAGTGCTAGTTTAGATCTAGGAGTAACCTTTGATATATTTTAACTTTCAACTTTAATACCATTTTGATAATATTCTTGTGGTAGAATTCACAAATGTGGTTTCATGACATCTTTAAAACGAAGCCAAAATAAAAGAGAATCTCGACCAAAATTTTAATTGGGGCAGCTCACTTCCGCCGGGGACCATTCAAAAAAAGTTAGATGCAGGAGTTGAAAAGGTGAACTCTTACCAAAAAAAACCCCCAGAACTGTAGATTTAAACTGATGGTTTTAAAATGGAGCGATAAGAAATAACAATGGAAAAGCGAGAATAGTCTGAAACTATAATAGAATCGATATTAGATAATAACTTTTCTTTTTAAATTGATAGATAATGAAATTCAAAACTCGCGGAGTTTAAAATGTCATTTAGATTCTCTTCTCTCTCTTGTTTGATCTATATCATCTCTTTCATACGCTAGTTCTGCTGATTGATACTAGGGGCGCCAGATTGAACACAACAAAAACAATTGCCTCCATACGCGAGACACTCATTGTAAATATTGTCCATCTCGACGAAAATTGAAAGGATTAATAAACACACACTGGTATGTGTCCAATATATTACCTCCCATTGTTTATTTATGTATTTCTATGTCCTCTTATATTCGTAGAACGTTCAGATGCCGTGTTTATTTCTATAAAATAAACGATATGGCAATACGGCATTCTTGGCTAACTTTAAAAGCTCCAAGTGCTCGTATTTTGATAATATTTACACTTAAAAATACTATAAAGATATGAAATAATCAGGGTTAGATCTGTTACGTCCCTTTTTTTTAAAAAAAAATATTCTTTTTAGCGTATTTGACCGTGAGAGATGTATAATCTAGTTCAGTCGCCTTGTATGTAGGCTTTCCGCCACTCTGTGGGAACAGAACGTTGCCCAGGCACTACCCTGGAGGTTGTCTACACGTCATACTCATAATGAGATGACTTGATGATGATAGTGATTATGAAAGTGTGGAGCCAGTGGAAATCTCAAACCGTAACTAAGCCCAACTAATTAATGGTGACCAAAGGAAGAGTTCCCCTTCCGGTAAAAATATCAGGCAACTGGCTTTATATGAAAACTCGCTTTACTCTTTGGGGGCTACGACCCCGAACCCTCAGTGAGTTTTCTTTGGAAGTGGATGTAAACTAGTTTAATTCCAGCGTTGTTTTGAACGTAACAACTTAAAGTTACCGGTATTGTATTGTATATACCGTACCGACTTTAAAGTTGCTCCACCATTTTGAATTTTTTTAGGGGCTAAAAATTATTTTTTTAAACTTTTTGGAGTTTCCCGTTGGTTACAGGCTAGAAGCTATAAGTTTGCCAAATTTCAAGTTTCAAGCTCATCTGGAAGTGGGTAAAATTTAATATCAGTGGGCGAGTGAGTGAGTCAGCCATGTGACTTTATAGTAGTATAATTTAACTAAACACACTATGCTATCTCCATGTAGCAACCCACACCTGTTGTGGTGTGGCCTAATGCTTCAGGTTCATGAGAGATTTAGTTGCACTGATGAGGAATTTGAAGCTTGAATCATGTTCGGTTTCACTGGTGAATTAGATCGTTTAAGGACGCTAGGCGGAGCTTTTTTCTACATGTGATTTATCATGTGGGTTTTCTCTTCCCTTTAGAACACAAATGTGGTTGCACTTTATTTGAAACTTCACCTTCCCCTTCCCAACGCTTTATATTAATGAGTTAATAACCTTTGAACTAAACTTAATTCTATTACTACTGACTAGCTTCTGTGGCCGAACTATTTAAGGCGTCACTCTCGTTTTACACTGGCCTTATGATTACGGGGAGATTGGGCTTCAAATCCCGGTTAGGTCTTCTGAAGGTTGTTTTTCCTATATGGTTTATCTCTCTCCTTCCCCCAAAATGAGGGTATACTAGCTCTAAAATGCTTCCTTCCTCACTCCTACCCCATTAGAGTAATTATCAATATATGATTATAACCATAACGAGTAGTAAAACGCGGTGATAAAAATATATATTACTACTGCTACCGTTATTATTATCAATTTTTAATAATAGACTCAACACCGGTGGGCACTTGGTCTAGATGCCAATATCACAGATTCAAGCTTTCCGGATATGAGGAGGTCGGAGAGCTAATCCTGGCCGAGTGTACCGTGGGTGGGTTTTCAGGCATTGTTTCTCACTCTACCTACATACAAATGTGGGTACATTTAACCTAAATTATACTTTTCTTGTTACTACCTTTATGTTGTAATTAAGTGCCTATAGACTAGATAAGTGGTATGACGCAATGAAAAAATATATTTTTAGGATCCCCAGATAGGGTCTTAGGTTTTGGTTTATTCTACCTTGGAAAATTCTATGGCTACCTAATATGATAATCAAGATATTTAGCTGAATCACTTCAATTATCCACACGAAATACATATATGTGTATATAATAATCATATACACATATATGTATATATATAAATGTAAATTTTTAATTTTATAGCATTATACATAGCTTGGTTATAATATTTAATATCTTAGAATTTGGCAAAAGGAACCTTTGATATTCATGCTAGATTATTTATTTATGTTTGTGCACAAACATCATAATTTTGGTAGGCCTCACGAAATTTGGCCCACGTATGTAATATTCTCTCAATCCCACCCCCATTCCACCCCTACTTTGGTAGTTTTAATCCGGGTAATTATTCCAAAAAACTTACTGGAAGAATAATTTATGACTTCAGCAGAGTTTAACGTTAGGAATAATTAAAAATTCATCTCAATTCATTATTTCATCATGGATGACATGAAGGAATATAAAGTACAAGCTGAGAGCTTATTTCAAACTTTTAATGGCTTCTGTATAACTCTCAAATTGGCTGTAATAGATGCTTTCTGGATCTTGTTTGAGTAAGATCCCGGTTATGAGGGCTTTTATCCGAGTGAGAGAGAGAAAGAGAAAAACGTTTGGACGGGAAATGAAAAATAATTAAACCCATATTCTGACCTTAAAATTATACGTAATGGCACTATTTAGCGTGTCCATGTAGTAAATTAATTTAACCTACTTTTTTTTTTCACAAAATGATTAAAAGTTCATTGACATTTTCATGCTCATAAAGAAAATGTGGTGAAATGGGATATCAAAATAGATAATTTTATTAAATTATACCTTCAACATCTACTAGTAAAAAAATGTTAGCTAACCCGAGGTACATATTTTTAAGGTCTTTGATAATATGAAATTGATAATTATACTCTTTGGTAGACAGAGATGTTTCTCTTTTCTCAATGTTTCTGTAACAATATATATTATTTCATTTTATTATATTTGGTGAATTGTTTCTGCAACAATGTATATTATGACATTTCATGTCCAACACCTTAGCTCAGTCAGTATCGTGTCTGTCTACTGAGCTATAGGTCAGGTTTCAGTCCCAGCATGGCTAAAATATTTATCTTTGGTGATATGTGGGTTTAACTTTCACAGAATGAATTAACGACCGGGGGGCTGGATGTTGTGTCTGTCCTAGATATATTTCGGTTCACAAATCTTAAGAGTTTTTAGTAAAAGTATATATTTTAAGATAAAAGAAAAAGTCTTTGCGGTTCATCGTACCATATATTTAATCTTAAAATAATTTCCCAAACGCTCGGGTTTAACACTGCCCAATTTATGAACCAGTATAAACAATTATTTAAAACGTGATGCCATTTGACTGTCCACCTCATCTCAACAAATTGATTCTATCCAAATTATTTTGTCGTTCTTTCTCTCGTTCTTGTGTTGTGTGTGTTGTGGTGTGTGTGTGTGTGTGTGTGTGTGTATTGACAGAAGTGGAAGCGAACAAAGAGTGACAACGCATACACCACATGAATATTCACAGGGCAAGTGTGACAAGCAATTTACTGTGAGGTACTAATTATTTCATGGGAATGGTTAACGAATCGAAATAAATGGAGGTGAAAACTAGATACATTACAACTGATCCCAAACAAATATCCCTAAGTAAATCAATCCGTTAAATACATCGTAATTAGTGATACGAGACATTTATTTGATTAATGATGAAGTTAATAAAATGTTACTGCCTCTGTGGTATAGTGTTCAGAGTTCCAGATGTCCCTGGGTTTGATCCCTAACGCTTCCAGATTTTATGTGAAGCAGTGGGTCTGAAACGGTGTCGTAGACTCGATAATATTGAGGTAAAGTGTTCACATTGGGGCCAGATATTCCTAGGTTCAAACCTAGCCGGATGTCGATGGATTTTTCTTGAACGACATAAAGAAGAAATATATTCAAATTAGCTCGGGGGCTAAAGTGGGAAGTCATTTTGGTACACTATGGCCTGGATTCGAAACCTGACCTCCCACCACCAACAAATCAGAGATGTGGGTTGGCGTTTAGTCCACGTGCCCAAGACTTTGTTAACTAAATAATTAATCAGATTTTAAAGTTGTGCATTGAAAAAAATAATTTAGTTCTAGTTCAATTTTCCTATAGTTGTGTTTATTCTGTGTCAATCTTACTTTAGCTTAAAGATAAAGTATTGCGATCGTGAAAATTGTAAATGTCAATATTATTATGATCACGACGTTATAATGCCCGGAATACAAAAAAAGGGCTCGTTCATATTATGTCTGTCCTTCTAACGACTCTGTCCTTCTATATAATTAACCCTTGTCCTACAATTCTGTTATCGTCGTCCTTCTATCTTCTGTCTTCCTTAGGCAATGTCTGCCTCTATCTGTCTGTCATATCTTATGTCTGTCCTTCTACCTGTTTGTCCCTATGTTGTAACTACATCCAAAACGGTTTGATGAATTTGTATCAAATTTGATATTTATACGCTATTTGGTAATACATCTAGACTTTTTTTATTCACTATTTAATTTAAGGGTAATTTACTAATTAATTATTTTAAGAAGTTCCAAATTTTTTTCAATATTGTTTTTTGAAATGATTATCTGGGAGGTGTTTTACATTATAAGTAAGAAGTAAGTTTTTACCCTAATGAAAATCATTTAAAGTTAGTTTACTAATGACTAATTTTTTAAATGTCACAAACCTTAATATAAAGGATATATAAAGCCTATATATTATATAATTGACTATATAAAAGTATATAAGATCATGCAATACCATTTATTTTCTCCTCTTTTTTAAATTTAAAATGTTCTCGGCGTGTTAAGAAACAATTTTATTTCCATTTCCATCGCCAAGGTATGACGAAATCCATTTAGTTAAGCTGCTTGTGAAAATTTGCATCCCGCAAGCCTTACCAAATTATAAAATCTGTTAAGTCAAGGCGGAAGTAAGAGGCTATTTAATTTGCATTTTTATCGGGTCCTATCTTTTGTGTCCTTATTATACAGCATCTTTTCATTAGCAAGATATATTCAGGTTTGCACTTAGGACAAATTCAGTAGTGTTTTAGTATTTTATTTAAATTGTTTATTATTCTTTGACTAATTGTACATGTAATTAATTGGAATTTTCTTTAAGATGCATTATGTGTGTTATACCACACTATTATATAAGTATTATGGTAAATAATTAAGGAAAAGAATACAGTCAGTAAATACATGCTATTACTCAGTCAGTAATTTGTTGACATCTTGCCTGCTATCAAGGAATAAAAAACAATAATTTTACCGGTTGTTCTCTATGGTTGTGAAACGTCCCTTAACTTAGGTGACAAAAACCTATCCAGGGTGCTCGAAAACAAGGTTTTTACGAAGATATTTGGTTCAAAAATGCATAAGGCTACAACGGATTCGAGAAGGTTACATAATGACGAGTTTCATACCTTGTACTCACTACAACACATTGTTAGAATAATCAAGTCTCGTAGATTACGGTGGCAGGACATGCAGAGCTAATGGGAGATTCTAGAACCTTGTTTAGGGTATTGACTGGCAAATCTATTGGAAAGAAACCATTGGAAAGACCTATACGCAGATGGGAGCATAACATTAGAATGGACCTGAAAGAAATAGGGTGTAATGAGGTGGAAGGATAGAACTAGCTAGGGATTAATGGCATACTTTTGTAAGTGATCTTTCGAGTTCCTAATGTTAAATAATATATATTATATATAATAAAAAGCTATGTGGTGTGTGTTCAGAGTTTTATTCAAATTCTCGATAAGGTACAAAGATCAAAATTGGCACACTTATTATTTGAGTATTGTATATACCCCCAAAATTCTTAAAACTTAATTTTTATTCTAGAAGGGTGGCCACAAGATGGGAATCATGACGATTACGTGGCTCTCGTTGTAGATACATTTCTTGCCTATAGAGAATGACATTAGGCCTAACCAATAGTGTAACATAAAAAATATATGTCGTAACATAAATAACCTTACAAAAAATAGTTAATATATTTATATATATAGTATTTAGATTTATTATATATATATACATAGATATATTAAAGAAAAATACGACATCTGAATTTGTAAACTGAACACGTATTTAAGTGTCATTTTTCAAACAATATTTTAAACAATATCTGTGAGTGGCAGTTATCCATACTTATTATTAATTTTAATAAATTCAGGTATTTTAAAAGATAGAAAGGTTGTGCGTGTATATAATTAGTCCTGTGCGGAGATAACATTTTTGACTTCGGGAAATTTTTGGGCTGGATAGAGTGATAATTGATAGTTTGTATTTAATTAGACGTAGTGGTAAATGTCGAAAATATTTTTGAAAGGTCTGGAAAATAGACAAAAAAATCAAAAACTCTGATTTGTTTGCAGTTTTAGCTACTAATAACAAACTTAAAAAGTCTGTAATCTTGAATAATTTTTTAAAGTAAAAAAATACAAATTTAAAACTTTTATGGTAATTTATTTTTAAATTGTAATTTTTCCAAATAAATACTAAGTAATATTTTGTTTAGCAAGTGTTGATTATGGACGTTACTAAATAAAAAATTCGTGGCATGAATTTTATTAAATATTTAGACAGTAGAATATCAAAATATTCAAACTAATCCGAATATATAAAAGTAAAACAAGGTCTTTTCCATTATAATAACAGAAATATTTCTCAAATGAGTCGGTGTGCCTACTATTTCGTTTAAGTTACTAAAGCTCTAAAAAAAAGTGTTGTTGGACTCCATAAATACCATTTTATCCAACTATTATTACCTATTATAAAGAATAAAAGCAAATGGGTGCCATTTAAAATAATTACATTTACGTAATAGGCCTGTATTTTTGCAAATAAGTGTGGTGAAGGTATATTTCATGGGTAATTTGTTATTTAAAAATCTATTTTTATAATAATTTAGCACTAAAAATATATTTTCCTGCCTTCTTAAATTTACTCAATCATAATATGTTATGTGGTGATGTTATTTAATGGTGCTCAATTGTGTTGTAAGGTAGAGTTTTGGGGTATCCATCTACTTAACGGAAGATAAGGTTAGATTTAATAAATTAACATTTTTATTGAAAATAAATACAAACATGAAATTGATAGAGTGTCATTAAAAATATATATTGTTTATTTATATTTTTCCCGAAAAAAACTGGGAAATATTTTTTCTTTCCTCCCAAGTTTTGGGAACACACAATTTCCTAGATTTTTTCCGAAGTTCTGGATCCCGCACAACCCTAATATATGTATGTATGAATGTATGTATGTATGTATGTATGTATGTATGTATGTATGTATGTATGTATGTATGTATGTATGTATGTATGTATGTATGTATGTATGTATGTATGTATGTATGTATGTATGTATGTATGTATGTATGTATGTATGTATTCTATGTATGTATTCTATGTATGTATGTATGTATGTATGTATGTATGTATGTATGTATGTATGTATGTATGTATGTATGTATGTATGTATGTATGTAGTCTATGTATGTAGTCTATGTATGTAGTCTATGTATGTATGTATGTATGTATGTAGTCTATGTATGTATGTATTTATGTATGTATGTATGTATGTATGTATGTATGTATGTATGTATGTATGTATTATGTATGTATGTATGTATATGTATATGTATATGTATATATAAAAAACTACACTACAAAAACTAAGATTCAGACTTATAAAATCCAGATATTGATATATATATATATATATATAGATATATATATATATATATATATATATATATATATATATATATGTCTGGATTTTAGTTTTTGTGGTGTAGCTTTGTTACGTTGGAAGGAATACTATCCTACAACGAAGTATGGGTTTAAATAAATTATTATTCAAAACAGCTGAGATAAAAATATAATGCTTACATTTTCGAAGTACTCTTTTAAATTAAATTCTAGAATTTACTGATGACTTAATTTTCTGGATAAACCCTGAATAGAATTCTTACAAATCTTTCATTTAATTAATAATAAATAAGATTTGTTTTGCCATTCAAAAAATCTTTGCTGCTTTTTTAATTACATTGGAAACATATTTGGCTTTTTTCTTGATGTAAAACAAGATTTCCTATAGGTATATCTCGACTAATGTACTTTTTTTTTTTTGTTTAGGATTGTTAAGAAAGGCGGGATTTCCTTATTATTTCTATTGTTTAAAAAAAAGAATGAAAAGTGTTTTCTTCAAGTGTTTGTGAATATGTATGATGCCATTAGTAAAGGTTCGCTTCTTTTTATCTCTTCGTGAATATTAAAAAAAATAATCAGTTTATCAGGGTGGAAAGGAAGCTGCTTCCTGGATGCCGTCTAGTAGCTTCTAAACGCTAATCAAGAAGCCCTCAGGTTAGTCCTTTCAAAGCAGCTGTTCTTGTACATTCAATAAAGGTCAAAGTACAGATTTAACCATTCCTAAGAGCTGATTTATTTTTAACATAGCTATAAATGCCCGTTTTATTTTTATGTTCAAGAATAATATATATTATTTTTATGCTCAAGAATTACATATATAATAATATAATATATAATTAATATCCTCCTTATATATAATATATGATTATATATATAAATATATAAGGAGAATAAACATCAGACTTAGACGAGACGTTACCAAACTGGTGAAACAAAACACAGAAGTGTGATAAAAGAGAGGGTGGACTAGATTTTGATGGACTCTGGATATATCTAGAGCTCTAGCCGCGGTAAGACGGCTCAGGGATACCAGTGATGAATATCGCTGATGAACAAAAGACGTCTGGAATACCGGCTAGGGGAGAAGGAAGGTAAAGTGGATACAAATGAGACGTCGGAAGTTGTTTCTTACTCGAAGAACCCTGCTCGCTTGGAAACAAGCTGGGCTGGAGCTATCGAGCACTCCAGAGATGTCGACTGGCCACGGTAGGAAGTGATCAGAGAAGAAAAGAAAATGGGACTCCCTACAAGGAGAAGATAAACTGATTGTGTAGACGATGGCACTAGGTATAAGTTAGGTTAAGTTAGATTTAAGTCCGAAGCAGGCATATAAAAAGAAAAAATGTATATAGACAAAATAACTTTATTGGGGAAAGAGGGACAAATATAGTTATAAGTTATAATAAATTAAATAATGGTATTGATATATAGTAGAGCGAGAATAGGCACAGGTCGAGGTAAATTGGTAATGATCAATAACAGGACAAGTAGTTTTAGTAGTAGTACATATATGTTTATATTCCAAAAAGTTTATATGTAAAATTTTTAGATTAACTCTATATAAGACATATTTTAATTTTAATAGAACAGAAAAAGTCCTGATTTATAGTAAAATAAGATGTAAGGACAAATGTATAAAGAAATTGAAAATAGAATAAGAAATAAATATAAAACCGTCCAAACCCGATTCCAGGACAAATTATATTGGACTAGGCCGAATTGATACATCTTAAGAGCCTCAGAATGTACTGATTTAGCATAGTCTAAATTCGTTAATCCTGAAATATTGGTCTAGCTCATAGGATAAACTACTATGGCTCACAATTGTACTAGGCCAAACCAGGTTAGGTTAGGTTAGTTTAGGTTAAGTTAGGTTTGCCCAAGCTAGGTTAGGTAAGGTTAGCTAACAACATTTGCTAGTGAATTGTGCATGATGAAACATGTCCAAGTTCAATTCATCGTATAGGTTAAGAATGATGAAAACTAGTATTACCTAGAATCATCTGGATGTATAGGTTTATCCTACAAGCCGCTGGTTGCACCAATTTGACCTATTCCGAACTAGTTTGTCCTGGAATCGGTTTGGACTGTAACATGTGTACATAATGTAACGCTCTTTGTTTAGTTGTATTTATTCTTCGGTAATACCCCTAATTATGTTGTGTAGTGTGAACAATGAAGACACTTGGACTCAACTGTCAGTAGCCTGAATAATGAATTCTTGAGTGCAACCACCATATTGGGTAAGGCTCAATGATTGGCCAAGCTTCTTTAGCATTAGAGTGTTGTTGTAAAGGATCTGCTCCTCACTGATTGGTCAAAAGGACATAACATTTAAGGGGGAGTCTACATCCTTCAAAATGACGATTTACAAAGTATGGAAAGAAAAGCTCTCTATTAATTACATTTTTTTAAACATGCCTAGGGGTAATGAAAATTAAATAATCCAAGCAGCCAGTATTAGTGATGAATTGTTAAGGGAATTACATGGGAGAGCGTGGAAAACGTTTATAAATCCTGGATTATGTATTAAGTGATTTGATAGTATTTAATATTGTTTCCACCAAAATGTAGGGAAAATATATGACCGGTTTGAAAAGAATTAAGTTTGACGTTTTTAAAAAACGTGTAATGACTAGGTATGTTTTTAAAACCTTTTCTCTTTAATCTCAGAGGTACAAATTCTCACGTAAAACGTGGTTGATTTTTTTTTTTAATTTTAAACTCAAAATAAAATATTTGAAGTACAAGTTTTCACGTAAAGCGTCGTTGAATTTTTTTAAAACCTTAAACTGCAAATCTAAACTTTTTAACTAGTAACAAATCTGCTGATAATTTTCTCCTATATTTTGTTGAAACAATATTAAGAAATTTTAAACAACTTCCAAAATAATTATGGATTTCTAAAAGTCTGTAACGAGTCTTCATGCTCTATAATGTAGCACACTTAAGGAAAACATCAGCATTCGCTTGGAGAAAGTAAAAGACAACTTTGTGGAGGATAAAAGTTCCACCCACTTAGAGATCGATTATTATCAGTCTGCATGGTCGAAGCAAAATTTTCCAAAAATCCACATAAACAGCCTTTCACATACCTCATACCACTTTAATAAAAAAAAACTGTACTCCTCATTTATCAAAAAATCCTTTTACAAATTCCGTGGGTGTTTTTCAAAGATACTATCCTGTTCTCTAACTGGAGGTTCATTAGTTAGATGTTATGCCCGACGGTAAATGAGGAGTAACCACAAGACATTACATATTATTATCGACTTTTACTCCACTAAACCACTAACATGTTAATTATTCATGTATTTTAAAATTATGAAATATATATTACTGTTAGGCCTAATCTATGGGTTAAATTATGTAATAATAAAATTGTATTGTAGCGTTTAATGTTATTAAGCTACAAGAAGAAACTAAGTCCACAACTAAACAAGAACGATATAATTCAAGTGCAGGCTTACCGTCGTCCAATTATACTGTGTTTTGGTATCACGTCTCCAAGCGAGCTCTCGCACCTCCGCGCACATTCAACTGTGTATTTAGACTGACTGATTGGAGCTTGTTTTGCAAGGTGCGCAGAGCATGATGGGAATAAATGTGACGTATGCGCCTAAGACACCCATGTTCTATGGAAAACTTTCATTCTGGATGCTTCTCCAACATTCCCCTCCCCTCTAATCGTTCATTCTCTCCCCGTCTTGTGATGTGTTTTTCTTTTGTTTTTGTTCCCCCTCTTCCCCTCTCTGAGCGAATAAACTAGTGTATATATTGGGCTAGGATGTTTTGAACGTCACACTCTGGTCTGGGTTTACTCCAGGAACACACATAGGTGTTCGGAATGAGAAAAAGGTAAATATTTCCTTTCGGACAATGTACGCCAAAATTCTTTTTCGGCTTAAACTTTGGATTTAAAAATTCTTTCACCTAAATCTAACTTAGAATCATTATTGTTGTTGGGTAGACGTAAAGACCACCTTTGGGTCGCGTTCTGTAAATCTTTGTAATGAATTGGAAGGAAATGATAACTTTTAACGGCGAAATTTGTAGCCTGTTTGACTTTGGAACAGTAATTACTAAACATTATTACTTTAAGTTTTATCATTGCTGTTGTGCGAGTTGAGAAGTCTTATTTTTGAGACAGATAGAGAACTTAAAGTATTGTTAAATGTTTAATATATATATATATATTTATCCACTTTTGGTAACATACGTAAATGTTAAACTTTATTTCTTTAAAGATTTATCATTGTTGTTATGCGAGTTGAGAAGTCTAATTTTTGAGCCAGATAGAGAACTTTAAACTATTGTTAAATGTTTAATATATATATTTATCCATTTTTTGTAAAATACGTAAATATCAAACTTTATTACTTTAAAGTTTTATCATTGTTGTTAGGCGAGTTGAGAAGTCTATTTTTTGAGATAGCTAGAAAACTTGAATTATTGTTAAATGTTTAATATATAGTCTATTTATCCACTTGGGTTAAATTTGGTAAATATCAAATTTAAATGCTTTTCATGCATTGCCTTTGTTGTCATGAGATTTGAGGCATCGACTTTTTAGATGGATTGTAAACATTTGTAATTGTTAACTTATTTAAATAATACTTATGTATATTTATCTTCCCCTTTGGGGCCATATTCTTATATCATCATTATATATCAATAAAATAATCAAAGATATTGATGCCATTTTTTGTGTTGTCACGTAAACCTTCCCCTTCTTGGAATATCTTCAACCTTTTAATATCTTGAGAAATTCTGTTGAGTGGCTTCGGGAAACAGAACACATGAACCTTTTTAAGGCCCATTGTTTTGTTATAGTCCTATCGGCTCCTCTGCAAATTTATGTTCTTTTTTCTTATTTTTGTTGTCTCTGCTTTTACATTGTTGCACACCGACCTTGGTTTCTTGGGTAAACTAAGGAGGTGCGTTACAGTATACCTTAGCCCTGATAACCTTGTTATTAGGAGACTTGAAATACCCAATATTTATTCTTAAAATAATTGGTTAAATCTATTCTACCCGCTTCGATAATCGAATGGTCACTCTCACAATATACTAAACTACCGATTACAGATATGTCAGAGTTGAAATCCCAGTTGGGTGAACTGAAGCAGTTTTTTTCCTAAATGGTTTTTCATTATCACTTTACGCACTTTAGAGTATATTTCCACTAAATTAATGTCTTCTAATCCTTACCTATCATAACATTGAAGCAGGAAAAGTGTTATATGATCATAAAATAATGAATCATTTATTTGATTACTGAAAAAAAAAATCCCTAGTTGAGCAGACCTGATAAGGTAAATTAAAGAGTGAAGGGGGTGTGTTCATTTTATGTTGATAAATATCATATAATAGTTTTCGTATGGATAGGGATAATTTTTTTATAACCCCATCTTACTATTTGTTCAGGCTATACTCATACACGATAATTACTCTAGTGGGGTAAGGATGAGTAAGGAAGAAGTTTATGGGTACTTTGCCCGCATTTGCATGGAAGGAGAGTGGTGAACAATTTTGGGAAGTCCATAGACCTGACTGAGGTTTGAAACTCGATCTCTCCGTCTTTAGCGGGCCAGCCTAACACGAGAGTAACTCCTTAAACCATTCGGTCACCGAAGAGGGCTAGTATGGCTTTTTATTTTTAATTAACTAAGCAAAAAGGTTAAAAATGTACTTGCAACCGGTTTCTTGACTGCTTACTTTGAATTGAATGATAAATTATTCTAGAACTGTTACAATGTCAGATTTAAGTGACTGACGCAAAATGCATGGCTCTTTAATCTTCATTGATAAAAGTTCACGGGCTATACAAACTATTACTGCAGTTGATTTGAAGTGAATTTCATACAATCCCGTTCTCTGCTAACCAATCAGAGCGTTTTACTACACTGGATATCATATCTGAGGGAACTGCATGGCTACTATTAGGGAAACCGCATTGTCATCCTCTTGTTTTCCTTTTATCAATCTTCCTTTTAATGTAAAACAAATTTTGCAACGTTGGTTCAACGATGTTGCCAGTAGATACTTCTTACTCCATAACACCACCTTCAGATATAACTGAGAACCAAGAGATTTGGCAACAGTTAACCGAGATGGAGCGAAAATAAAGCTTTTCTCCATAAGAGCTGCAGTGTCCCAAAGATGATATTGGGTCTACCTATCCGGCCCAATACTAGTGAAAAAGGTATAAGAAAGATAGAATTGAGAGTAAATATAACCTCATTTATGTGGAGGTAAGATGAGAAACCCCGACCTACACATTACCATCAGACCACACTAGATGATCTTGACGTTTAGTCCACGTGCCCGTCGATGCGGACTCTAAAAATGTAAAATGACTCCTACATTAAGCAGCTAAGGGAGCCTCCTAATTGAAGGAAACGTGCTCGCACTGCAGTATTTCCTATGGACCTAGCAAATATGGTTTTGCAAAACCATCTTAAAACTGGTTTTTGTGATCCATTTAATTTTTTTCAACACCACGGCTTACTATCTGTTAGAGTTATACGCATATTTAGGCTTACTAATAATTATGCTAGTGAGTTAAGGATGAAGAAGGTTGAATTTTGACGATGTGTACACGAATTTGCATGAAGGGAAAACGGAAATTTACCCACAGTATACCCAACAAGGATTCAAAACCCCGATCTTTCTCTCATCGTCAGAATAGTCTATTGTGAGAGTAGCACCTTAGACCATGTGGTCACCGAAATTGGTCTTAAAAAATTAACTCTAAGCATAAAAAAAATCAGATCAATTTTTCTCACGGTTAAATATTATCTCATTTCACATGAAACGTCACTGAAAATTATCCCATTTACCAACCCACCTCGGTGGATGAATGGTCTTAGGTGTTTATCTCGCAAAAGACTGGACTGCTGACAACGGAGTTCTAATCCCGATCGGGTGTTGTTAAGGTGTTTTTTCGGATTACGTGTCAAATTAGTTCCACTGTCGAGGTAGATATGATCCCAATCGGTCCTGGCTAACTAATGGTAAACCAGTCATTAAAGTATCGTATACTTGGTAACTCTTCTATCGAATCACTTCTCGTTCACCTGTTGGTTAAGTGCGATAAATAGTATCGAAGGAAATGTTGAGTCAACGTAGAAAGACCATTCATGTGAATCATAACTTTTAAAAAAAGATTTAATTAGTATTTGTCAAATTACGTTTAGAAACGTGAATGTGTGAATAGTGCGTGTATGTACAACCTAACAGTTTCATCAGAAAGTACAATAATTTTCTCTCCTACCGCACACTGAACAGAAAACGGATGAGGAATAAGCTGGAGATAAAAGTTGTAGAAGACATATGTAAACTCCAGAGTAAAATTTTCCATTTGGCATTAAGAGAGAATGACGTCAACACGCTAACCTCAAATTATGTGGGAATAGCGATAATGTGTTGATAAAATTGCCGAAGAATACCGATGAGGTCCACGCAGAATTAGGAGAAAATTATAATCACGACGATCTTCAAAGAAAGCTTCCTATTAATAAATGATCCGTCTAAAAATGTGGTTACTTTTTCATCGTGAACTAATCTTAAGTTTCTCGCAAATGTACGAGACGTGTTTGTGTATGAAACTTTTAAGAGTTTCCCAAAGCAGTAATATAAGATATTCTCAATACTAGGCTTGTAAAACAACATGTAGCTCCTCTCGTCGTATTCTTTTCCCCTAACAAGACTACTCCTGAAGTACTGGAGCAATGCAATCTCGAGTGGCTGAATGCAACTAACCCATCAGTCTCTCTCCACCAGTCGTCTTTATTGATTTTGAAAAAAAGTATTCACGACATTGTAAGTAAGATTTGGCCATCAAGTCAGCAGAAACTATGTCGATTTCACCTGACAAAAAAAAATTGTTTCTGGCTAATTCTGAAATTAAATCTAGAAAACTATTTTAAAATCCAGTAAAGTGAAATATCTTCTAGTTTACCCCTGTTTTTTGGTCTTCCATTGTCAACACCTTCATGTGTTATGACTTCTTCACCGATGTAATCGTGGCACGTACTTTAGGTGACGATGAAAGACTGCGCACCTTCTGTGACTACGTCTTGGAAAACTACATCTCATCATTCGACATTTCCACATTTATGTTTGGGATGAATAGTCTGAATCAAGCACGAGAACAACCAACGGCGTGTAATTTTTCATTCAAAACTGAACGATATGTTTTATTCTAATCATAATAATATTTTTCTTTTCAATTACATATTCAAAGAGATACAATGTTACACATACGTCAACATGGTTGGTCGAAGTATACTACGTCCTCATCAACTTCTTTGGAAGGAGGAATTTATCCAAAAAGTCATGAATAAACTGGACTCGGGGGGGAGGGGGTGGTGGGAAAGAATAACGTTGTTGGCCTTCATCCAGGAAGTGAGCAAAAACTTTCTCCTAAAAAATATCAAGTACTAGTAAAAATTAAAATGTTGGCTATATCAACGATGAATTTTAATATATTCTGACTGTAATTTTTTTAAATGTATTAGACTACCTTATATTACACTATTACATAATTCTTTATTTCCCTCCTTGGTTTATTTTAGGACTAATTTGTGTTCCTCTGCGAGACCAATTTGGTGTGTCTGCTAAAAACAGCATACCCGATTTAGGTCAAGATAATGCAAATGGGACAGATTTGACAAACAGTAGTTTTTTCCATAATTGATTTCTATTCTCTCCACGCAAATGTGGGCACATTTCATATAAATACAACGTTCCTCATATTTACAGACTTATTAAGAGCTATAGTACTTTATAAGCAAGGTTCATTATTCTATAGATACATTTTGATGCCTTTCAACTCAATCAATGAAGTCATAGGATGGCCAACAAGCTTACGATGATATTCTTAGACTGAGACAATGGTTGCTGTTATGTGAAGATGCATTTGACGGATCGGTACTAAAGTCAGGTGCATGAACCGGAGTTCAACTTGGATGAAACTAACTCGGTAAAAAGCAAATTATACCAGGGACTTCATCATAGTATGTAGCTCAAAAAAGGCTCTCTGCATGGTCCGGAAATCTACTAGAAATATTGTATTCTACCCATAAGAATATATATCATGAACAAACTGTGGTTATTTAAACAAGTTGATATAACATCTTATATAATTAAACCAGCTTATGTGATCATATGACTTAGTGCGTCAAGCGAATATTAGACTAGACTGCCGAATATTGTTAGAACGGTGTTAGACTCCCATTCAGGTGTACTGAGGGTGATTTTGTATCAATTATTTTCTATGAAAATGTGATAAATTTTTATAAGTCTCGAAAAGATTTTAAAATCCAGTAAAGTGAAATATCCTCTCGTTTACCCCTGTTTTTTGGTCTTCCATTGTCAACACCTTCATGTATTAATGACTTCTTCACCGATGTAATCGTGGCACGTATTTTACGTGACGATGAAAGACTGCACACCTTCTGTGACTACGTCTTGGAAAACTACATCTCATCATCCATCCCTATTCTATTAGAATTAATAATGTATGCGTATATCTTAAACAGGAACTAAAATGTGGTGAATATATTCATACTATACATTATATAAATTATATATATATATTTACATAATTAAATTTGTATTTCGATATCGAAACAACATTTTAAAAGGATTTTCCTCCAACTAAAGTCACAGAAATATCAAGGTAGATTACATCGACAAGGACCATATCCTCACCCCCTCCGTTCCCCCCTTCTTGGTTAGCGACCAAAGGCAGAATAGAATGGAGGCATCGGGACGCCTGCGTTCTTAGCATCACCAGAATCGTCGCTATCAGAACGTTTGGGTCGAGGAATGTCCTGATCCCAGAGGATCGCGTAGGAATGCTGTCGGTAGGTTCTCCAAGATGCTTTGATGTCTGATGCTTTGTTCTTCCTCCCTCCCTCCCTCTCACTCTCAACCCTATTTCCATCATTAAAGCGTGTACTCTTCAATCACTCATGAGAGCGACCAGACTCCCTTGTTGGGCCTGCTTGGGTCCATGCTGGGAGTTCCAAGTTTAATCTCATGACGTGTCGTTCTATATAAAACTATTTTGAGTTCACAACCTTATCTTCAAAACTCAAACCACTCCTCCCCATTTCCTACTAAGCATCAAAGTAATATAATTGTTAGATATAATAATCAGCACTGTAAGTAGAATTTAGAAAGAAAAGATTATTGGTTTGTTTCATGAAACATACATTTATTTGAGTGGGGAATGAGTCTAATTACTGTAAATGGAAGGCGTTTATTGTTAATCTTAGACTGCTAAATATGTGTATGTTTATGATATATCACTCAAAATCTAGTCTTGGGTAAATGCTATCACTCAAACTAATTGAGTACTTGCTATCACTAAAATACTAGCATTGGGTACGTGCTATTACTATCTTTGAGTACTTGCTATAACTCAAATACTAGCATTGAGTACTTGCTATCACTCAAACATTAACATCGGTTACGTGATACCACTCGAAAACTAGTATAGGGTAAGTATTATCACTAAAACGCCTTTGATCATTCGACCACCAAAGCGGGTATGTTTTTAAATTGAATCGCCTCTTTAAAACTAACAAATGCACACAATTTAGTTTGGACTTTAAATGACCTATTTTAATTTATCGCAATGTTTAAATAAACTAGCAAAAATGTCCCAAATATTCACGAGGATAGTTAATATAAGATCTTTTTGTGCACCCAATTAATTCGAATGGTCTTTTAAACTAGGATTTTCAATGTCAAGCTTAATATGAATAAAAAGTAGAAAAATACGAGCAAAAAAAACTCATTTTGGATAATTAAATTACTTCGCTAACTGTTATTCTTCTCGAAACGAGAAAATGAAAAAAAAAAGTTAGAAGGAAATTACTTCAAATTAATTGCCTGGCTTCACGTATGCCTGCTCAAGTACAGGACCAAGAACGAAACTTATAAAAAAAAAAGAGAGAAAAAAAAAAGATGTAAGGAGAAAATTGTGTTCTTCTAACGCTGACTTCTTGTTGATAAAGCTTTCAAACAGTGTTCCGTGGGCCTACATGTCTATTCAGTTTATCTTGAATGTTAGCAGCAATGTTACCTTGACGGAATATACTATGGCCCTATCTTATAAGCTATACCATAGCGGAAAAATGTAAGGTAAGCTTGCTTCCTTTCAGGGTAAATGAAGGGTACTTGAGACAATAAAATAAATGGTGTCAATTTACTGACAAAAACTAATCCGAGTCAAACAAAGAGCATCGATCCAAAAAAGATTAGGCTATCTCAAATAATTACTATGGTAGTGGAAATACGTACTTAAGCGGGCTGCCGAGCTAGCTGAGACATTGCCAATCAGATGTTGTGCTTTATATTGACAAAACTGTAACGGTATGAGAGTTTCTTCTTTACGGGAATGAACAAAAACTATTCTCTATGACCCTTTTGTAAAAAAATTTTTTTTTTTTCAATCTAGCATTGCGTCTTACTACCCGTTCGGGATATACGCTTATATATTAATTACGTTAGTGGTTTTAGGGATAATAACGGTTATATATTTAGAGGAATTGTACCCACATTTGCTTAGGAAAATAATGGAAAACCATTTTGGAAAAACTAACCACAGTACAAATGACCAGGTTTTGAACCCCGATCTTACCGTAATCAGCTTGTCAGTCTAACAAAAGAGTGAAGTCTTAGACTATTCGGCCACTGAAGTTGGTTGGACATAGTTTAAAAGTTGAAATTTTCTAATCTAAAAAGTTCACATTATTTGGTTGATCATGGAATCAAAACCGAGCGTAGAATAGAACTTTGTGAATCTAATTATGTTATTTAAAGGGAGGTCACAACAACATTCTTACTGTGATTTATATTTTCCTCCTTTATTTATTCTCCTATTGCCGGACAGTTCCACCCAGGAACCTTATTGACACGATTCTTTCTGCGTTTAGAAATTTCTGCTCGATTATTCTAGTGCCTTAAATCTCCATGGATTTAAAAAAGAGAGAGAAAATACTTTATCTTTATGAAGGGCTTGTGGCTTTAATATGGTATACCACCAAATATAAATTCTGGGAGACCAATATTTAAGGTTTTAAAAAAAATCAATAATTCATAAGCTTAAATAATCCTTCTTTTGGCGTAATTTGATAAAATATTTGAACTTTCAGAAATCATTTCTAATAATTTTATTGCTCAATGTAAAGTAGTATAGGATCACAATTTTTTTTAACACAACGCCTTACTACCCGTTCGGGCTATATGCATGTGCACTAAATACGCTAATGTGTTAAGGATGAGGAAAGTTAAACTTAGAGGAAACTCACCCGCATCTTTTGAGGGGAGAAATGAAAACTATTTAGTAAAAAACACCCTCAATATATCCAACCGGAATTCGAGCCCGATCTCCTGTCATCGGCAGTCCAGTCTATTGAGAGAAAGAGACGCCTTAGACCAACTATTCTTAACGTGGGTTGCACGCCCCAAAGGAGGGAAATTTGAATATAGAGGAGGGCAGTTTAAAAATAGGTAGTACAAGACGTAAATCTTTTTAATTTAGGTGCAAATAGAGAATACTTTCTTTCTCATTATTGACATGAGAACTGCATGTAGTTATATTGAAGTGTTTCCAATTGCCGCAACAGATAGTGTTTTTATTAGTTTACTTAAAGAAACTTATTTAAAAATAGATGGACCTTGACACTCTAATGGTAAAAATGTAACCTCGAAACAAATTAGCTGAGGAAATAAAATGGTCAAAACTTATATCTATAGCTAACCACATTTCACGAATGTATTAGTACATACTTTTTGTTTTATTCTATTACTCACCACTGTTATTCTATTGTGAAAAAAAAAATTGTCTACTAAATCTGGATCAATAGACACGGTGTAGTGTATGTTTATTTACAAATAATTTGCGTTTCCTTGTTTATCTTATGTATAGAATGATTATTGTAACCAAAAGAAAAATTCGTCAGTATAGAGAAGAGTATATTAAATTCGGATTCATACCTGCAGTGTATGATGAATGGGCTTCTGCCTATCATGCCAACAATTATTGACCAATAGTCTATTAACGTGGCTATCACAAAGCACGTTGAAGGCGAAACATAGTAATCTTGTAAATTAAAAATTGGATTATATTAAATTACTGCTGTCATTTTAGTTCTAAGATTTTGCCAAAGTAAAATATTTATACGTTCAAAGAACTTTCCAAAGTTGTAGTCAAGCCCTCTTAATGAACACACTAAAAGCCCCCTAAGATTAACCTTGAGATATGGCTGCCATCTTGGAAAATGTCCTAGTTTTTAAGTTTTTCACTCATAAGTCGCTAAGGCTTAGATATAGCCTAACAGGCAGAGAAATTAATTGTATGGCGTAACCTGACATGAATAAATGTATGCAATAAATTGATCTATCTATTCATGTTCAGGAGACATCCGTTTTCTGGTAGTCAATATTTTGGTGTTTAGAGTAGAAAGCGTGTAATGTGGGACATAACCAATTACCGATAAAATCATCCAATGAGATGGAGTAGTTAAACCCCCTTAATACTTTCTCCAAACTGTTTCACATAATATATCATTTTGTTTGATATTATCTGAACTTTATGATAAGTAATTCCCTTGCAAACCTATTTTAGGGTGTGGCAAGCTGTAACTTGTGTGTAATATTCTTAAATTTATCTCTTTCTGCTATAAACCAACCATTTTCAGAGTATCAAATATTATTTTTTGTTTTAGGATGGATATATATAAATATGGAAGGAAGTGAGACATGTATTTTTTGCAATGAAGGACTTTATAACGTTGAGATAATCAACGCTACCAAGGGACTTCCAGCAATCATAAATGCCAGTAAAGAGCAAAACGATGGGAATAATAATTTGTAGAGCTCTTTTAAAGAAATACCAGTTCACACCAACTGCAGAAAGAATTACACTAGACCTTTAAGTAAAGCAACAACTAAACGAGCATTGGGAGAGGGTCATTCATCCAGTCATGATCCAGTTCGCATGTACCAAATCAACTGATTTAATTACAAATCATTCTCTCTATTTTGTTGGAAAGACGTTGCTGTTCCTTCATCGAAGAAACCAAAACACTTAAGAAGGAGAGTTACATAAGTTCAGATCTATAAAATCAAAGCTTATGTGCTAGAAAAGTATATGAAAGCGGAGATAACGTTGCTGAAACGGTAGGATCACGTGTCAATATCGATTTAATTGCATAAGAGGCAAGAAACCATCAAGATTGTGAAGTAAACTTTAGGTATACCATACAATTTGAAAAAGCTGGTAGACCAGTAAATGTGAATGAAGAAATATATTCTTTGGACATATCAAGGGTAGTGATGAATTTCAGTATACCTTCCTAAACTGTAATAAATAATTAGAAACATGCCAGGAGGGGAAGACTGTGAGATAGTTGATGTCCAAAATGGCAGGTAAAGAATTCAGTAACCTGGCACTAAAAAGAAAATAACAAAGTAATCCTCTGGCTGCTATGCATTCGGGAATTAAATCCCGAGACAACACTGTAGTGGTCAGTACCAAAAAGTTATTTCATTTAATGTCTACGTTGTCAAAGAACCTGATCAATCAAAGGATTGCTTCCGATACGAGCTGGCTCCAAAGCCTCCTCCAATGTCTGATAGTATCACCTTGAGGAAACGTGTCAAGTCATCCTTAGTTTAAACTTTTAAATGTGAAGAATACCACTCGAAAGTACCATAGTAGTGTGTATATGTTTTGGATGGGATTCACATTTTACATGTTGTTGTGTGGCCCAGACCAGCGACGTATGGTGCTGTTCTAGACTGTCACATGTTATACTCTTATATAGCATTCTATTACGGTCAAGATTGTATTATTGTATTTGGTGGATATCCATAAGAACCCAAAGCTAAAATCAATGGACAAAATAAGTGAGCAGCACGAAGATCATCGGCGACAATTCTCTTTCAAGAGAGCAACCATCACCAAAGATGAACTCTTAGGAAATCGTAAAAACAATATATTGCTCATTAATGATTGACAGCTCGGTGCATAAAGTCAAAAGTTAAAGTTCATCAAGCAGAATCTTGTATTGACATTGCCATCATCAACGTAGCCTTAGAGAAAGCTGAGTATGACATGCTTGTGTTTGTTGTTGTCGGTCAATACACTGATATCATAGTCTAATACCATCATTCTTAACAGCTAGTGACATGTGGTTTCTTCATCCTGCATCTTGAAATAAAACACGACCAACTATATTCAATTTTTCAAGGCAACAAAAAATGCTTGGTGAATTGTGTAAAGTAATTTTGTTTTGCACATGCATCAACCGCTTGCGATACAATCACAGCTATCTCCAGAAAGAGTAAGCTGATGATGATATTTCATAAGTATAAGAAAGATTAAAGTAAAATTTTTGTATCAGTCTATTGTATTTCAATTAATTGAACAGTTTATTTTAATTCCCTAAAAGCGAAGCGACTTTTATACAATAGGTAAATGAGGAATTTCCAATTAATTAAAAGGATGGGATGATACAACAAATACGTTATGACAATTTTAAATACTGCGAATGAAATATATAATATTGTTTGGACGTGTGTAATTGACTGAATATTAAAAAATATCTTTCTTATATGTCGGATATTGATCCCTTTCTTCTTTGGATATAGCAGTTATGAAAGCTACGACAGTTCCAAAGACAAGTTTCAATGCATTTGCTTTAACTTCAGGTCTGAATGTAAGAATTGAATATTTTATTAAGTTGACTATCAAAAAGTCAAATAAATATTTTCTGTTACCTGAGTTAGTTTCTCTCTTTATTAAGGATTTTTTATGAGTAGTGAGATGACTTTAAGTCACTTAGACTACACCTCCTAAGGAAACAAATGAGAAGGAGTATATTTAAGAAAATGCACACAGTTTTCTCCGGGTCATATTATTTAAACGCAGCATTATGAAATAATCCATACCACGGCCTCCCTGATCCTGCTCCAATATTACTACAGGTTAAGGCAATATTCCATTTTTTTTTATGTATCCACGTGCACTTTCCAAACCAACTGGTTATATCAACACGGATTATGCACCAAATTTAATCTAAATCCGAAACAACTCTCAGTCTCCCAGCAGTTAATTCATCAGTGTGCAAGGGGAAACCCACATTTTACCAACGATTAATATTTCATCCATGCAGGGAGTCAAACACGGGACCTTTAGCTCAGTAGAAAGACAGGCAACCAAATGAGAAAAGATGTCGTGCTGTATATATTATAATTGCGATTGTAGGCTATGGATGAGCAACATAAAATCTATATAAAAAATCCTGTATTTGCGTGAAAGGAAAGAAGAAAGCCGTTTAGGGGGAAAAAACATCCTTATTTGAATCGACAGGAACTCTAATCTCAACCTTCCCGTAACCACAATTCAGATTTTATGAGCCTGACATTTATTCCACGTGCTCACCAGTGGGAATCCGACCTTTCTGGGCATTATAGATTTTTGTATCTCCTCTCTCAGATATTATGAAGTAAACACATAAAAACCAACTACCCTTAGTGTTGATTATTTTTTTATATTCTAAAAGCCAAAATCTACCACACTTTTTACCAATGTTTTCTTTATTTCATTACATTTATGAATGATAAAAAGTTAAATTTTAAGTAACCAACTCAGTCAATGAGCAAGCTAGATTATTTTTCGGTAGAAAAAAATTACAATTGTGACAATTTAAAAATTATATAGGCCTATTAAGACATAAAAAGATTTTTTTAATGATCGGAGCATTGCCTAATATCTGACTGTACTTTTATAAAAATGAAATATACATGTCTGTTTGAGTGTAGTAACTCTTTTAAATAAATATGAACTGTAAGTATATACATAGCTCAATTTGTACTCAAATTAATTAAAATAGCTATATAAACAGTCCTATTATACAACAACTTCATTTATCGTGTCTGTAGGTATGAGGGCTTTCAATTTATAATACAGAAATGAAATCAAGCTCTTGATTGGTATAATTGGCGTGTTTGTTAATTAGCTGAGTTAATTGTTTTAACGAAACCATCCACGCATATATCAAATATAAAAAGGGAGGTCAGATTTCATATAGAATAAAAATTGATTATGAAGGAAGCAACATGAACCTCATACACCCTTATTTTATGAATTGAAAACGAGAGTTTCAAGTAAAATATTTTTTAATCATTTTTTATTTTTTATTATACGTGTATATATGATCGAAAACCCTTTCAACTCCACAAGATCCGAATATAGCCATACAAATATTTTACAAGCCTACAAGCCTTTATCGTCAATTTGTAGTAATTTGTTTGAATCTATGGATTAGGTCAGGGGTTTACAACTGGCGGACCAATTGGGTTGTTTGCAGCCCACGATGTCTTTTTTTTTTTACGGCCAAAGAAGTATTTTTGTAAAAGTAATCTAATGTAGTAAAATTGATATTTTTAACCAAGAAATGGAAAGTATTAATTTGCGTGGTAAAAATCCATCCAAGTTCCTAATAATTTTCATGTTTAATTTCTTCCTTAAATCTGCTGTATTATAGTGACGTACAAGAGCGTTCATGTGGGTTTTCAAAATGGGGGGGGGGGGAGTAGAATTGTAGTCCCATCTGCTGGGGGAGTTAGCATTGCCCCACCTCCTCCCGAAAGAGAAAATTTCAAGAATTTAACCTTACGGAGGGGAGTTTTGGAGCATCTGAACATAATTATGAGATTTGAGTTTCATGAGCCAGTTTTTGCAAAAAAAAAAAAAAAGTTTAAGAAAAATCAAGAAATAAAAGAGAGTTGTAGCTGAAACCATTGAAAAGAAAAATTACATTTTTTCACAAATTTATTGAACAAATCACAATAAAAAGAAAGCTGTTGAAAAGGGAATGGGAGGAAATCTATATTTTATTATTTTTATCTCTGTAACTCAAATATTGATGATTGAAAGTTATTAGTAGCAAATTGCAGCCAAACCCTAAATACACAATTTTGATTTTTTTTCTCATAAAAATGTATAAACAAAAAACATTGAATAGTGAGACTGGCTGAAACCATCAAAGATAGTATATTTTAGTCGGGAGATTGTAACTAAGCACGTTTACGCTAACACTTATTTCATTCACAATTAAATACCTGTTATTTTGTTTATAATTTGATAAAAATTAGCCGAATATGAGACTCGTGTATTCAATTACTGTCCTCGGACATTTTAAAGTTGGAAACCTTTGGAATAGACGTAACACTTATTTTAAATAGAATTTCAACATAAGTTAAACTTATTAGCTGATTTAAAATATGTTTCATAATAATGTAAAAAAAATCCATAGGTGTGCTCACAGGGTCTAAGGCATCACGCATCACGCTTGTAATATATAAAACATTGTTAGTGACCGGGGGGGGGGATTTTGGTTCAAATCTTGTTGAGGTATGTTTAAGGTCTTGTTTCCACTAAACGATTTACCGTTTTCCTTGCAACCAAATGTGGGTTTATTTCCTTTAAGTTATTTCTTTCACATACATACTTCAATAGTATAATTAACATGCCAATTCCCTTACTGGGAACAATCAAATTTTTATAAAAAGGGCCTTTTAAAAAATACTCTTTTTTTTGCAGTAAGCGTTGATAACATTTTACTATAGTGTTAGTGTTATTTAAATTGACCGAGCATAACAAAGTTCTGTTTTAACTTGACCATTTGGCATTTCGTCTGTTTTTTCCAGATATTTGATACACGTTGACCAATTTTGATAAAAAATTTGTTAGGGATAATCTTTGAGCCTAAATCAAATGACTTATGAGCATGTTAGGGGTTTTTTCACATCTAAAACCACATGAATTACGGTTATTTTCTATTAATATAATGTAATATTGAATATAGTATTCCTTTGTTTTCTGTCTAACTTGATAACTCAAGCAGAAAATGCTGACTTCAAATCCAAGGATAATTCATAGGAGATATTTTAATCGAGGTCTACTGTTCACAGAAACTCTAATAGCTTTATATACCACGAATTGACCTATGAATACGTGCACTTATACTATCTACTATATTTTCTAGATCTCAGATCAGACCCTTCCTTCTGGAGTTTGAAACCACCTTAACAATCTCATAATCTCAAGGCCTTAAGACACGGGACCCTAGAGACGGAGGCTGCAATAATTTACCACTACTGGACATGAAGGAATATGATCAAAGGACTGTCCTGTACCACGTGCGCCAATCACCGGGGATGTTTAGATAATACGTCATTTCGATAATCACAGTTCACCTCATTCATTGATCAACGTGACTGACCATTTAACGCACGATTAAATCGCGTCTGGTGTCGTGGCCTGTGGGCTATCGAAGAGTAGCGCAATAAAACATCAGTACTGTTTAAATTTACACGCGAGAAAACATTCATTAGATTTTTTTTTGTAGTTTTTCTACCATCTGTTCAGTCTATACGAAAATATGTACTAATTACGCTAGTGAGTTAGGGTAGAGGAAGGTCACATTTATAGAAAGTGTACCCACATTTACTTGGAAAGAAAGTGAAGCACCATTTTGGAAGAACCGCCTTTATTACACCCGACAGGGATTTGAACCTCGATATCCTTGTCAGCGGCAGTCTAGTCTGACACGAGAGTGACGCCTTAGACAATGCGGCCACTGAATCAGATTATATTGGTTGTTAAGGTGTACGTTATAAGATAGATCGTCATAATATTATAGCATGGCTCACAAACTAAAAACCAACTATGTTATAATTTGATGTGATAGAATATTCGTGAAAAAATTCACAAACGCCCAGAAACCAAGTGAGTTTATTGGCAATAGGTGTAAAAGCAGGGGAAAAGAACATACAAATGAAAATAAAATACTGTGTTGTGACCTCCCTATTAAATAACGTCGGTCTATCCGCAAATATTAATTCTACGCTCCTATACTAGTTTCTAGGGTGTGCGAAGTTTCGACTCGGCTTCGAAACTTTGAAACAAATGTCAGCTTCGACTTTGCTTCGAAAATAATTCCGGCTTTGATGCTTCGCCAATAAAATATTGACAGCTAAAATACTCGATTTATGGTCAATTATTGCCATTTTTATATATAATATAAATACATTATATTATTTGGGAAAAAATTTCTAAGTAATTGAATTGTAATTTGTAAAATATACACTTGACTTTATTAGATTAAAATTAAAATTGTAACATATAGTCAAGTAAACAATATGTTTAATAAATAATGATTATTTTACAAAGAATCACAATCCTAAAATGTCTTTTGCAAAGTAATAAGAACTTAAAGACTTAGAAAAGTATTCAAATATAGATGACTTAAAGAAAAAGATATTCTGGAGTAAAGAACAGATACATGCCATTGGTGTCTAAGTTCATGACAAGAATGGACTTCGTAAGAATAGAACACCTAGTAATTACAAATTATATAATAAATAATGAATAATAAGTAATAATACAAATTATAGATTTAAAAAAAGATAATGCGAGAAAAACTAAGTACAATAAAGATTAAATCTAAGAATATGACAGAGGTCGTAGAAAACAGTTTGTTTAATTCATTCATAAAGAGGCAATAACTGCATTAATAACATATAATATTTAAATACAATAATATTATAACTAAGGGTCTAAAACATTCTTATTCAGTAAATTATTAATTTCCTATTACCTAAGGCCAACTCGATTATTATCTACTAGCAACTTATTAGATTAGCTAAATATATGAAGCTCATTCCATAGACGATTAACCAGGAAATCAAATACAACATTATTTTCGATCCAAAAATTGTATCGAATTGTGGTTTTATCTGATTCTTCACATGACTTTATCAAGATTTGAGATCATTTTAATAGTATTTTGATAAAATAGTTTTTTTTTCAATTTTGTTGTTATTTTTAAAACATGGCAAAACGGTGTTACTATTCTCAATCTCTCTGTTTTATAAATTAGTATAAGGAAAACCGCACCACATTGTTAGGTCTTATCCACTTGGGTGGCCGCATGGTTTAGGGCGCTACTCTCGTGATAGACTAGACTGCCTATGACGGGGAGATCGTGGTTCAAACCCGGTCAGTTGAACTGAGGGTTGTTTTTTCTAAACGTTTTCCCACTCTCTCCACGCAAATGTGGTACACTTCATCTCAAATTAAATATTTCTTACCCCTAAAAAATTAGCATAATTAGTACCTACATAAAAGTATAACCCAAATGGGCCCAAACGGGGCGCTAAAAAAATTGACTTCTTATTTGAAGATGTATTATTTATCTAACTTTGTGAATATCTGTGTAGGTTGTGATGGGCTCTTAAGGCGATTGGCCCTTTTCATATGGCGTGGCAATGCAGAGCCATGGGATCAAACGGTTATCTTCAACCATTTTTATTAGTTTTTTCATTTTTTTTCGGAAACTGTTTGTTAAAGAATAGAAGCATATTGAATAAGTTATACACACCTCTTTTATAATTTTAACAGTGATCAAAGATCAATAATTTTGATAATTTCAATATAAAACTGCCGGCTTCATAACAAAAAATAAGAAAATGTAACCCTAATAAACATTGATACATTAATTTAGAAGAGGTGTTGAAAATATTACTATAAAGATTTCACTCGTTCTCGAGAAAACTGATATTTCCAAACGTATGATTTTTCCGCAAGACCTGTCCAGTAGCTAGCGCCATCTATTGTTTCCGTGATCCATCTGTTCTTGTTGACGTGGAAGGATACTTTGGTCGGTTGTGAAGCCACGTCAAGTCCTTCACCCTCCCGCCCTACCATCCACACAAAATAGGTTTTAGACTTGCACTCGACAGGGCCAAGGACCTTAAGATGAGCATTTACACCTTTTTTTTTAACAGTTTAAGGGATCTAACGAGGTTGTTCTTGTACCAATAGTTAGTATTCCTTACCTCTGAGCATATAAGATCAGACTCTATTTTATAGTAAGATATCGCATACTTCGTGGTAATTCTTCATACAGCAGATGTTGGAAATGTCCCTTATGGGCTTGAATACATGTCTGGACATGACTCTTTATATGATATGATATGATATGATATGACAGGTCGTCAAGTCCATGAGGGACATTTACAACATGTGTTGTAAGAAGTACTGCTACGAGGTACGTTGTACTTTACTGCACAGTAACTTTTGGTACGTACTGTCTTATTTTTACTCACTTGAGCGTATTTTTAATCTAAGCCAAGAGCGTGGAAAATTTTTAAAATAGTTGCTTTTCTGTATAAGTAAAAAAAATTATATATTAAGTATATTATAATCTAAAAAATTATTGTAATAAAATCTTATTGTGTAAAATATATTCATAGGGTAGTACTATTATAACTTGAAACTTGTTATATGATTCGATGTACAGGATGTCCCACAGAAAAGTAGCCCACCTCCTATATCCAGCAGGCGCCTTCACTCTGAATTGGAGGAGGACAATCCCCTTCCACCCATATTGTGACATTGAGAATGAGCAAGTGAACTGCTTGTCTAAAGCACAAGACGGGGTGGAAGTGGATTGACCTCTCCAATTCAGAGTGAGGCGCCTGCTGGATATAGGAGGCGGGCTACTTTTCCGTGGGCCACCCTGTATAATAAGCAGTATTCACCACCCTACATATTTACAGATACGGTGTGGATCCAAATCACTACATAGATTATTATTTATTTAATAGACAATTTAACATGCCTTTGACGAGATCACCAGCTAGTTCATCAGCGACAATAAATTAAAATTTATCTATTACACCAAATCGAAGGATGTTTCATAACACGCGTGCTTTTCCCAAGTGTTCTAGATTTAATAAGACCAGACCATACTGTTCTGTTCTGTAGAAAAAAAATACGTATACCAATGCAATAGTTATTAAATTAATACAATTAAAAGTTGATATACTGAAGAGGGAAAAAATTATGTGTTACGTTAAAACAGAAGGGGTGAGTTTTTCGGGGGGGGGGGGGGGGAAGGGGTTTGGAGATAATGGGCGGAAAGTAGGGAGTAGTTCGGAACATTAAATCATTTCAAAGACTAGCAAGAAAGAAAAAAAAATACAAAAGGCTTTGATTAAGCTGTATAGAACGAGGGGCGTAAAAGATTTAAGGTTGGTTTGGTTGGGGTGGAAGGGATTCTGAGGGGTAGAGGGGTGTAAGAGGGGAGCAAACTGAGGGCGGGAAGAATCTTGGTAATTTAATTTTCGTTTCGTTTCAAGTGCATAAAAAGGGGAGGTTTAAGGGGGAGGGTATGTTCTCACATTTGCCACTGTTTAAGTTTTAATATAGCGTTTATGTGCTGAGCATGCAAAAGGATTTATGAAGGGTTTCCTTCTACAGCTAGACCTAATACCGACCGAAGTAGATTGAAAGTTAGCCATCAAATAACCTAAGCCAATTTACTCGGAATATTGTGAATGGGAAAAACTTTTACTTGCCTACTTATTTTTACCTAATTTTTTTTCAAAGGTTGATTTTTTGATAATTTTTTTTGCAAAAAACAAAGGCTAAACTCCTTACCAACTTTTTCTTTCGATTTATCATCATCGTCATCAACTGTTTCCAGCCTGTGGCTGGGTCGGTTTAGTAAAATGCCTCCATCTTCCTCCATCTTTCCACCATTCTTCCTTCTTTAATTGCCTCCATTCTTCTCCTCTCACTTGCACACTTTCTGTTATCTGCTTCTCCAATCTCTTTCTTGGCCTTCTTTGCAGTCTTTTTCCTAAGTACTTAATTTTCATTTTTTCTTTGACAACCTCTCCTTCTCCATCCACATAATACCCTCTTTCGATTCCATTCCTTTATTATTAGAATTAACTATGAAGCTAAACTTCGTATTCGAAAATAATTCCTAGTGTTTTAAAGGATTAACAAAAATTGTTATTTTGTGTTTTTAATTTTAGGAACGACATTGAACTTTTAGTAAATGAATAAAGTGTGCCCAAAAGAAGAAGTAAAACAAGATTAAAGGCTATTTAATTACAAAGTTTGAAGCTCACTCATTGTAGAGTGATTTCTGCAAATCACATTGTAAAATGTATATATATATATATATATAACAGCGGAAGAGATTACTATTATAAATTAAAAATATTTTATTATATTTTAAATTTTTAGTTTGTATTTTGTGTTTAAAAAATAATTTAAGATGCAAATACTTGTTTGTCCTGTTAATGTAAAGTGCCTTTGATTGAATATATGTAATTATTTTATTTAATGTTTGCAAAATAATTTTCTCCTGGTAGTCATTTAAATGTAATTCAACCATCAGTGGGTTTGAAAAAAAAAAAAACCATACGTCAAAGTGACTTTAACATGCATGCAAGACGTGCACTAGTCCATCTAATGGTGGTTGAAAGTCGGTATTTGTCCGACTTTCATCCTATTGCTCTAGCTAGTGTGGTTCTTATTTGTGACGTCATAGATTTCGGAGGGGAGAGAAGGGGAAGAGCTGCGGATGTCAGGTAAAAATTCAAGCAGCCGAGCTACGACTTCTCTTGCCTGAAAGGTGACGACAAGAACCGAAGTCACTACCCCTCTCTTACAATTTCAAAACATAGAGGAATGGTATGGCATGAAAGGGGAAATTAATATTGTCAAGGTACTGCCCCCGTGCCTACATATATTTAAGTCCGATACACACGACACAATTTATTGTATATAAAGTTGTACAAGAAGTTGCAGCCTGAAGATGGCATCGTGTGAACACCAAAACCTGTACAAAATCTGCTTCGCACAACTTATTGTATACAATTTCAGTAAATAGAACGCGTCCGATATCAGCCATTTTTCTTGTACAACTTATGTGTTTTAACACGAAAACTCCGTCTGCTAGACAAGCTTCTTTTTACTTTCTCTCTATCTTACAGGTAGAGAAAGTATTGTGATCGTCAAAAAAATCGAACTCGAGATTTTGATGAATTTTGACGTTTCATGACTTCCTGAATCCGAAAAAGTGGTTTTTGAATTTCCGTCTGTCTGTCTGTCTGTCTGTCTGTCTGTCTGTCTGTCTGTACCTCCAACTAGAGCCTAAACTATTTTACCGATTGAGCTGAAACTTGATATCTAGGGTTTTCATAGGGTTGCCCCGAGGGGTTTTTGGAATTGGATATCTACCCCTAAAATTAAGGGTAGTTTACTGAAGGGCAAAAAGAGAAAAAGTCGATTTTCTCAAAATCGGCTCTAACGATTTTGATTAAATTTCATTTATGAACATAAATAAATATTCCAAACAAAATGGCTACTCTCAATATTTCGGCAAAATCGTTTTAAGGGCTCCGGTCTGAAGCGTAAATTAACATTTTTTATAATAGCTCCGAAACTATTTGAGATATGAAATTACTTAGCATTACAAATATGTATATATATTTATAATATAAATATTTTATTCGAAACATATTTTTATAAAATCAATAACTTTCAATATATACGCAGTTATATATATATTTTTAACTTTTTGGGCAATAAAGCTTAAATATTGCGACCGTAAGAAAAACTAACCTGAAATGTTGATGGATGTCGACGTCTCATGACCCCCCGAACCCTTAAAAATAGTCTTTGCAATGCCGTCTGTCTGTGTGTCTATTAAAACTTAAAATTAAGGGTAGTTTACTGAAGGGCAAAAAGAGAAAAAGTCGATTTTCTCAAAATCGGCTCTAACGATTTTGATTAAATTTCATTTATGAACATAAATAAATATTCCAAACAAAATGGCTACCCTCAATATTTCGGCAAAATCGTTTTAAGGGCTCCGGTCTGATGCGTAAATTAACATTTTTTATAATAGCTCCGAAACTATTTGAGATATGAAATTACTTAGCATTACAAATATGTATATATATTTATAATACAAATATTTTATTCGAAACATATTTTTATAAAATCAATAACTTTCAATATATACGCTATTATATCTATATTTTTAACTTTTTGGGCATTAAAGCTTAAGTATTGCGACCGTAAGAAAAACTAACCTGAAATATTGATGGATGTCGACGTCTCATGACCCCCCGATACCTTAAAAATAGTCTTTGCAATGCCGTCTGTCTGTGTGTCTATAAAAACTTAAAATTAAGGGTAGTTTACTGAATGGCAAAAAGAGAAAAAGTCGATTTTCTCAAAATCGGCTCCAACGATTTAGATTAAATTTCATTTATAAACATTAATAAATATTCCAAACAAAATGGCTACCCTCAATATTTCGGCAAAATGGCTTTAAGGGCTCCGGTCATATGCGTAAATTAACATTTTTTTAAATAGCTCCGAAACTATTTGAGATATGAAATTACTTAGCATTACAAATATGTATATATATTTATAATACAGATATTTTATCCGAAACATATTTTTATAAAATCAATAACTTTCAATATATACGCAATTATATGAATTTTTTTAACTTTTTGGATATTAAAGTTTAAGTATTGCGACCGTAAAAAAAAAAACTAACCTGAAATGTTGATGGATGTCGACGTCTCATGACCCCCCGAACCCTAAAAAATAGTCTTTGCAATGCCGTCTGTCTGTGTGTCTATAAAAACTTAAAATTAAGGGTAGTTTACTGAAGGACGAAAAGAGAAAAATTTGGTTTTCTCAAAATCTGCTTAAACGATTTTGATTAAAATTCGTATCTAGGCGTTGATTAAGATTATAAATAAACTGGCTATTTTCATTTTCCTATGAAAATGATTTTTAGGGTACATTACAGAAGCGTTAATTTCCGTATCTCCACAACTATTGGAGAAACTAAACAACTTATCATTGCAAAATTGTAGGACTATTAGAAATAAAAAACTTTTATTTGACATATATTTTTATAAAAACAGCAGTTTCTGAGATATTTGCAAATATATTAATACAATTTTGTGAGCTTTAGTTGTAAACATATACTACTTAAGTCTTAACGCAATAATACTCCAATGCCATAAAGTAATTAAATATAAGAAAGTATCTAAAAAAAGTATGTTATTTTTCCTTAAATCTCTTAGGAGAAATGTTTGCATAGCAATGATCTATCTCCATTTTAGACTCAATAGTCAATATTTACATTTTTTATTGGTCAAAATGTATAAATGAATAATTAAATATCAATGCGATGACTTGAAGATCTGCAACACCTTTTAAAATGTTAAAATTTTAACCAGAAATCGAAATTTTAATACGAAGTGTTGACCCTTGTGGAAGACATTAAACTGTTTGAAATGCTCTTAGGTGGACAAAGATGCGCCTCTTTTCTCATTGATTCTATATCATTGTATATTATTTTATGCGTGTTCTTATGTGGAGTGGTGATGATACAATGTTCATTATTCCGTTCAGAAATTTTACGAGTTTATAGAAAGAGAGAGAAAGTCTGTGCGGTGTGCCGTACCATTTATTTTTTTAAGTGATTGTAGAAAAAAAAGAATAACAACAATTATAATTTAAGGGGGTTAAACCACAAATATAAAGGTTTTCAACGGTTTTTAAAAAAAAATAAGAAATAAAAAACTTTTTTATTTTTATAATATTTAGGAATGATTAAGAAATGATTTACATTAAATACCAAAACTTTCCAAATCATTCAATCATTATTTTTCCATAAAAAGGGCAAAAACTCCATGTTCTTTTTCCAATCACAAATGCCGTGTGTCACTGGCTAAAATTTTTATGCAATCCATGTGACCAAGATATTTTACAATTTCTTGCACAGCTTTTTGTACAAGAAGTTGTGTCGTGTGTACCGGGCTTTAGAGTTTTGTGGAGTTTATTGTAGCAGGTGCTTTTGTTTTAATGTATGTATAGGAAAGCTAACAAACGAAAGTCCATAAGTATATGTCTATAATAAGACGTAATAACACAATAATGTAAATCACCGAACAGAAGGACGCCTAAAGCCACAACTATCATTAAAAAAAACCTCCAAATAGCTTATTGAAGCATAAAATATTTTTAAAATATTTCGGAGCACCCCCCCCCTTTAAGCTTGGGACACACCTTCCAAGTTTGTCTAAGAATTAAAAAGCCAAAGCTATTATTTATGGTTTTAGTGAGGATTACTCCATCTAGATATCATACTCTGAAAATGATATCAGATGGAGTAATCCTAACTAAAGGGCATAAAAATAGCTTTGGTATTAATTCTTAATATGCAATCTCGAACAATTGATAATAATTGTACATGGCAGCTTTAAGCTAACTACCGAGTCGAAGAGCTGCGTTTCTGATAGCTCTGAATTATAAATCAATATTTGTATCCGACGATTTCCGCACTACATCATAGGCTCTGCCTTAAAATTGAGTGAAAAATGACCCTGGGCACGGGACGATTCCTGGATATCTCAGTGGTTAGAGCATTGGCGTACTAAGCCAAAGGTCCCGGGTTCGAATTCCCGTGTCCAGGTGTCATTTCAATTTTCAGAATTTGCTAAGAATGTTGGTCACGAGACCTTACTGGATTCCTGCTGGCTTTTAACATAAGTGCCGATTAGCTCGGGCCAGCCCTAACTAACCGCATGTTTGGACCGCTACTTACCGGTCATTACACCCCTACCCTTCTTCAACTTGTTTGAATCTGCACCAATGGGAACTTTACCTAATTCAAATTGAGAAGGAGAGTACTAGAAGCTTCTTTGTTTCCCCTTCCTGTCGGTAAGTTCTTCAACTCGGTTTTCGTCATCTTGTTGATCCCCCCACAGAAAAAGGAACAAATTAACCGTGTTTCCTAAATATGTAAACATTACTGACAAAATGTATTTCTCAAAATTACACGTTTACTTTAATTGAAGCCCAGCTTTAAAATAATAATTCATTAGACTAGAGTGTTTTGTATATTATTTGATACTCTTAAAAGTTATGCAAATACCTTAACAAAATAAACATCCTATCAAGGTCATATGCTTCTGTTGTAAACAAGATAGAATAATATTTATCAAACTATAGTTGGGGGGTGGGGGGTGGCGGGTAGAGCAAACAAAAAATATACAATCCCCAGCCACTACTCACAAATAAATAAAAACATTTTCTTTGCGTATATTCTAAGGGATGGGGGAAAAAAAGAGCAGAACCATTGCAAAAATATTTGTTTTTAAAACAGCCGTGAGCCCACAAATATGGCCGAATTCAATGTTTGAACACGTAGCGTAGGGAAATTTGTGCGTGGGCTTAATGTAAACAAAGATAGTGTTTACCTGTGATAGCCGGTCGAGCGCCTGTTGGTGTATTCATTACCGTAGAAGCGGACGGGGCGCTGGTGACATTCGTGAGGGGGTGAGGAGATAAGGGGGGGGGGGGGTCCGTGGAGGGATGACGTGGCTTGCATGACACTGAAAAAAGAGGAAATACACACTGCATTTTTATTTTTTAGTCTGGTCTAAGTTTAATTTTTTTGCACTTGTGACGTTTTAACAGGAAGGTAGGCCTAATTTGTTTCTTTTTTATTTATATTTAAAATTGAGTGGTCTAAAACTATGATTGTATGCTCACACACAACTTATAGTATAGAGTAATTTATAGTCAGAAGAGGTATTTAAATATTAAAAGCATATTTTTTTATTTAAAAATGTGGATACAATCTCAATATATTATACTTCTATAGTGCATCATCGTGGCTCATAATAGATCTACATTATACTTATACTTAGCACCACGTCTTACTACCCGTTCGGGCTATGCGCTTAGGTACTAATTACTATAATGAGTTAGGAATTAGGAAGGTTTAATATAGAGGAAGTGACCCGCACTTGCATTGAGGGAGATTGGAAAATCATTTAGGAAAACCCCCTCCGTTCACCCTAGCGAGATTCGAACCTCAATCTACCCCCGTCCTTGGCAGCCTAGTTCAACATGAAACTTTCACGTTAGCTAACTAGGCCATCGAGATGGGTCTATCTATATTAATAAACTAAAGAGTTTGTTTATCTGTCATAAGCATTAGGTGATATTTACCACATGCAGAAATCTGAAACTTTAAAAATGAGTAGCCCCTGTGCACAAACATTTGCACCTCGATGCTGGAATTTTACAATTTAGATTATTTATTGAAAATTAATTAAAAACTGGGTCGGAAGTAAAATAAATGGTACGGCGCACCGCACTAACTTTTTCTCACTTTTATCTTAAAATAAACATTTACTAAAAACCTCATAAGATTTGTGAAACGAAATAATGGGTCTATACACTTGTTGTAGAAACACTACACCAAAGATCATAAATGAAATCATGTACACTGTTATTTATTTACTCTACGGCACTAGGAACTAGAAACACTGTTACAGAAAAATTAAGAAAAGCGAAATATCTCTGTTCGCCAAAGAGCATAAGAATCAAATTCATTTTCAAAGAACTTAATTAAAAAGTATATATATTTGCTTATATCTCAGAAACTATTGGTTTCATAAACATATATTTAAAATAAAGGATTTGTATTTTAAATAGTACTACAACTTATAATGATAAGTTATTTCGTATTTCAAACAGGCCTAGTAACGGAGAAATGATGAAATTTTGGAAAATACCCTCAAAGTCATTTTCATAAGAAAATGAGAATTGCCATCTTGTTTGTGATAGTAAACAGTGTTTAGATATAAAATTCAATCAAAATCTTTAGAGAAAATTTCGATAAAATCGATTTTTCTCTTTTTACTCTTCAGTAATCTACCCTTAAATTTAGGGTTTAGATTTAATTTCAAAAAGCCCTCGAGGGGGACCTTATGAAAACCCCAGATACCAAGTTTTAGCCCAATCGATAAAATAGTTTCGGCTATGGGGCGAAGTACAGACAGACAGGCAGACGGTCAGAAGGGATTGCGAAAACCAATGAAAAGATTTTCTTCCTATTTGAAGAAAAGCAAAGCGCTGCTCAGGATAACGCTGAGATTTTCTTTAGCTCGTAATAAAATACAAATTTAAAGCAAGTCATAATGATTAACAACATACACATATTGACTGTAATTAATTATTTATATAAATAATCCTAACCTAAATGTATGCACATTTTTATTCGTCTTATTTTTCAGCGTACGATCAATCCACATTTATTTACATTAACTGGGTAAGATTAAAAGTGTATCATTAATGTGAATGGACCCGCATTAATTTTTGTAGGTATTGCTACTTTCTAACCATCTAAAGATACCGGGCTCAATTCCCGGAAAGGCCAAAACATTATCATTCGTGAAATTGGGGTTTCCCCTTTCAAGATGATGAATTAACGGCCTTAGTAATTACTGTTGGTTCTATTCTGGAATAAATCTCGTTTGTAAGTCGTTAGCTGACATAATCATTCTATTCCTAAATTACACGTTAAGTATCCCTCTGAAAAAATGTATCGGTGGGACGGCTTTTTAATAAATTTGATTCCATTTCCTCCTTATCCTGTTGCCTAATATTATAAATTATGTTTTTATAGGGTCTTAGAAATATTCGAGTCCACGGTTAAATTTAACATTGTTTAAATACTATAAATAATATATAATTAGTTTTTAAATATTCAAATGTATACTTTATAATATTTTTGTAGGGCAAAAACATAATAATAATAATAATAATAATAATAATAATAATAATAATAATAATAATAATAATAATAATAATAATAATAAACTTACCTAGGCCACTGGCTGTAGAAATCAATGGATGTAAAAAAAAATTGTCATTTAATCTTTATGACATTTTACTTCATAATATGTAATATTTAATTGTACCATTTGTGTTATTGTATGTAACATACCTCATAGTTACACTTTAATTTGTTTTAAGTGTCCCAATAAGGTGATATTTTTCTAAATAACAGTTTATAATTTTTTGTTAAATTCAATTTTTACCTACTAAATTTTCAACATTAGTATATTATTTTCAAGATTTTTTAAAATCTAACATTCAACATTTTCAAATGACCTAAACACGATTTCACTTCATTTTTATTATAATAAAAATTATTAACACAGCAGTTTAAAGTATTAATATTTTAGTAAATCTTTAATTTTATACACTCACCAACTTTTAATTTCAAACAAACGCATATTTTCAGTTTAAAATATAATAAATCATTGTTTAAATAAAGAATAGAGACACCCGGAAAGGTATTTAAACCCGGTTCATAGTGTAAAGCCACTGTTAAAATCCCTGTATAAAGATAATTGTCTCTATTCACAAACTTTCTACTTCATTCCTAAAGTTTACTATTCTCATGTCAGCTTTAGGTTTCATGGATGGGGACAAAAAAAAGTTTTATATCAAAAATAAATGTTTGTAAAAATTAATGAAATATTGCTCCTGTTTGGATTAATATGAAGATAATTTAAACAAATCTATCTACTTGAAGCAATATTTTATTTGGGCCAAAACTATTTTTTTTTATCATATTCTGAAATTTAAAAATAGCACCTGGACACGGGAATCGAACCGGGACCAGGTGTCATTTTCAATTTTCATAATATGATTTCTAGATGGAGTAATTTCCCACTAAAGTATAAATAATAGCTTTGGCTATTTAATTCTTTTTTTGTTGTTATAATAGCTGCCAAGATATCTTTCCTCGTTCCATTAATTCCAACTTAAGCTGAACAAAATAACACAGCGAATTTAACCGTACCAAGAACTAGAAGAACCAAGTAAAGTCATTTCCAAGAATCAGATATTTATTCATTTCTTCAATCCTACTGAAATACGGCTACTTCAATTAGTTTAAAATCAAATATAGAAAAATATATATCAAACAAATTTATTCAACTTAATGAAAATATCGAGAACTGTGTTTTCTACGAAAAACATTTTATATCTGCAGAAGTCTTACTATTATTTAAGCTTGAATAAAGTAGGCAATGTAAACACCATTTCTTAGAAAATATTCAATAATATTATTGGTCGTAGTCACGTTATTTTTTTTAGTACCACGTCTTACTACCCACTCTGATTATACGCTTATAAACTAGTTGTGCTAATGTGTTAGGGATGAGGAAGGGTTTGATTTAGAGGGTGTGTACCCTCATTTAAGTAGTGAGATATTGAGAAGCCATTTTGGAAAAAAAAACTCAGTACACCCGACCGAGATTCAAACCTCAATCTCCCCGTCATCGGCATTCTAGTCTACTGTGAGAGTAGCGCTTTATACCATGCGTCCACTGAAGCGAGACACTTTTAAGTACTCTATATACGTATAGATTATACTTTTTGAAAATTATTGGTCCAAATTTGACACTTAGGGAGCTGCCTAGGTCACTGAGATATTTGCAATCAACTGTTGCATTTAGGTCAAATATTGATATAACCTTTAAAAGAACATGAGTTTGGTGCTTAATGAAAATGATATAAAGCTATTTTCGATGATCATATACACATATAGACTTGTAAACACAATTTTATAAGTTGAAATCTTTTGCATATTTTTTTAAATACAAAAAAATTGCAAAATATTTATTTTTGAATAAAATAACCATCAATCTTATCTCAATTGCGCTATTTTTTTTAATGAAGAATGAAGAAAAAACTTACCTCAACACATTTTCTGGTTAGAACATCTTCTTGTGTAAAATTCTCCGGTTAATCGGCCATGAAATGATCTCTTCAGAGTTCTTTTAAACCTGTTTATAGAGGGTAACCTCGTGAGATAGTGCAGATAGATTCAGGCGTCACAACGTAGTAAGGTAACCTGCAGTATTCATGAGAATAAAGAAACATTTATATAAATTAAAGACTTTTCCTAGTATCAAAAATATGCGTAGACATATAATGAAGGTACTTTTTTAAAACGGGAACACAAAACGCTTTTGCCCTTGTAAATATTTCACACTTAGATATGATGTCAGGAATATATTTGATCATGTATCCAGTTTGGTATTCAGATTGAAATACTGGTTATTATGCTCTAAATCTAGTCATTTTTGAAGGATGGTTCTGATTTTGCCTGTTGTAAAATGATAAATGAATGACCTTCTGGAAATATGAGCTATTTTTACATTAAATTTTTAAATATTCTAAAAGTGTAAATATAATGTATTATCGATATACAATCTAGCCCCATGCTATAGTGGTCAGTGCATATGTCTATAAACTTAGTAGTCCAGGGCTCAATAGCCGGCTGGTACCTTGGGTATTTTTCTCTAAAGGGAATTATCCCAACGGTCACCAGGAGTTGGTAAATTAGACTTAAATTAGGTTTAAGGCTCCCACTGGCCTACACCTCCACATTCACTATCATCACATCATCTTATTGTGGGTACACCGCGTAGACAACCTCCATAGGTGTACCCTGGGCAACGCTCTGAGCCACCAGAGCAGCAAATAATCTAAATACAGGTCAATGAACTCGATGTCATGTCCCTCAGGGTCTGTAATGCAATACGCTGAAAAGTAGATAAATAAATATATATATATATATATATATAAATTATTCTGAAAATTGAAAAATTACACCTGTACACGGGAATCGAGCCCGGGACCTTTGGCTTAGTACGCCAATGCTCTAACCACTGAGCTATTCAGGAATCGTCCCGTGCCCAGGGTCATTCTTCACTCATATTTTAAGGCAAAGTTTAAAATGTGTATTCTTTTTTTATCAAATTTGGGTGATATTGAAATTAAAAATTAGTTTTGTTACACTTTGTCATCATTTGGTTGACGCTTCAAACATTGTCTTAAATAAAACTTTAAAACTGACCCAATACAATTTCTGAGATAGATTGTATTACTCTTTAAATGCATATTAAGGAAAGTATTTAATTAAAGACATAAGAAATAATAGAATGTGGGTATAAATCTTTAGTTGAGTAGACTAGGTAGTCGACATCAGATCATTAAATTATTTAAAGTACTTTCTGTATGGTAGAATATTTCACAAGATAATTATATTTTTTAAAAAAATTCAGGTTAGAGTTGATTAAGAAAAATACATAAATATCTTATTAAATTTATATCAAGTGGTCAAATAAATTAGGGAGATAATTAAAAAAACGTGGTAACGTGTGGACACTAAAAACTTCCTTGCAAATAATTTCTTAAGATTGAGAAGTTTGAATTAATTGAAACGTATGCAATTAGCTATAAACTTTTAGCTATGATTAATGGATACTTTGTAGAAATGTGCAATGATAAAAGATTTTAAACAATACATTATAAATGAAGTGAAAATAGATTAATAATGATAGTGAAGGAATACATAAAGTTGTTGTTTATTTATATACACTTTATATTAGTTTTACTGCCTCTATCATCAAATATGCTGATCAATTATTCAGTAAAATCCGATGGAGATACTGAAACTTGTTATATAATATTCATAATTCACGTGAGAATACTGTATACCTTATAGTGTACTTCATTTATGTTGCAGCAGTAGATGCCAAACTTTATATTTTATCAGATGAGGTATATTTTAGAAAAACTTGTTTTTTATTTATTTTTTAGCTATGTAAACTTAAATAGGATTTGTTTAAATGGATGGGGTAAGTTCCAAAATATGAGTCAGGTATAAATCCAGAGTAATTGATATAATTATATGACCTCCAATGGCTGCCCACTGCACCGCATTATGAATTTAGCTCAAATTTTAATAGAATGTATTGTCACGCGAATTAGGAACATTTACAAGGTATCAGCCTTATATCTCTCTTTAAAGTGACTGAATAATTGGTCAACAGATTTGATGACAGAGGCAGTAAACTAATATAAGGAGTTTTAAAAAAGGAAGCAAGGTTGATGCAGATAAGCAAGGGTGCAATAGACGTCCCTAAGCACTGACAAAAGTTACTCTTGCTTGAGTGAAATAAAGAGATAGAAGGGGTGATTTTTGAAGATACTCGTACTTGGAGTAGACTGATACATGATGTTCTGACTGTTATCTTACTCGTTCAGAATTGTAATCAATAGGATTATGTAAATTTAATCCTCTTTGGTTCTTCGCGTATAAAAATTGAAGGGGGTTATCTCTTTTATGGCACGTATTATTAATTTAATGCTATATTATTTTATACAGTCCAATTTTAATAGGAAAGGCCTTATATAACATCTGAAAATCTATTGGATTTAATTTCACGTATTCATAATTATGTCATGTTATGTGATTAAGAGCTGTTACTCTTGATATGTATTATTAATTTAATACCTATAAAATAACACTAATAATATAGTATAATTTTATTAATGTTGATAGCAAAACAACAGATTTGTATTTTCTAAAAGGTTATCTTTTGAGTACCGGTATTTAATTACTTGCCTTAAGGAGGTTGCCTCAGTAAGTGATACATTGCCACGCAGACGTTTAGCTCTAACGCTATATTTAATTCTACAATATGTTATTTCAAAATATTGTTAACTCCAAAATAAAGTAGGACGATTCCAACATAGTTATTTTTTCTTAACAGCCCTAAGGTTTGAGTCTTGTTGATATAAATAAATGTGGGAAAATGTGACTTAAGCCTATTTTCAACTACATTTTAAGCATTTTTATGGAGCTGTGAGACTAAATTTGATGAAAAAGGGCTCTAGATTTAGCATTCCTTTAGTAAATAAAGTAATTTTTTGATAGGCTAGTAACAAACAAATTGTAGTTATTGAGAACTAGCACCAAGCATTCTTCTTTACCTTGAGATGAGAATTAACATGAAAAAGGATAGTTGTAGTGGAAGAGCGAAAGGGAGTATAAGCGTAGATACAATAGATAAGTATTTGCATAAAACGACACAGACCATTGTATTTTAAGCCTTGTGGTCTGACAGTGATTTATACTTTCTCGCTGACCGAGGAGGCTTCCTTAAACTTTTTACTCATTAAGAAGCCTTTTGACACCTTCAGGCTAAGTCAAAAAAACACCCCACTAGTGATCGTATGGTCTAATTCGCTCACTCGAGTCTCATAGATGTATTTAGGGTAGATTTCTAATGGGTATTCCACCTCCCTCCACGCGAATACAGGTACAGTCCCTGTCCCAATCTACCTCCCTCATAAAAAATGTATGTAACTAACCCGAAAGAAGACAAGGATGCGGTGAAAAAGAAATAAAAATGTATATCAACGAACATTGTTCCAACAATATAGTAAAATAGTATTACATATATTAGTACAAATAATATTATAAAATTAGTTTGAAAAGGTGAGAAAATGTTAAGAGAAATGCATTATATATACTATATATATATGATAGTGATATATTAGGCCAATTCATTTTTCTGAACCTTTTGACATATTTTCAAACCTATTTTATAATTCGTAATTTGCGTTGTAGCTTTATTATCTCACTATAATACATACTTATATATTGTAATCGCCAAGATTGATGTGTTTGTTTATTTTTAAAAATGTTATTTGTGAATTTCGAGTGACAGAACTAGTATAGCAACGTGTTTTTATGAGTGAGTAAACAATAGAACGTAACAGCTGACTATTAAAAACAGTTGGTCAGCATTCTTGTTGGCAATCAGGCCATTTCATGGTATATCTGGTTCTAGTTTAGAGCTATTCGGGGCTGACAATTTAACAACGAGTCTAAGGGGTCACTCTGCCCGTTTTTTGGGGCTGCGTGGGTTAGGACGCCGGATCATCAAGTGCGTGTGTTGGAGGGCTACCATATTTCCCAGGGTACCGGGGTTCATAACCATGTAGGACCACCTAACGAGTCAGTCATAGCTCCTGAGTAAATTCTTTTTAAAACCTTTTTATATTTTTTAATAAATTCTTAATAACATCACATTTTGTAGTAGTGCAAGGTAGTATAAGAAACCCTAAAAACCAAAGCCCTATATAAATTACGAACCCACGCACATATATACGGCCGCAACCCATCCTGACAGTTTGAGGCCCACGAGACGGGGGGTGACAATATGTAGTATATACTGTGGTGTGTGTGTGTGTGTGTGTGAGAGAGAGAGAGAGAGAGAGAGAGAGACATCAACACGCATAGGATAAAAATTGCTGCCAAAATTAAATGATAGAATACATATTAATTATATAGTGGTTAATTAACTCAAGAAAAAAGGTTTTTTTTATAGCATCGCATCTTAGTACCCGTTCGGGCTATCCATTTATGTACCTACTCATTATGCCGATGATATTATGGATTAGGAAAGAACCATTTTGGAAAAAAAAAAACTTTCGGTTCACCCAACGGAGATTCGAATCTCGATTTTCCTATCATCGGTAATCTAATCTACTGCGAGAGTAGCTACTTAGATCATTAGGCCACTGAAGCGGGTAGGAAAAAAAGTAAAACTATCCCTAAATATATACCCAAAGACAAGCCCAACATTTGATCTAATTTGCTTCCCTTGACTGTAACATTAACAATGTTTGTACAAAGAATGGCATAGCCCGGTAAATTCAATTAGCTTGGAGGGAAACTGGATATAATATATTAATTATGTTTGTTTGGTTAAATTCATGCAAGCTAATGAGATTTTGAATTATTTATTTGTGGTTTAACTATAAAAAAAATGTTGGTGAATTATTTAGCAGCTACTCAGGCAAACATTAAGGGAAGTGATGAACTCGTTGTAGGATTGTAAACGTACATTCAGAGATTTAAACTTTTAGAAAATATATGCAAAATAAATTAAAAGTACACAGCTTATAAGATGCTTTTATGTGTATTTTTGAAATTTCAAAATTTTCATAGTATGTTATTAGTGTTAATGCTATATAAAACATTGCTTAGTGTATAATGTAGTTACTCTTTTCTTCAATATATAGCATACGAAATATAAACATTTTGAAAAAAAAATGTGTAAGCCTATCTGAAAAATACGTATAGATATAATTTTCAAAGAATATTGATAAAAAAGACATTACTTATTCAGAATAATATAATGTTATCAAAATGTGAAATATAAGATTTACGACGAGAATATTTATTCTTCTTACATTTTTGTCTACTACTGTATCTATTCTATTCTTATTAAAAATGTATTTTGTTTTGTTTTTCCTATTTTACTGTAATTAAAACAAATATTCAGTCATGAATATCAATACTTTATATTATTTGCTTCACGCAAAATTCTAAATTTGGGTATCCTTATATAATATATATACGTATATATAAACGTATAGATATATATACGTATATACATATTATACATATACGTACAGTACATAATATATAAGTATATATGTATTTCTACTATAGGGCTTCTAATTATCTGAACAAAAAGAAAATAACTACTGAACATATTACCTACCATTTTTGTAGTATTCATAATTTAAATTATGTGTCTACAACTAGTAAAATTGTTCTCACTACAAAAGAAAAGGTCAAAGCTTGATCTAAATAAATTATGTAAATGTATTTAACAAGTCAATTTTAGGTTGTGGTGTGGAGGGGGGTGACATAATTAGGGGTGGATTATAGGATGGATTTTCATCGTAAATTTTAAACACTTAAGAGATCCCCTTTCTAAGATAATTAACAAAAGTGAAGGCAGAATCATTTTAAAACATAAACAAACCAATAATATCACAGAAAACTAAGTTTATATTCGTCTCAATCTATACCTATCCCTCGTATAAATTTTAAACTTTTAGCACCCATCGAATAAAAATAATTAAAAGAAAATCTTTTGTTACATTTTAAAAAATTATACGAAACTTATATCTTACTGAAAGACCAGTAGAGAGAAAAATAAAAGGTTTAATTAGCTTAAAAATCTAATTTCAAGACTAATATCTTCACAATACAATATAAACCAGCACGAAATGGAACACCACATAATGCCAAGCTAGAAACACAAAATCAAAAAATCACACTGATCTTAGAGGTATTTGAAATAATAAATTGTCCATACATTGAATATCTTTAAAATCTTTATTTTAACATGATATGACCCGCTTCAGTGGCCGAATGGTCTAATTTGTCAAACTCGTATAATACTGGACTGCCGATGGCGGGGAGATCAGGGTTCGAATATCAGTCAGCTCTACTGAAGGTGGTTTTTTTTTTTTCTAAATGGTTTCCCACTCCCCTTGCTCACAAATACGGGTAGATTACCTATGAAATGCTTCCTAACTCATCCCGCGCCTTTGAGAATAATTATAATGTTATCGTATAACCTGAAAAATTAATAGACGTGGTGATTAAAAAAATATGAAAATTAGAACATGCACCTATGAATAGCTAAACTTTAAATAACTCATGAGTTAATAAAAAAATCTACATATCCTATAGTTAAAATTTTCTTTAATTGATGGTGATACTTAAATATATATGTAATTAATATAAGCATTATGGCTACGAAAGATGCTTACCTACAGTAAGAGAGGAAAAGAGTGTTACTTTTCTCTATGGCTAATGACGTTGGCAGGTAAAATATCCACCAGGTTTGTTCGGTCCCAGATGTACGGTAGTACTTCTGTATCGCTGATTGTTTTTGTTGCAGCTAAATTATGAAAAGTAAGGTTGGTACGAGCGGGTATGGGTGGGTGTGGTTTGGTTTGGACATTTAAAACAAGACCTCAAGACTTTTTATCAGGTTGAATCATCAGGAAAAGAAAATCATTCGCCACCGTTTATTTTGATATTCGAGCACGTCTCACCCAATGGACTTATTTAGCTTGTATAGCTTAAGTAATACAGGTCAAACCAGACGTTTATATCGTGGCTGAAATTTTATGTATTATACTTGAAAAAAAAAAAGTTGACTCGAGACCAATGAAACCGTTTTACTATATTTTTAAAAATTACAACAAAAATTGAAACTTTTATTATTTTAATGACGGTGGCCGAATGGTCTAAGGCATAATATATTTCAAATTTTACGTAAACTACCCTCTAAGTAGTCTTCACGTACTCCTGGGGGTACGCGTACCCCATATTTAATACCACTCGTCTAAGGCACCACCCTCACAATAATGATGTGAAAACCCGGGATCAAAACTTGGTTGGGTTGAATGAAGGTATTTTCCTAAATGGTTTTACACACTCTCTCCACGTAAATACAGGTACAATTCCTAATTCAGCCTTCCTCATACCTAACGCATTAGTGTGATTAGTACATAGACTAATTGCGTAAAGCCCGTGGAATATTAAGAAGCAGTACTAAAAAAATACTTTAAAATAAAAAAAAATATTAAACTTATCCCTATTTGATTGTTATCAAATGGAGGATGTAAGAAACCCCACTTCAACAAGCTAAGTTAAGCTTGTTGCACACTGGATCGTATTGGAACGGAACGTATCGGATATTTTCGTCTACCTGTATTTTAATGAAGGCCCGCACATTGGCTTGGATCAGATTGAAAACGTCAACGTCGTATCGGAACGGAACGAAACAGTTTGCCAGGAGATAGTATTTTGATGAGTTCCGATGGATTCCTAAGCTATGCGCATGCGTTCTCAGCACTGGACTATAGCATAATCTATACTCACACTCATTTTACACTTGTTGATGCTGGTATATTTTTCCTTGATAATTTTTGCTTATTTTAAAACTGTATTTGGATGAAAATAATCAATTTAGTTTGACAGTACTCTATAATTTATTAAATTGCTAACAATTGAGTGAGCGATATGGTGCCTGAATCGTATTGATTCCACAATTATACGACTTGAGCATAATGTGCCTTCTTTTGTGTCACCGACCTATATGCATGTGTATTGCTATTGAGTTTGATGCGAGTTTCCACTTGAATCTCCTTAAGGAGCTCAATGACTAGCCATATGCAAGGATGTGTAGTATAAAACTGGGAGTTGTACTGTGGGTGGAACGATTCAGGCCCATTCGTAATTCGTACGTCATTTGTTTGCCTCGACGCCCAAATAGCTGGAGGTAAATTGGCGTCCTCAGAAATATAATTGTCAAAAACGTAATCAGCACATTTTGAAAACTCATAGTTTGGAGCCTCACTAACAAGGTCCACGAATATGTCCTCGACATCTGTAGGATTCACGTAGGATAGTCCGAAAAACTATCTTAACCATTACCCAGATTTGCTTAATTTCGTATACTTAGTTGTCAGTTGCGCCATGCCATTTATCTTCCGGAACCATGCCTGCCCTAAATTGAATCTGCATCCTTGGATTTCACAAGTAGGAAACACCTGGCGTACGGCGTTGTGAGCAGCAACCTCAAAGTCAAGAGTCACAATTTTTGGTGTGGGCTACAAGCCTTGATCTAAACACAAACTTCTGAGAAATGTGAACGCATCGACGTAATTTTGTTGAGTCTTCCCACTAAAAAATAAATAAGCCAATGGCAAGTAATTTCCATTTCTATAGCCATGCACTGTATACATTTGGTAGAACCACTTGGGAGCTTACTTGAAAGTTTCATCGGCCAATAATAAAACATCTGGATTACAGATAAATTTGAGCTTTATTTTACAAGACACACAGGCCGTCCTCTCATGCACGAAAATGAACCTTTCTTGCCTTCCGATGTTAGTGGTTATTGTTTCTTACTTACTATTGCAACGGCCCCATCGAGGTCTTTAGGCGATTTTTCCATAACCAAACGTCTCTTACGATAAATTACTTGACGTAAGTAGTACAGTCAGTATTTTTACTAAATATGGCTTACCTCTTCGATTTCAATTTCTTTGTTTTTTAGTGGTTCATGTCTGTGATCTCCGGAAATTCGCGCAACAGTAGACATTTTGCTGTCGGTTGTTACAAAACACCACACTTTTGGCCACTTATAGCACATCGCCACACTATTTCACCGGATTTTAGAACCCGCATTTTACAGATTCGTATTTGTCAACATTGATTGCTGTAGAGCAATCTTGATCGATGACATCTTAGGGTCTGGTTAATAGGTCAAAGGCAAACATGTATTTGTAAACAACAGGCAGAGAGACAGGTGCGATGAATCGATGTACTTTGACCTCATGATGTGTGATGAGTCGATTATGAAATACCAACTCTTAAACAAAAGGATGCGATAAACTATCTACGCCGGTGGGAGAAAGTCTCTGAAATGTTATGTTGTATTTACTGTATGTCATGAACTCAAAGTATTTTTGAAACCACTTCCTCTTCTTATTCCTCTTCATCGGCATCGGAAGAAATGCACACAACAACCACCATTACCTACTCTTCACTGCTGTGATCACTCACTATCACCAAATCACTAAAATCGATGTACTTTTTGGTTGTTGTCTTCCGAATTATATGAATTGAATTCCGAATCAGTGTGCTGACAAAACTCGTTTCCGTTCATAGGGTTCTGATTACAAACGTTCCGATCTGTTCCGATCCGATTCGGTGTGTGGCAAGCTTTAATCACTCTCGCTATCTAAAAAAAAAAAAAAGTCCGCGAATCTCTTTTACAGCAAGCAGCAGCCAATGACCTCAAAAAAATTACGGATCTGACGTGAAGCTACCTGATTTAATATTCTCTACACCTCGTTGTGAAACACGCTTCTGTTTTCCTAGAATTACTAAAGGGTTTCCCAGGGAGATAAAGGGGTGTTTATTTAAAAGCACCCCTTCCCCCTCCTTCTTCGGCAGGAGATTGGACCACGCCCACAAATGTTGACTGCTAAGTCATCATCACCGTTCCCTGCACTTTTTTTTGCCCTGACCATAAAAACTAAAAATGTGTAGATTGATTCAACACTTCTGTACCCGCTCCGGTGGCTGCGTGGTCTAACGCGGTACTCTAACAGCAGACTAGACTGTCAATTACTGGGAGATCGAGGTTCGAATCTCGGTCGAGTGTACGGAGGGTGATTTTTCCAAAAGGTTTTAAACTCTTCCTCCACGCAAATTCGGGTACACTTCATTTAAATATAACCTTACTAATCCGTAAAATCACTATCGTAGTTACTACACAATCATATAACCCAAACGAGTATTAAGACGTAGTGCTTAAAAAACACTGCTGTACTATCATATATTATTCGCTATCAAATTATGTATTCTTATAAACTATTAAGGAAGTACTTAAAATAACCTTTGATTTTATCTTTAATCCTTATTTCTGAAGGGAATGTTTTTTTTCTGGCACTGCGATTGTTCAGGTTATAGGTCTACGCCTATACACTAATTACTCTATGTGTTAGGAATGAGTAAGGTTTAAATTAGAGGAAATGTACAAGCATTTTCGTGGAGAAAGTTGGCAAAAATTTAGGAAATATAGGCAGGGTGTTCACCGAATTATGTGAACAACATATAACTTTTTTCATAACTAACAATACGCTCATACCCATGTATTCTTTCAAAATTTCGTTAATTCTGATTTCTCAGATTTTCTCATTTCTGAACTTTATCATCACAGGGGAGTGGTTGTAGAGATAAGATAATTTTGAACAAATTTTGAATAAAATACTATTCTTACCTCCCTAATGAGCTTGGCTCACAAAAAATATGGCCTAGAAGCTATTTTCGTGACCTTTTTAACTGACTTTCACGAAGTAAATCTCATTTAATAGACATTTTAATTACCTTCATAACTGGTAAACACATGAAATAGCACCTCATTATACTTGCCAGTGATTCAATTTCTGACCTTCTAGTCATCCGTCATTGACAGACCAGGTTAGACGAGACTAACGTCTTTCTCCGTGTGTGTCCATCGGTCCTGGATGGAAGAATATTTTATAATATATATATTATAATATATAAAATAAACCTGATATATGTTCTTGTCGGGGCTTACGAGGGTTCAAAAAATCGTCGAAATTAATTAATTAGTTTTAAAATTATACAAGAACGCACAAATTCAGAAACATAAAACACCCCTATCGCAATACATTTGTGTGTCAAACAGAATAGAGAACAAAGCTAAAAAAAAAAAAATACATAAGTCCATTCCTGCCGTCTCACTCCTTTTATTTTTTTATTTTTTTTCCCTAGACTATGTAAACTAGATGTATGCATTGTGCGGTCAGAATTGCTCCCATCTGCCAACACCCGCCTACTCCCGACCACCCCTTGCGAGTCATAAATCGCATGGAGACTGGGCCCAGCGTTGCCACCACACCACCCCCCTTCTATCCTCTTGTTGCCTCCCTCGAAATACGCCACTGGACCGGTGGAAACAAAGGGTGATCGAGCCTAGCGCGCGCACACACACACGACCAGTACACAGCATATTGTTGTCTCCCGCCGAGGGAATGTAGCTACGGACGAACACGAAGAGGGTTTGTTCGCAGAATCAATGCGTCCGGGAAGGAATCGATTGCAGGACTGTTTGGTCGTGTCTGCTTCCGTTGGTTAGTTTTCTCTCTTTTGTCATTTTATTATATATAGGTTTTTTTAACTTACTACGTTCAACATCGTTGAAGGTGCAGTCCAATTTACATAGGAAGTTCATTTTAGAAAAAATTAAAACCTATATTTTTGGGCCAACATTTATAATATTTTAATTTTATGTTGATGATGATGAGTTCTCAACCCGAAGGGGTGTTTAATACGCTTCCCATCCATCCGGGCCGGACATGCACTAAGTCCTTCGTCTGGTTAGTGCTACTCACACCATCTGGTATAAAGCTTATGTACTAGGGAAGTTCAGAAAGTTAGATGGTTTCCGTTGTCTTCCGTACTGAAATTCTAAGATCGAGCGAGCAAGGGGGGAAACCTACGAATTTTTGAAGATATGTATTGTCACATACCTTCCAGGGTTCTTTTGCATGCCACAATCGACATGGGACAAATGGATCTAATGCCCCTTCAAATGAAGTTGTGCTACTGGTTTTTATCGCTCAAGAAAAATCCGTCGACCTCATTTGTATTTGAAGCCTGAGGCGAACAAGAACACCGAGATCGACTGTTATTTAAAATTTCTAGGGATGTTCATAATTTTAGTAAGGAATGCTATAAATTTAAGGTTAGAAAAGATTTGTTGTAGTCTAAAATAAATTGTACGACACAATCTCAAAAATATGCTTTGAGTAATTTACTATTAGGCCTAATTATATTTTCCCCATAAAAACAATCACACTGTTTATTAATCACAATAAACACTCTTTATATATAAATTTAAACCAAATTGTTCAAATATGTTTAGCAAAATTCAAATTTTTGAAAATAAACTATTTGTAATCTATTCTTAAATTATTTGTAATTCATAAAAATAAAATCTTAATCCTCATTTATCATGAAAAATTATTCCCAAACACCATTTTAAATTCAATCGACAAGATCCATTTTCTAAAATTCAAAGATTTTATAATTTATAATAAGTAAACTAACCTTAAATTAATTTATTTTAATAAATAAAGCTACATTGTTAATCATAATGTAAAATAGTTCACCAATATCAATTTTGAACCAAATCGTTGGAGCTATTTAAAAAAATCCATTATTAGTTAACTTAGTAGTAAATGAACTTTTATTTTTTGGAAAAACAAATCTATATAAATTAACAATTTATAATACAAATTAGCAAATATCCATTTTGAACAATATCATTAAAATAATTTTTTTAAAGATTTCAAATTTTGAAACAAGTCATCAATAAACTACCTATAAACAAATATCTCCCTCCTCCCTCCTACCCCCCTCGCCATACCAGTAAACAGTTTTATTGGTCATGTTCATGTCAAACACTCCCCAGATATACTTTTAGAGAAAATTGTTATAACCATTTTCCAACTAATTCAAATTTTCAAAAATTACTCATAAGTAAACAACACTCTATAAAATGTCTATCCTAAACAAAGTATACAGAGCTATTTGTAATTTCAAACACTCCCAATTTATCCATTTGGAACCAAATCGTTAGGGCTTTTTTTTTTTTAATATTTTCTGTTTTTGAAAAAAATCAGTCATTTTTAAACTACCCGTGAATTAGTTTTTACCCCAAAAACAAGCACTGTACACAGTTTTATTTTTATTATACCACACCATCCCCAGATACACATTTTAAACAAAATCTTTAGAGCTATTTTCAACATAATTCGTATTTTCAAACATTTTCCATCAGTAAACGATCCTTCAACGAATGTTTGCACAAAAACCAACTATACGCCACTTTTTTTTAATGTCAAACGAATCCTAGATATGCATTTTGAACAAAATCGCTAGAGCTCACTTTGAAAAATTTGGAATTTTATAAAATCATTCATTAATAAACTGCCCTTAACTGAAGCACTAGGGTGGAAACAAAAATTTGAGGTCTAGTTAAATAAAATACAAATTTCAAGTTAGAACAAAATCCATCAAACCGTTATTGGATTCGTGACCAGGGACAGACCGAGAGAATGGTAAAATTCACTTTTTTGGTTAATCTTCACATAGAATGTAAAGATTCGTCATAATCTCGTGATAAATATTTTCAAGATCACAATACTTTCTCTTTATATGAGAAATTAAATATAATCAATTTGTTGCTCTGCAATTTAGCGCCACAACAAGAAAGCAAAAGATATACAGTACATATTATATTAACATACAAAGCTAATATGAAATAACACATTACCAAAAAACATTCAGTTGGAAAGTATCAAATTTTAATTTTAATTATATCGTTCATAGTTTTCTATATTAGTTAACTTGCTTCGGTGGCCGCATGGTCTAAGGCGTCACTCTGTGTTGGACTACCCAACCGATGAAAGGAAGATTCGGGTTCTAATCCCGGTCGGGTGTACTGAGGGTGGATCCTCCAACATGATTTTCCACTCTCCCTCGATGAAAATGTGGGTACACTTTCTCTAAATTCAACCTTCCTCATCCCTAACCCATTAGCGTAATTATTGCATATGTGTGTAACCTGACCAATAAGTAAGATGCGGTGCTGAAAAAAATTTATTTAATAGATATTGTTAGAATCTAATAAAAGTGACAGCTCAGATGACACCTTAGCTCAGTCGGTAGCGTGTCCGCCTACTGAGCTAAGAGTTCTTCTATTCCTTGGCATTTTCATAAAAAAATATTACTGTATTGGTGAAATGAGGGTTTCCTCTTTCACAGTAATGAATTAACGGCCAGGGGTTGGATGTTGTGTCTGTTCTAGATTTAAGCCAGTTTTTAAGCCATGTGCTGATATAATCAGGGTTCATAAAATTCCTCAAATAAATGAACATGAAAAAAAATTACATTTCATTTAACATTACTTGACGTATGAATACGTGAAAATATATAGCACAGGCTGTAAAATGTAGTTCATAAATCTACCTACGCGGTTAGTTGAAATTTAAAAATTAGCTAGCACTCTTACCGCTAGAAGTACGATATATCTTTGGGGGAAAAGTTACCCACTATACTTTTTCCATCCTTTATATTTTAGGTCACCTGTAGTTTGTAAGAAGAAAGAGTTAAAAAAATAAAAAGGACATACCAACAGATAAATATTTACGAGGGTTAAAAAAAATTAATGATCCTTGTGGAAAGATATTAGTTATTTATTTATTTGATGTATTTTAACGTGCACTTACTGAAATGACTGATTATATAACCACACGAGAATTTCTATGAGCGAATGCGAAAGAGCCTGCCAATTTTTTCCAGGAAAGGTATTTTCACATATCTTCCAGGGTTATCTTACACGCCACAATCAACATGGGACCGACAGCTTTACTTCCCTTCCGAAAGAAATTGAGTTACGGGTTTTTATCGCTCGAGACCCCGGCTGGGTTTGAGCCCACGAACATTACCCCAAAACCACAGACCATATCAACTATTAGTGATTAAAAATATCTCTCTGATAATTTATTGCTGTATTACACATTGTACATTGTAGGGTAACACCAAAGTTTTTTATGGATTTATTTAAGGTATAGAGAGGAGGGAAGATTTATAGATGTGAACTCGCATTACCATGATAACAGGAATGGTAAAAATACCATTCTAGTGGCAACATTATAGAATATTATCTTTAACGATTCCATCACTGCGTTTGACAGACAAGGTAATTAATTCACTGACTCTAAATCACTTTAGAATTTTATGGATTTTTTAAAATTACTGTTATAATGAACATATAACCATTTTGATTAAATTCACACATTAGGTCTCCATTTCAGACTCCCCTGACTACAAATAAACTTCCCACCCCTTCTAATTTAAATACCCCATGGAGGATTCGATAAAAATCCTGTTTGTCTCTTAGTTAAGCGATTCAAGCAAATCTACGTTCTCTCTAGCGTATAATTATTCTATTTCAATCACTCTCCTTCTTACCCCCTTTCCCCACCGCACATCCCCAACCGATACTAATTTCAACTTCATACATTTAAAAATGAAATTGCTCAAAGCATCCAAACTGCCAGCCACCGAAAATGATGCGAAAGCTTTGGTGTATTTTGTGCTCTTGAAATATCAGTGTCTGCGATAACTCGTTCTTTGTTCCCTGAAAATTACTCGCACGGCCGCAATTTAATTTCCCTCCTCTTTCCCATTCTACCCCTTCTTCTTTGGCAGCTAACATCTGAGCCTTAAGGGGTGTGTTTGATGTGTGTGTGGAGAGAGAGGAGAAGAGGTGGAGAAGGCATACAGGGTGGTTCTTTCTAACCTATTGCCTTCCTCTCCTAGAGCTTTTGATTGGCCTCCAAGGGGAAAGGGGATGTCTCTATAATTACAAAGCGGATGTGAGGGTAAGAGAAGACGTAGCAATTATCCTATCAACACTTTAAAGACTTACGCAAAACACGTCTTAATGATACGCTTCTCGTGATGCTAGGGTGTGGTCTGTTTTGATGATTGTTGTAGGGAGGTTAAGGAGGGTAGATGGGGGATGACTACAAATTCAGAAGTCGGGTTTTTGAGGGAGGAAATTTAAATTAGAGCAGCGTTTCCGAACCCGATCCGCGCCATTGCACGGCTAGGTTCCTTCGCCGAAACGTGCTACAATCGGCCATTGTTCCCACGGCAATGTAGGAAAACAAGACTTAAAAAAAAAAAAATCTAGCTATTACTTATGTTTGAAACCATGGTTATTGATGATTTTATTCCAGGGGTATATTTAAGAAGGGTAATTTTTTTTTATTGTTTGAGAGTTTTCACCCCGAAGAATGGTCTCATTTTCTTCCTCAAAGTGATCTAACTATAGCGGCTCAAATACTCCGCCCTTCTGCTGGTTAACACCCGCCCACTCCAAGCACATTTATTAGGGAGGTTAGGGTGACCTGGTGGTCTAGGGGTAAGGTGTCAGACTTCTGTGCTGAGGGTCCGGGGTTCAATCCTCGGTCCCGGCACAGATTTATCTGATTACCAAACCCTTCCTTCACCTCTGACAAGATGTGTATTAATCACAACTTGTGAATGTGAGGAATGCCAGGCCTCCACCGTGGTTCGGATTCCACGTTAAACTGTAGGTCCTCCATTTCATCTCACAATCACCCTACCATTGCACATTAGCGTAAGTGCGTATAACCCGAACGGGTAGTAAGACGCGGTGCTAATAATAATAATAATAATAATAATAATAATAATAATAATAATTAGGGAGGTTGTGAATAAGAGCAGTGGTTTCACGTTGCCTTCCGCACTGAATTTCTATGAGTGATCGAGAAAGGGTCTACAAATCTAGTTTTTTAAGAAGATTACGCGCATTAACTTTAAAAGGGAATGGGAAAATCACAATGATACATTCCACGCGGAAAAATTGCCTCCTGCTTACCGAGATGAGGATTTTACCGCGGCCTCCCACCCATCTCTATAATTTTAGAATAGTGTGAGACTGATTCCTTGGACAATTTGACCACTGGCTAGGGTAGAGAAGTAATCTTGACTACCGTTCTAAGGCGAGCTGGTTCAAGATCACAGTGATCTAAGAAATAGTATTTGTGTATTTGTTGCTCCAGATATAATCTTAGTGGTGGGGATATGATTTTTTTAAATTCAAAATATGGCTTACGCCAAAATGGAGGTGAAAGATGTCAACATAGCAACATACTAGTAGCTTAAAAACAAGACATTATGAGTTTTATAGAGATGAGACGTTCTAATACTTCATCCTTCGAATCCTACTGTATTCGAGAGAGTCGATATTCGTAAAAATCTCGAAATGTATCTCGAATACAATTACTTGGAATAACAAACTTAAGCAATGATAGCAATGGTAAAAAGAATTAAAAGTTGTATAGTTGGGAGGGTAACAAAATTACACAAAGAAAAGAACAAAATTATATTAATATAATTAATTTACATAGAAAGTGTTGTTCTCTGTTGTTCATGATGTAAAAGATATGGCGATCAAAATGGCAATTCGTCAGTGTCACCAAGACTTAAACAACCCCTTTTTTTTATTGAATTTTAAATACTAATATAATTGACTACTTTGCTTTTAAAAAAAGAAGCCGACCTATTTCCAATCGGTTCTGCCTAGATTTACCTTTTCGCAATTCGTAAAATGTTTCGCAGGCGACGACATTACTGTAGTTCTCATTACCAAAACTATTAATCGAAGGGTGATTATATTGCTAATTATGACTAATTATTGGAGTTAGTGGGTCATGGAGAAACAATTTTCAATTAACAAACAAACAGTGCTGATCTTTAATTAAAATACTGCGTTGGATGCGTAATTGGTTTAACATACGCTACCAGGTATCACAGATTTATTTGGGTGGAAATTGTCGCAGCGTTCGATTGTTTTAATTTTCCGACTGTATAAATCGTTCTAGTAAATATATGATATATAACATACTGAAATATGATAGTTAATAATTTTTTTAAATATCATTTTATTTTTTTAACCTGCTAATCTGAATTATGTTTTATACAAAAGCTACTTAAATTAATGTTTGTTTAGGAACAAGTGCTATTCACCAAAATGGTTCAAATATAAGTTTAAAAAACTAAACCTATAGACGAAAATAAAACCCGGGATTTTTGCCTTATCGCACATATACCATCATCATAATACAATAGGTCTACCATAAAAAATTCAGTTAGTTCTGATACGTTTTAGAACAGGACATTATAACTTTGGTTTTTTGAAGGTGAACACATTTGGTATAAAACCAAATCCATAATATGTCTATGAAATTAATAATATTTAGCACCACGTCCTACTACCCGTTCGGGTTATACGCTTAAGTACTAATTACGCTAATGGATTAGGAATTAGGAAGGTTGAATTTAGAGGAAGTGAACCCGCATTTGCGTGGAGGGAGAGTGGAAAACCATTTAGGAAAAACCACCCCCAGTTCACCCAACCGAGATTCAAACCTCGATCTCCCCGTCCTCGGCGGTCGAGCTCAACACGACTAGCGCGTTAGCCAACTACGCCACCGAGGCGGGTTATGAATTTAATTTGAGCCAACGTAACCCTAATTTTTAGTGGGAATATTCTGCTTCATTTAATTTCCAAGTCATGGGTATGTTTGATGGTTTGGAACTATATTTTCCAGATTGTTGTTATTAACCGTTGGTCCTTTCTCTACGCTATCAACTGAGTAACTCTTTTTTTACACATTCACTCAGAGCCTGCAAACATTTACCTGATTTCACTAATATAAATAGTTCAATTTTAATTTCCTTTATTATAGTATATTATAATTATATTAATAGTAATAATAATAATAATGGCGTGCTTGGTCTACATAAATCTGTAGCTCAGTTTTCGGAAAGATTAGGTAGTATTAATGTTAAAGATATTTATGGGACGCCCGAATATACTTATTGTACATCCTTTCCATGGAGGCTCTTTCCTATCCCGATGAGATGAGGGAATGATGATAGTAAATGTTAAAGGGTGGAACCAATAAATATCTTAACCAAACTTAAGCCTAATTAACCAAACCCTGATGATTACTGGAAGTATTCCCTTTCAAGAATAATCCCAGTACCAGCTGAGAATAGAACCCGGGACCTCTAGATGTGTAGCCAAGGCCTTTAACCACTATACCAAGAAGCCGGTTATTATGTAATTATATACATATGAAAGGTAGGTTGCAGAGTGTTAAAGAATTGCATTATTTTCTTGGAAGTAGCTATGGGGGAAATTGTCCAGCATATTTTATAACTTACCATTCGGGGTTTGAATCCCTTTCCGGGAATATTTGTAAAATATATAATTTCATCTTACCGTAGTCTTTCCGACTGATATATGATACATTTTATACAATTTAAATACTCGTATATGTGCTTTTTTTTTTACTCTGGAGACTTTTTTTTTTTTTTTTTTAGATCTGAACCCGCACCGATGGCTAAAATTGTACTTGTACACATAGGCCCAGTTACATAGTTAGAGTGACCTGGTGGTCTAGGGGTAAGGTGTCAGACTGTGCTGGAGTCCGGGGTTCAATCCTCGGTCTCGGCAAAGATTTATCTGATTGCCAAACCCTTCCTTCACCTCTGACAAGACGTGTATTAATCACAACTTGTGAATGTGAGGAATGCCAGGCTTCCACCGTGGTTCGGATTCCACGTTAAACTGTAGGTCCTCAATTTCATCCCACCATCACCCTACCGTTACACATTAGCGTAAGTGCGTATAACCCGAACGGGTAGTAAGACGCGGTGATAATAATGATAATACATAGTTAGACTTAGTTCAGCTTGAAACCAAACACAAGACGATACCTACTAAGAACAGAATGGAATGGGCCAGTTTCATGTGCGAAACCGGTCCATTCCATTCTAGTTTAGGTAGGTGTTGCCCTGTACTCAGGATAGTACCGCACTTTAGGCGTAGTAGGTCTGGTTATGAAACTGGCCCTATGGGTCACTGTTTCGATTTCTTTGTAAGTGAGTTTAGAGTCCTCACTAGAGACAGAGGTCGAGAAGTGAGCTCATAAAAAGCCAGTTAGATTACAAAATTTTGAACATAGCGGGTCAATTCAAATATAGGTTTTATTTTAATAATCAATAGAACCTGATCCAACACTGAGCTAATTATATGTCAATTTAGCCAAGGTCTTTTTTTAATATAGCCAGATTCCAGTAAATTTAGTCTAAACTGTTTTTATAGCGGGTTTTTTTTATCAGATTAAAAGTAATATTGTTATTGAGTTTTTTCTTGTTGAAGCCACTCACCCTGGATTAAGTCATTTTAACTCGGCACTAACCCAACCAATTCCCATGGCTCGTTAAAATGGCGCCCGTTAAAATAAACAAGAAACAGGAGGGCGACAAATTTTACCCCGATGCCTCTTTTTCAAGTCATAAAAAAATCTACTTGATTGATGAATTTCGAGCTCAAGCTTTAATTTATAGCCACAATTTACGATCAAACTTTGATTGAATGCGACAATTGGGATACATTAAAAATACTGTCGCATGAAAATAAAACATATCGCTCTTTTTAATTTAGTTTTTTTTATAGAAAAGTCCAAGTTTATTACCTGACGCATTATGACGGATTGCTAGGTCCTTTGGGTATTCTTTTTTTCTTTTGCCGACAAAATTTCTTTTCGAACTTATCATAAATTCATGTGACTTACATTCAAATTGTTTCAAATAAAAATCACTGAGTAATACTGCTAACATTTATCACTGAAGTATAACATATTTAACGACTTCTTTTGTATTTTAGGGGAAAGCTATAATTTTTATAGATAATAAAATACAATTGATATCATTCACTGAATTGGATAAATGTTTATCTTGTACAACTGTGAGTGACATTAATTGTAGGCTTCAAACGAGAGATTCTTAGCTTATATTATTATTTCTAATAGAAGTAAAACAAAACATTTAAAGATGTTTGTATAGTTACGAATTTTGATAAACAATAATAACCATCCCTAAATCAAAAATACAATAAATTAAACATATGCCAGTTATATAGTTTATTATATCATTAAGAATTTAATTATTGATCTATTTTTGCAAGTGAATAAGTTTCACAGTAATCTAGGATTTTTTTTAAAAATAAGTAACAAAACATCATTATTATCAACTCCTTCCAGCCTTTTGCCGGGTTTGTTTGGTAAAATGCCTCTTTCTTTATACTACCACTAATCATCCTCCTTTAATTTCTTTCATTATTCTCCTCTCACTTGCACAATTTCTGTTATTTGCTCCTCCCATCTTTTTCTTTACCTCCCTTGCGGATTTTTTTTCTATTTATTTCCATCATTTTCTTTGGCATCCTCATAGTATGACCATGCCATCTCAGTCTTGCTTCCTCTACTGTCTCATGCACTCCTTGTACCCCCACTCTTTCCCGGATTACTTCATTCCAAATCTTGTTTCTCCTCGTGACAGCTAACATGCTCCTCACAAATTTAATTCCTATGTCCTCCAATTTCCTCATTTCTCTTACATTCAATGTCCATGTTTCTGCCGCATGTGTGACAATGGGTACAAAGTACGCCCTGTAAAACACTTCAATGTCACTTCTCTTCTCCATAGCAGGTCTCTTACACACCTATAGAACAACTCTCCCTGCTGTCCTCTTTCAATAGCTCCACTATACAACAACCTTTTGCCTTAATCACGCTTCAAATATATTTTACGCTCTGTCCTTTTCTTAACTCTACTTCATAGCTTTACTTCACACTTCACCATGCTGAATTTCATTCCACACTCTTTCACTTCCTCATTTTTTTCTAATAGCTGTTTCTGTACTTCCTCTTCCTTATCTCCCCATTACCATCATATTATCAGCTAATATCATAGTTTCATTCCTTCCTCCCCGAGTTTTCCTGCCACTTTTGTCATGACCATTTCCATTCCTATTCAAAATAGTAGTGGTGAGAGTGCACTCCCTTGGTTCACACAATTTTTTATTTGTAACCATCCCGTCCTCCAACTCTCCATCTTAACACACACAGAGTAACATATATTTTTATTTCAGATAAAAATATTTAAACAAATTAGTGTATTATGCTTTAATCACTTTTAAAATTATGGGCCCAAGATATTGGCAAAATTATTTCTGCATCCTTTTGAGGAAAATATTTTTTACACACAAAATATTTCGAATAAAATATTTACACAGAATAAATAAATGACACAATCGCACAAACATTTTTATATCGTGTTATTTTATGACCTATATCTTGGAAGAAAATTTTCAATAAAGAGTTTTTTGTAAACTACCTCAAAAAAAATTTCACCTAAAAAAACCAACGCATTTTTTTCATCACGTCTTACTACCTATTAAGGTTATTCGCATATGTACTAGTTAAGCTAACAAGTTAGGATGAGGAGGGTTTAATTTAGAGGAAGTGCACCCAAATTTGTGTGGAGGGAGAGTGAAAAACCATTTTGCAAAAACCACTCCAGTACACGACCAGGATTCGAACTTCGATCTTCCTGTAATCGACAGTCTAGTCTAACACTAGAGTGACGCCTTAAACCATGCATCCACCATAGTTGGTCCCATCATATTGTTTATCACAATAAACACTTTATATACATATTATATATATATTCACATACTAAACAATTTTTTTCATATGAACTTAAGAAATTTAAAACTTTCAATTAATAAGCTATTTGTAGGCCACCCTAAAATTATTTTCAATTTGTAAAAATAAAATCTTTTTCTTGTTTAGCTTGAAAAACTATTCACAGATACCCATTTGAAAATCAAATGTATAACTAAACAAAATATTGATCATGTAAAATAGTCCCCTGAAACCAATTTTAAACAAAATCGTTAGCGCTATTTAAAAAATTATTTATAAAAATAAGTTTTTGTAAACTATTATTAAATTAATTTTTTTTAGAAAAATAAATAAATATTTGTAATGTAAGATACTTAATAGATAGTTCTACCCATTTTGAACTAAATAGCTAGAGCAATTTTTTTAAATATTCAAATTTAAAAAAAACAGTCATCAGTAAATTACCCAAACGAAATTTACCCCAAAAAATAAGTACATAGTTTTATTTGCCATATTAAGCACTTCCCAAATATACATTTTAAACAAAATCTTAAGAAACATTTTCAAAATATTTCGAATTTTTGATAAGCACTCACTTGTAAAATACTCTTTAACGAATCTTTACCCAAAAACCAAGTATACAGTATTATTTGGGAAGTCAAACAATCCCTAGATATACATATTTAAAAAATATTTGGAGCTGTTTCCAAAAAAATGTAATTAAAAATAATCACTCACCAGTAAGCTACCCTAAATTTGAGGATAGTGGTAAAATATTAAAAAAAAAAAGTCCTGAGGTAATGTCCCATAACATCTAGATATCAAGTTTGAGCAAAATCCATCAAACCATTTCATATGGGTGGTCAGGGATCAACAGAGAGACTTTTAAAATTCACACTTTGGGTTCGGACACACATAAAACGTAAATAATAATACTTAGCACCGCGTCTTACTACCCGTTCGGGTTATACGCTTAAGTACTATAAAACGTAAATAATAATTAATAATACTTAGCATCGCGTCTTATTTCCCGTTCGGGTTATACGCTTAAGTAGTATAAAACGTAAATAATAATTAATAATACTTAGCACCGCGTCTTACTACCCGTTCGGGTTATACGCTTAAGTATTATAAAACGTAAATAATAATTAATAATACTTAGTACCGCGTCTTAGTACCTTCTGGGTTATACGCTTAAGTACTAATTACTCTAATGGGCTAGGAATGGGGAAGATTGAATTTAGAGGAAATGAACCCGAATTTGAGTGGAGGAAGATTGGAAAACCATTTAGGAAAAACTACCCCAAGTTCGCCCAAGCGAGATTCGAACCTCGATCTCCTCGTTCTCGGCAGTCTGGCTCAACACGAAACTTGCGCATTAGCTAACTACGCCACCGAGGCGGGTCATACAATTTAAAGATTCATCATAAATTTGAGGTATAATATAAAGAACCAATTGCTGGCTCCCTAGGAATTGTTAGCTTGAAATTAAAATGATCCGCATTCTCAGAATTTCTGACTTGGTTACTAATTTCAATCCTGTTTATTAGAAAGCTGTAATTGGTGAACTTAGAGATTGATGAGAAATATCTGGGACACGTCACACATGACTGAGTCAAAGTTAGAAACTACGGAATATAACCTAACAGATGAAACAAGTTGAACTAAGTTACAGCAAAATGGTATTGAGATATGTTCCTCGTCAGCAGCTCACGTCAAAGAGGCTTTGAATAACTAATTGCAGAACTTAAAATAATAAGCCAGCTGATTTTATCAAACTTATATATACATATAATTTCAAATATTAAACATAATATAATTAAAGTAATGGCTTTATAGAGAAATATTTTAATCATCACAGTACGCCTAGCATACACTTTTAGTTTTAAATGTGGTAGTGCTCTTTAATTTACAACAGAAAATTTTGGTCTAAATTTTTTTATGAGTATCCAACAATTTTGACCAAAGCATACTTATTTTCTAAACATAAGCAATAAATACTGGTATATTTACCAAATAAATATATCAAATAAATAGATAATATTAATTCAATAGTAAAAAGTAATTTGAATTTATTATTAAGTTACTATAATCTACTGCGGTATATGTGTAATAGAAACATTAATAATTATTTTAAGAGAATTTGTCTATTATACATACAAATAATGTAACTTTAAAAAATGTAAAAGGCTGCATATTATTAAACATTAGTTTCAAATCCTTTATAAAATAGTACACTACTGCATTTGGTTACGCTTTTACTAAACAAATTGAAGTTACTATTAAAATAATAGTTACAGTATATTAAACACAGCCTTATTAAATCAGGCGAGTGGACAGATTATTTAATCACAGTTTGTATTAATGATTTCGTAGACCGATATTATTAATTCAATTATTGATTAGCAAATAAATGGTACGGCACACCGCACAGACTTTCTCTCTCTTTCTATAAACTCGTAAGATTTCTGAACGGAATAATGTACATTGTATCATCACCACTACACATAAGAACACGCATAAAATAATATAGAATGATATATAATCAATGAGAAAAGAGGCGCATCTTTGTCCACCTAAGAACATTTCAAACAGTTTAATGTCTTCCACAAGGGTCAACACTTCGTATTAAAATTTCGATTTCTGGTTAAAATTTTAACATTTTAAAAGATGTTGCAGATCTTCAAGTCATCGCATTGATATTTAATTATTCATTTATACATTTTGACCAATGAAAAATATAAATATTGACTATTGAGTCTAAAATGGAGATAGATCATTGCTATGCAAACATTTCTCCTAAGAGATTTATGGAAAAATAACATACTTTTTTTAGATACTTACTTATATTTAATTACTCTATGGCATTGGAGTATTATTGCGTGAAGACTTAAGTAGTATATGTTTACAACTAAAGCTCACAAAATTGTATTAATATATTTGCAAATATCTCAGAAACTGCTGTTTTTATAAAATATATGTAAAATAAAAGTTTTTTATTTCTAATAGTCCTACAATTTTGCAATGATAAGTTGTTTAGTTTCTCCAATAGTTGTGGAGATACGGAAATTAACGCTTCTGTAATGTACCCTAAAAATCATTTTCATAGGAAAATGAAAATAGCCAGTTTATTTATAATCTTAATCAACGCCTAGATACGAATTTTAATCAAAATCGTTTAAGCAGATTTTGAGAAAACCAAATTTTTCTCTTTTCGTCCTTCAGTAAACTACCCTTAATTTTAAGTTTTTATAGACACACAGACAGACGGCATTGCAAAGACTATTTTTTAGGGTTCGGGGGGTCATGAGACGTCGACATCCATCAACATTTCAGGTTAGTTTTTTTTACGGTCGCAATACTTAAACTTTAATGTCCAAAAAGTTAAAAAAAATTCATATAATTGCGTATATATTGAAAGTTATTGATTTTATAAAAATATGTTTCGGATAAAATATCTGTATTATAAATATATATACATATTTGTAATGCTAAGTAATTTCATATCTCAAATAGTTTCGGAGCTATTTAAAATAAATGGTACGGCACACCGCACAGACTTTCTCTCTCTTTCTATAAACTCGTAAGATTTCTGAACGGAATAATGTACATTGTATTATCACCACTCCACATAAGAACACGCATAAAATAATATACAATGATATAGAATCAATGAGAAAAGAGGCGCATCTTTGTCCACCTAAGAGCATTTCAAACAGTTTAATGTCTTCCACAAGGGTCAACACTTCGTATTAAAATTTCGATTTCTGGTTAAAATTTTAACATTTTATAAGGTGTTGCATATCTTCAAGTCATCGCATTGATATTTAATTATTCATTTATACATTTTGACCAATAAAAAATGTAAATATTGACTATTGAGTCTAAAATGGAGATAGATCATTGCTATGCAAACATTTCTCCTAAGAGATTTAAGGAAAAATAACATACTTTTTTAGATACTTATATTTAATTACTCTATGGAATTGGAGAATTATTGCGTTAAGACTTAAGTAGTATATGTTTACAACTAAAGCTCACAAAATTGTATTAATATATTTGCAAATATCTCAGAAACTGCTGCTTTTATAAAAATATATGTCAAATAAAAGTTTTTTATTTCTGATAGTCCTACAATTTTGCAATGATAAGTTGTTTAGTTTCTCCAATAGTTGTGGAGATACGGAAATTAACGCTTCTGTAAAGTACCCTAAAAATCATTTTCATAGGAAAATGAAAATAGCCAGTTTATTTATAATCTTAATCAACGCCTAGATACGAATTTTAATCAAAATCGTTTGAGTAGATTTTGAGAAAACCAAATTTTTCTCTTTTCGCCCTTCAGTAAACTACCCTTAATTTTAAGTTTTTATAGACACACAGACAGACGGCATTGCAAAGACTATTTTTTAGGGTTTGGGGGTCATGAGACGTCGACATCCATCAACATTTCAGGTTAGTTTTTTTTTTACGGTCGCAATACTTAAACTTTAATGTCCAAAAAGTTAAAAAAAATCATATAATTGCGTATAGATTGAAAGTTATTGATTTTATAAAAATATGTTTCGGATAAATATCTGTATTATAAATATATATACATATTTGTAATGCTAAGTAATTTCATATCTCAAATAGTTTCGGAGCTATTATAAAAAATGTTAATTTACGCATCAGACCGGAGCCCTTAAAGCGATTTTGCCGAAATATTGAGAGTAGCCATTTTGTTTGGAATATTTATTAATGTTCATAAATGAAATTTAATCAAAATCGTTAGAGCCGATTTTGAGAAAATCGACTTTTTCTCTTTTTGCCCTTCAGTAAACTACCCTTAATTTTAAGTTTTAATAGACACACAGACAGACGGCATTGCAAAGACTATTTTTTAGGGTTCGGGGGGTCATGAGACGTCGAAATCCATCAACATTTCAGGTTAGTTTTTTTTACGATCGCAATACTTAAGCTTTAATGTCCAAAAAGCTAAAAATATATATATAATTGCGTATAGATTAAAAATTATTGATTTTATAAAAATATGTTTCGAATAAAATATTTGTATTATAAATATATATACATATTTGTAATGTTAAGTAATTTCATATCTCAAATAGTTTCGGAGCTATTATAAAAAATGTTAATTTACGCATCAGACTGGAGCCCTTAAATCGATTTTGCCGAAATATTGAGAGTAGCCATTTTGTTTGGAATATTTATTAATGTTCATAAATGAAATTTAATCAAAATCGTTAGAGCCGATTTTGAGAAAATCGACTTTTTCTCTTTTTGCCCTTCAGTAAACTACCCTTAATTTTAAGTTTTAATAGACACACAGACAGACGGCATTGCAAAGACTATTTTTTAGGGTTCGGGGGGTCATGAGACGTCGAAATCCATCAACATTTCAGGTTAGTTTTTTTTACGATCGCAATACTTAAGCTTTAATGTCCAAAAAGCTAAAAATATATATATAATTGCGTATAGATTAAAAATTATTGATTTTATAAAAATATGTTTCGAATAAAATATTTGTATTATAAATATATATACATATTTGTAATGCTAAGTAATTTCATATCTCAAATAGTTTCGGAGCTATTATAAAAAATGTTAATTTACGCATCAGACCGGAGCCCTTAAAGCGATTTTGCCGAAATATTGAGAGTAGCCATTTTGTTTGGAATATTTATTAATGTTCATAAATGAAATTTAATCAAAATCGTTAGAGCCGATTTTGAGAAAATCGACTTTTTCTCTTTTTTCCCTTCAGTAAACTACCCTTAATTTTAGGGGTAGATGTCCAATTCCAAAAACCCCTCGGGGCAACCCTATGAAAACCCAAGATATCAAGTTTCAGCTCAATCGGTAAAATAGTTTAGGCTCTAGTTGGAGGTACAGACAGACAGACAGACAGACAGACAGACAGACGGAAATTCAAAAACCACTTTTTCGGATTCAGGAAGTCATGAAACGTCAAAATTCATCAAAATCTCGACTTCGATTTTTTTGACGATCACCATACTTTCTCTGCCTATAAGATAGAGAGAAAGTAAAAATGTTAATTTACGCATCAGACCGGAGCCCTTAAAGCCATTTTGCCGAAAAATTGAGGGTAGCCATTTTGTTTGGAATATTTATTAATGTTTATAAATGAAATTTAATCAAAATCGTTGGAGCCGATTTTGAGAAAAACGACTTTTTCTCTTTTTGCCATTCAGTAAACTACCCTTAATTTTAAGTTTTAATAGACACACAGACAGGCGGCATTGCAAAGACTATTTTTAAGGGTTCGGGGGGTCATGAGACGTCGACAACCATCAACATTTCAGGTTAGTTTTTCTTACGGTCGCAATACTTAAGCTTTAATGCCCAAAAAGTTAAAAATATATATATAATTGCGTATATATTGAAAGTTATTGATTTTATAAAAATATGTTTCGAATAAAATATTTGTATTATAAATATATATACATATTTGTAATGCTAAGTAATTTCATATCTCAAATAGTTTCGGAGCTATTATAAAAAATGTTAATTTACGCATCAGACCGGAGCCCTTAAAACGATTTTGCCGAAATATTGAGAGTAGCCATTTTGTTTGGAATATTTATTTATGTTCATAAATGAAATTTAATCAAAATCGTTAGAGCCGATTTTGAGAAAATCGACTTTTTCTCTTTTTGCCCTTCAGTAAACTACCCTTAATTTTAGGGGTAGATATCCAATTCCAAAAACCCCTCGGGGCAACCCTATGAAAACCCTAGATATCAAGTTTCAGCTCAATAGGTAAAATAGTTTAGGCTCTAGTTGGAGGTACAGACAGACAGACAGACAGACAGACAGACAGACGGAAATTCAAAAACCACTTTTTCGGATTCAGGAAGTCATGAAACGTCAAAATTCATCAAAATCTCGAGTTCGAATTTTTTGACGATCACAATACTTTCTCTACCTGTAAGATAGAGAGAAAGTAAAAATTAAAGTTTAATTAAATCTGATAAACACACTATTTTGTTTTAATCTAAAGTAAGCTGCACAAATAACAAACCATGTCCTACTTTACATCGTTGCATTTAAAATCCATCACTATATATAATTTTTCTAATATATTTTAAAACATGTTAAGCGTTAAGACTTAAGAGGAATGTACTCTACATATGAAAATAAATATTTAAAACATTCCAAAGCTACCGTAAAAATGGGCCTACTACTGTAATATCAATAATTAACTAAGACGTTCTAAGATGCTATGCCTACCTTTGAAAAATCACCCAACAAACACGACATGGACGTTTATGTAATCTTGCTTGAACTTGAAATTGTAAGTTCCTCAATCATGCGTTTTATTTCAAAAACACCTTAGGAATTTATACTTGTTGAAGTCATATTTGTATTATATACGTTTCTAAGCTTCATTGTTGAGACTAGCTTGAATGACAGCTACACAATGAATTCCATTCTTGAGACAAATAAAATATAGTCCTACATCCTTATAGGAATTTTAAAACTAACGTACATTCATCGAGTACGTCAAAAAAGTATTATTATTATTCTTTCAAATTTTTAAGAGATAGATTTTGACTAACACATGCAGCCATAGTGGCATTTTCAAAACAAATGAAATAATAAAATCTAGCCACCGATTGGCAGCTCCTCTAGCGGCATTATCAAAACTAAATGTATTGGTGGCTCAGCTCGGTGGCTCAATGACGCGTATAAGCATATCGTATGCATATTTTAAAGTGTTTAAAAATATTTTTATAACGCAACTAAGCTCTAAGTTAATATTTTATTTTTGTAGAAAAACCCCCAAATATGTAATATACTACTTGTTAACTAGTTTTATTATTATTTGTATTTGTTACAATTTTCAGTACACATTAAAAATAAAGTAGTTTCGAATTTGGAAGTAAATTATTAACACGGATTTTTTAAAACAATTTGGTGACATTTGTGATGAAGCAACTGTTATTTTTGTTACCCGTCTGTACCTTGTTGAGTGAATTCAGAAACGAAGTAAGTCAACAGAGCTCATCTTGGGTAGAACTTTAGTGAATCCAGGCCATATTGTATAAGTAATTTACTGTCTTAAAGACTTTTTAACAAAATATAAGTGGAATAAACACTTGAGACCACACATTTATCAAATTGAGAAAACCTTGTAGCACATATGATTTTGTTTAGAACTAAGAGACCAGGATTCAAATCATCAACGTCTGGTCTTGGCCACGTCATGGATCCGATTATGAAGTAAGAATTCATGGGCGTAAAGAAAGACTTCTTAACTCTAAGAAATAAAAACTTTGTTACTTTATACACTAGTGGTGAAACTGTATTTGTGTGAGAGGGAAAGAGGGGGGAGAGCAAGTAACAAAAAAGTTTCTTTGGGTTTTTTTACCCTCCTCTATTCCAGTTAATGTTAGAAAATTGATGCTCTTACAAGCTATTTGTGGTGATACTCATTTGAAAAGTTATTTTTTTAACGTTTATACTCTTTTAATAGCCATTTATATATATTATAACCCTTCAATTTTTTGAAATTTGGATACTCATAGAAGCTTTTTAGTGTAGTCTTCTTGGGCCGATTTTGACAATTGAATGACTCTAAAAGCTATTTTAAGAAGTGCTCACAAATGGATGCCCCTAGAAGCTATTTGTAGTGATCCTCACCTGGATTTTTTTTTTTTTCAAATTAGATGTCCTAAGAACTTATTGAATGTGGTCTTCCCCCAATAAATTTTTTGAAAGTTGAATGCTTTTAGAAGCTAATTGGAGTGGTCCTCGCTTGGATTTTTTTAAAAATATTAAATGCATATTGGAAGCTATTTGGAGTGGCCTCTTAAGGGTATTTTTTTTAATTGGATGGTTTTTAAGCCATTTAAGGTGATATTTGCCTGAATTAAAAAAAATTCTTTTTTAAGATATTTGAAGTGGTCCTTCTATGGAAAATTTTGAAAAGTGAATGTCGCTATAAGATATTTGAAGTTTAATTCAAGACCATCTTTAACTTACCTATTAAAAACTTCGACAAAGTTCGGGGGTTGGTAGTTGAACCCCCTAAAAACCCCTCCCTTCGCCATGAGTAGAATAAATTTAGAACTATAAGACGTTCATTTTTGTGGAATTTAGTAAGCGTGTTATATATACTAGATAGCAACTGATTAGCTAATTTATAAATGGGTTTAGATAATTTGATCAAAATAGCTCTAGTCTACAAACATGAACTGACTTTTAAACATATTAATAAATATTTCCAATCTGGAACCAAAGAATTTTTTTTTATAAAAACTGCAAAAATATTACACTTTATTCACGTTCCCTACACGCCCAACTTAGGTTTTGTATTATTATTATTATTATTATTGTCTGACCAGCTTCAGCATTTCATCTAGGACTCATACACACCAACGCATACCCAACTCTGGAAGTTCAGACTATGCTAAACCATAAAAAGCTCGAAGTCACGAATTTGCCGAAGACTTTGAGTTTTTGACTGAAAATATCCTCTTTGTTTGTTTGTATGTTTGTTTGTTTGTCTGTACCAATTATAGCTCGTGTTAATATTTACCCTAGCCACGTCCCGTTTGTATTCACCGGCACATATGTATCAGTGGGAAGAAGGAGGGTCGAACGGGTGTGTTTATTTTGTTTTTTTTAAAAATCATTTTAATGGGTAATGCAATTTTGATGTAGCGGCTCAATTAAAATCCGTGACAATGCGAATTATTTGATGCTCGCATTTGGGCGGGGATGGGCGCAATCGCCCTGGCCGGTTTGTCTGTTTACGGTTAGTACTGTAAGCCAGGGGTGTCTAAATCACCACGTTAAGGTGGTATGAAAAGGAGAGTAAGCTATTGTCCGTGTTTTTTTAAAATTGTGTTTGGAACAAAAAATAAAACGCTTCGGTAGTAGAATGGTCTAAGCCTCTAAGGAGTCACTCTTGCACTAGATGTGACTGCCGATTGACGGGAAGATTGGCGTTCGAATACCGGTCGGGTGTACTGGGGATACTTTTCACTAAGTGTTTTTCCACTCACCCTACATGAAATGTGGTTACAACGGCTCATATCTAAAAAATTAAAGTAATTATTAGTACATGTGTGCATAAATCTCAGAGGTAGAAAGAACTGGTACTAAAATAAAGTGTTTTTTGGTTAAAATATATAATATGGTGCTAATGGGGCTGAAATTCAGGTTGGGTGTACTGAAGGTGTTTTTCCTAATTGGTTTTCCCCTCGCATTCCACGCAAATTTGGGTAATATTCCTTCAGATATAAATTTCCTCAGCCCTAACATATTCGCTACAACCCCAAAGAGCCAGTTTCATAGCTAGTCAGACATAGCACGCCTCGTTGAAATCAATAATAAATAAATAAAATAACACCTAGCTAGACCAGAATGTGACTGGCCAGTTTAGTGTGCAAAACTGGTCTATTTCATTCGAGTTCAAATAGGTGTGATCTTGTATTTAATACCCAGGCGCACTTGAGGAGTGTTACTGTACCAGTAGTATCGCGAAAATTGACCAAAATTTTTTTTCTCCTGATTTAGAAAGTTTTTCATAAAAAATTCCCATGCTCATAACAGATATACCCGAACTATTAAAACCACTAAGTATAGAATTTATTTTTTTAATCACCACGTCTTACTACCTATTCAGGTTACACAAATATGATAAACTAGCAGAAGTACCCACTGTTACCCGGAATATCACGCAACGCTTTTCTTTCCTTCAAACAGACAAAACAAAAATCTATTCCTTTTATTTTCTTCCAACTAAGTTTAAAAAAAAATTTTTAAAAATCTAATCAAAAATTTTAAATTCCAGTCTCTAGGTACACACGTTCGTACACAGGAACTATTAATTTTAAAAATGTCATCCCTTTGTGAGCGGTATTAATCGCACAATACTTGTGACTAGTGCTAGAAATGTTATGCAATTACATATTTTAACTCTGCCATTTAGAAATATGAAAGGCAAAATACCGTCGAATTGGATTGTTTCGGACTGTATTTTCAGTTTTAATTATATATACTTTTCCAATTTTTTTACTAAATTCTACGTATTTTTGAAAATCTTAGGTAGGCCTACATAAAATTACTATTTTGCGTTTTTTTTATCGTGATATTATTTTTATATCTTTCTTGGGGCAAGTACTTTTAAATTAGGTGTCAATAATTTTCAAGAAATGTGTACTTTCACAAAGAGATTTATACAGTGAAGGGATGGCAGTGAGAATAGTCCAAGCAAGATATTCTGGCTAGTCAGGATTACAAATACCGTAACGTAACTATTGTGTTTGGTATTTTTCGTGGTTTGAAGGGGAGAGAATGTGGCGTCGCCAAATAGTGGCCTCAATGGCACGTCTCGCAATATTCTTCAATTACTTCCTTCAGAAACTGCAGCCTTTATATTAAATTTCATTTCAATATTATCTGTTTGTATTATAAACGTCGGAATAGAAGGTTTATACAATGTTATATATTTTACTTTATTACATATTTACTGCATATCTTAACAGATTTTTCTAAATATTTATGTACATATTTTGTAGGTTTATACCACATAAAAACCTTGATTCTACTCATAACATAAAGATAAACAAATACTTCCTTTTTTTTCATTTATTTGTAGTATTTAAAGTTAACTTTCCAAATCAACTGATTATATCAGCACACGACTTATAAACTAGCTTAAATCTAGAACAGACATAACACCCAGCCCCCGGCCGTTAATTCATTATTATTAGAGGGGGAACCTATATCCTACCAATTATACATTTTTCTGCCATGCCAGGAATCGAAACCGGGACTCTTAGCTCAGTAGAAAGACACACTACCAACTGAACTAAGCTGTTAAACTTTATTAATATGTTTATCTGATTGCCGAACCTTTCCTTCACCCTGACAAGATGTGTATTAATCACAACTTGTGAATGTGAGGAATGCCAGGCCTCCACCGTGGTTCGGATTCCACGTTAAACTGTAGGTCCTCCATTTCATCTCGCAATCACCCTACCGTTACACATTAGTGTAAGTGCGTATAACCCGAACGGGTAGTAAGACGCGGTGCTAATAATAATAATTTATTAATATGGATATTATAATGGGGTAGGAATGAATAAGGAGGTCTTTTAAAGGTAATTTACCCACATTTACGTGGAAGGAGAGTGGAAAACCATTTAGGGCAAACCACCTTCAATTGACCCAACTGGGATTCTAACCTATAAATATTGGTGAGATAGTTTACACTCATAAAACACTACCATGAGATACATGATTTCCTTTAATATTGTTTTAGGTTTGAGGCCTTCACCGTAACTAGGTGGATACAGTAGCTGACCACAGGTATAGGGGAGCTGGGTTCGATTCCATTATGTTATGACGAACAAATCTACTGTTTGTCCAGGGGTTAATCCTGCTATATAATGAGTATATATCTAGAGGTTGGTGTGTAAATTAAATATGATGTCCTAGGTTAGGTCAGTTTGTAAGTTATGCGGTGATATTTACTTATATAGAAAATATATGTTAAATTCAAAATAAAAAAGTGGTTTTACTATTAATTGGGGCCCCACTTATAATTAATTTTACACATAATATAAATTGCATTTTTACCCTTAAAGAATTTGAACTAAATTATGCCAGAGGTGATTGTTCAAAGTCTTTTTGCATAAAACATTGACGATTATTAGAATGGCTGGGAAAAAACTTTGAGCTACACTATTTTCTAAAAGAATATAAATTCTTTCTCACTACACAATGGCGTAGAAAAAATATATTCAGATAGCAATATGAGTTTACCTAGCCAAAAGCTACTAAATCCACGCCAGTAACCAATATTACACCTGTGTCACTTTGGCAAACTTTTAACACTTTCTAGATTCGGTGAAATTATGTTCTTGAGATGGGAGTGCTGATAACGTGAGTTAAGGGCAGTGTTTTTTTGCAGTTTTAGTAACAAAACATTTTTTCGGTCAAAATTAATCAAGCATTTATCCAGTAGAAACATAAAGAGTTTAAGTTTCTTCACGTGGTGACATCAACAGTTCTTGAATATCTGTCAAGGGTGTCCTAGAATTGAATTATACATTTTTATCTTCATTTAAAAAGTTTGTCATCGAATGCCGCTATGCTCATGACAAATATTCAAGAACTGTTGATAACATATCGTGAAGAAAATTACACTCTATGTTTCTACTGTAGCAGTATTTTATTCATTTTGGCCGAAAAGGTTTTGCTATAAAAACTACTAAAACATTCCCTTAGCTCGCGTTCGTTACACTCCCACCTTAAAGTTTGTACTATAGACTACCCGACCCTACATTTCACATGAATGTTCCGCGAGACGATTTAACCTACCACTGCAACAACTAGTGGCACTTGGGCAGTAGTTTCACACTTGTTTATTCGTGACGCACACGCTTGTATTATTTTCAATTTTAAGAGAGTTTTCCTTAATTTGGTTTTATTCATTAAAATATATCTAGGTAGTTTTTATACGTAAACGTGTTTGGTCATTGATCGTTTAGCTTAACCTATTTTTGCGATTATTATTATTATTAATTAGCACCGCGTCTTACTACCCATTCGTGCTATACGTTTGTTTAGTAATTATGCTAATAGAATAGGAATTTGGAAAGTTGAATGTAAAAGAAGTGAAACCGTATTTGCGTGGAGGGAGAGTGGAAAACTATTTAGAAAAAAGTTAACCCGAGCGATATTCGAACCTCTATATCCCCGTCCTCGGTAGTCTAGCTTAACATGAAACTAGCGCGTTAGCCAACTATGCCACCGAGGTGGGTTGTAGCAAGTTATTAAACACATACAATTGGTTGATTATTTCCGTTCACAGCACTGTTTCCTCCCAATTATACCCTCCACACCTCTACCCCCAACCCCATTAGGGTTAATAAATAGTGAGACACACGTTTCACCGGTAGAATGATCTAAGACAGGGTAGGTAGCATTTTTAGATCGTGAGCCCCATGGGTTTTAAAAAAATTGTTAGCTGGTTTGGAAAAAAATATACAACTAAAAATTTCAACTTTATATTTCTCGGTAGTAGGATTGTTATAAACTTAATTGTTTGGTTGTTTCATCATTTGCGGGCCAGATTAAATCAGTCGGTGGGCCACAGGCTACCAGCCTCTGTTCTCATACATCACTCTCACGAAAGACTGGACTGCCTATGACGGTGAAATCGGGGTTCAAATCCCGTGTGAGTGTACTAAGGGTAGTTTTCACCAATGGTTTTCCACGCTCCCTCCACACAAATGTGGGTACACTTCCCCCAAATTTGAACTCCCTAATCCTTAACTCACTAGTATAATTAGTACATATGCGTATTGGTGGAACCCAAATAGGTTTTAAAACAAACTGTAATAATAGTAATAGTAATAATCTCTGCCAGTATGTTGTCCACACAAAATGGACAATGCCACAGCGTCAATATGTCCTCTCAAGGATCAAACATTTGGACAATCCTAAACTAGATCATAGCTTCAATAATGGACTGTTTTATGAATACAAAACTAGTCGGTGAGATGGGATGTGTGTTTGTAGGGATTTTGGAAGAGGTATTAAGGGGTTGGGGACATCATAACACGATATCCAGGATAATGTAATCCCTGGGTGAGTTGTTAAAACGCAAACATCTGTTCAGGGGCATGTGAAAACATGGTGGTCGAACTATTTTCTACTAGTACAAAATGTAACTTCAATAAAATATTATTATTCTTCCACGTACTTCAAATATACAACGTGCTCTCGTAAAGTGTGCTAAAAGGGTGGCTTTGGGGGAAATAGATGCAATTAGTAGAATTATTGGTTAGGTATTAGTGGGGAAAGATTATCAATAAATATATATGTATGCAATCTCAAGCGTGTTAACAAATAAACAAATGTATTTCAAGATTATAATTAAGCAACACTTTTTTTTATATAAGAGTGTATTTAGAGAGGTTACTAAATAATGTAGCATACAATTTTTCAGTCAAAATATTTAAGATAAAATAAAAAAAGTCTACTCAACTAAACAAATTTATATTTTGTAACTATATAACCACTATGTGATAAGTATTTCCGTATATCTACAGCTAAATAAGTGCCAACTTGAAAAAAGGCACATTCATTTATACAAACAATAAATAATTAAATATTTAAATACTTAATTAGATAACAAATTTAAAAAAATAGTCCATTGATATTTTAGAAATTATAAATAAATAAAATGTTATATATAGTTTGAAACCATTCATAAAATATAGAATTATATAAAACACTATCAGTATAAAATCATATATTAATTATTTATGAAACACTTAATAATACACACTTGAACTTGGACCAACACATATCTCACGTACTTTGTTAAAAGTAGCCTGTGCACGAATCAAATATAAAAACAAATAAACAAATCTTTAATAAAAAAATACAAGAATTATTGTTATTTACAGGGTGGGGCCTAAACAATTAGACGATTAATAACTTGAATACTAATACTTTAATTGAAAAGTAAATATTCACTAACTAAATAAAAGATAACTTTCTTACTACACTTTTTCACTTTTTGAAGATTATGTTATTCAGGGGAGCTTCACCGGACGTCAGACAAACCTCGGCCCGTTTTCATAAATTTCCTTTCTTAATTTAACGTTTTAAATTGCATTTTATGCCCTTCTTTCTTTAACTTAATCTTTATTTGAAACATTCTATTTTTACTTTTCTTAGTATTTTGTGTTCCTTTTTATAGGCCCATATAAATATATATGGTTGTGAATTATTTTTAATATATTTATCTAGCTACGAATTGTATAGTGGTATTTTGGCTATTAAATAAAATAAATGGTACGGATCCCCGCACAAACTCTCTCGATCTACTGTTTAAAAATGGAGATATTTACTCATAACTTGTAATATATGTGAAACTAAATAGTATACACTAGCAAACCCAAGCATTAATTGCACTATACTTATGTAAAACATTTTTTGAGTCCAGGTTTTAAATTATATATTTTTATTTAAAAAAAATTAAAGTCCACATTTGTATGTTTGGACCAATAAAAAAGATTAATATTGGGTCCACAAGGGTCAACACTTCGTATTAAAATTTCAACTTCCAATCGACATTTTATTAGGTGTTGCACATCTTCAGGTCAGCGCATTGATATTAAATTCCTCATTTATAAATTTTGACCAATAAAAAATGTAAATATTGGTATATTGAGTCTAAAATGGAGATAGATCATTGCCGTACAAACATTTCTCCTAAGAGGTTTAAGGAAAAATAACATAAACTTTTTGAGAGACTTATATTTAATTACTCTATGGCATTAAAGAGAATTATTGCGTTAAAACTTAAGTAATAGTCTATATCTTTACAACTAAAGCTCAAAAAATTGTATTAATATATTTGCCAATATCTCAGAAATTGATGGTTTTATAAAAATGTATTTCGAATAAAAGTTTTTTATTTATAATAGTACTACAATTTTGCAATGATAAATTATTTAGTATCTCAAATAGTTGCGGAGATACGGAAATTTCCTCTTCTGTAAAGTACCCTAAAAGTCATTTTCATGGGAAAATGAAAATAGCCAGTTTATTTATAATCTTAATCAACGCCTAGATAGGAATTTTATTCAAAATCGTTTGAGCCGATTTTGAGAAAATCGATTTTTTTCTCTTTTCGCCTTTTATAAAACTACTCTTAATTTTAAGTTTTAACAGAAACACAGACAGACGGCACTGCAAAGACCACTTTTAAGGGTTCGGGGGGTCATGACACGGCCACATCCATCAAAATTTCAAGTTAGGTTTATTTACGGTCGCAACACTTAACCTTAAGTTTTCGAAAAATTAAAAAATATATATATTTGCGTATAGCTTGAAAGTTACTTGTTTTTTAAAAATATGTTTCACATAAAATATTTATATTATAAATAGATCTAAATATTTGTAATGATAAGTAATTTCATATCTCAAATAGTTTCGGAGATATGATAAAAAATGAGAATTTACGGAGCCCTTAAAATCATTTTGCCGAAATATTGAGAGTAGCCATTTTGTTTGGAATATTTATAAAGGTTTAGAAATGAAATTTAATCAAAATCGTTAGAGCCAATTTTGAGGAAAATCGACTTTTTCTCTTTTTGCCCTTCAGTAAACTACCCTTAATTTTATGGGTAGATATCCAATTCCAAAAACCCCTCGGGGCAACCCTTTGAAAAACCCTAGATACCAAGCTTTAGCCCGATAGGTAGAATAGTTTAAGCTCTAGTTGGAGGTACAGACAGACAGACAGACAGACGGAAATTCAAAAACCACTTTTTCGGATTCAGGGAGTCATGAAACGTCAAGATTCATCATAATCTCGAGCTCAATTTTTTTGACGATCACAATACTTTCTCTATCTGTAAGATAGCGAGAAAGTAAAAATAAAATAACCGGAACCTAGGTAAGAACAACAAAAAAAAGAACTTTTATTTGTATTTAACCAGAACCAGAATCGGAAACTTAAAATGTTTATTGAAAGAACCTGAACAAGCAACATAATCGATAAATATCTCGGTTCGACTCCCTGTAGAGAAGTGTGGATAGGCGTGTAAATCCCAGGCTAATACCTTTGGGGTTTTTGTCCCCTTTGCAAAAAAGTCTGTATTAAAACCAACTCTGGTAAATGTTATCTTCCTTCATGTCTCACAACTACTGTTCATACGCTCGCTCCAAAAGTGTCAGGTTGAAGGCGCGCACCTGGTAGTGAACGCCACAACTAAGAATGGGCCGCCAACTGTGGAGAATAGAGACTGCCACGCAGGAGTAAGTCACTGTGCCTAGTAGAGACCAACAACAGGTAAGATGGTTGGCGAGGCTGCTATATTTTATTGCAGTGATTCGCACCCTGTTAATAGAAAACAAGACAGTCCACAAAGTTTTGTTTAAGGTTGCAACCACGGTAACGATTCTGGAAGTCCAGTTAATTCCGTGGTTTCAACAACTACTCTATTAAATTAAGTGGATAGTGCTCCTTGTATAGTCAAATTTTCATAGAAAGGGGGTTTTAAACATTTTTTTTGCCGTTTAAATTTATATGATTTTACTATATTATTTTTGTTTAGTACCGTGTCTTACTAACCATTCGGGTTATATATTCATGTATTAATTAAGTTAATGTTTTTAGGGAAAAGGGAGGTATATTAAAAGGAAGCGTACCCGCATTTGAGTGGAATTTTTTTCTTTAAAAAGACCGTCATTACACCCGACTGAGATTCGAACCTCACCAGCTGCATTGGTAAACTAATCTACTGAATAGCGCGTTAGACCACGCGGCCACCGAAGCGAATTATATAATAAAGCTAATTTTATAAGTATTGATAATATCCATTAAAAGTGAAAGCTGCAGATAACATGAGCTGACGTATGAATAAGTGATTAAGTAATTGTTCTAGATAACCCTCTTCGGTGACCAAACGGTTCAATGCGTTACTCTCGGATTAGACTAGCTGCCAATGACGGGGTTATCGGTGTTCGAATATCGGTTGGTGTACTAGAATGTGTTTTTTTTTTTACAAAGAGTGAATTTCCGTTCACCCTCCATGGAAATGTGGGTAAACTTCCTATAAATTCAAATACTATCCAAACATTAAAGTTCCGTAGTTGTAGAGAACATAGTAGTTAAATAAAAAACCTTTGATAATCCAAACTAATTGGTACCGGGGTTGGGCTTGGATTAGCAAGTATGTATTTTATTTTATCAACAAGGCAAATAAAATACAATATAATAAGTTACAGTAAATAAATTGTTTTTACCAATGTGAAGGATTAAGGCGTAGAAATATAGACTGTGTAATATTTTTATCAAAAATCTAATCATTAATAATTGATGATAGTGAAAAAGAGCTAAAAAATTCACTAATTAAAATAATCGTCGTAGTGGACTCACGCGCTTTGCTCGCTAAGGCGTTATTTTAGATAGATTTGCTTCATGTTTCCTATATTTCATACATCTGTATCTTGGCCTATTTTACTTAAGCGCGCTTGATTACCAAATTTTCGGACTATTAAGATTCTACTGTATATTAAACGTATTAAAAATGTATCTATATGTTAAAAATTTATTACATGGTTGTTTATTTATAGAACGATAAAAGTGTTGGTTTAGAAGCCTATACATCACAAACAAATCATTCCATTAGAGGATCTAATCTATTACTAAATGAATCTTCAGAATAAACCATCGTGAAACCATTTTAACAGCGGTTTTCGTGCACTATGCATTGTTTTAACATTTACTCGTTGATTATTTACGCTGAGCGGATTACAAGCCTTTAAAAATACAGGATACATTAGTGGGATGTATCTTACATTATTCACGTTAAGTTAAAGTTATTCTAGCATTAATTCAGTAGGTGATGTAAGCTATATAATTGCTATAAATTAAAATTCAGTTATTATATCCTTTTTTATTTTTAGTAGTTCTGTGTAGGAATCCTTTTAATGCCTTAGATCTTTATTTAAAATAATATTCATTATTTGATTTAGTTTATTAGCGCCATATTTGGATTACTTATTATAACGTTATTATTATTTTTCGCATCGCGTCTTACTACCCATTCGGGTTATACGGTTATATACTAATTACGCTAGTGGTTTTTGGGATTATGAAGGTTATATTTAGGAAGTGTACCCGCATTGGTGTATAGAGAGAGTGGAAAACAATTTTGGAAAAAAGCCCCTCAGTATACCGAACAGAGATTCGAACCTCAATCTCCCTGTCATCGGCAGTCTAGTCTACTGCGAGTGTAGCGCCTTAGACCACGCGGCCACTGAAGTGGGTAACTATACTATAACTATCTAAGGACAAGGGGCCAATGACCAAAAGGAACTTATATATACATGTTTGTAGAGGTCACTACGTCCTTTTGCCCCCCCCCCCCCTTATTCCCACCAATTGTTGGGTAATCAACGTTTACTATTAGGAAACAATGTAAAAGTACGCAATTTTCATTAAATTTGAGAATACTTGACTTTTAACTGCTCTTTAGCGCATCGATTTTCTGAATGCTGGAAGGAACAATTTAATCGGTGAACAGGCAAATTAGTTTCCAGGCCTGTATACACATACACAACTGCTCTGGATTGAATTTTGAGTTAATTTTCAGCTAGAACGAGTTTTCACCCTCTGCTCTTTTAAGGGGGGAAAGAGGCAATGGATGCCACGTTTGCACGATGTTTCCAAAACGGTTCCACTACTTGTGCGGATTTTTTTACATTTTTATTGTCAGCACACGTCCTACTAATCGTTCGGGTTATTTGCATAGATACTAATTACGCTATGGTGTCAGGGATGGGGAAGATTAAATTTAGAGGAAATGTACCCGCATTTTCGTGGACAGATAGTGAAAAACCATTTGGGAAAACCTATCTTGGTATACTCAACAGCGATTCGAATCCTTATCTCCCCAAAATCGACAGTACTAGTTTATTGCGAGAGTGATGCCTTAGACCATTCGACCACTGGTGTGGTTTTGTTCGGAATTGAGATGCTCTGTTTTCAATGTAATCATAAAAGTTGACAATTTTTGTCAGAGAACAATATTTATAAGAAACTAAAATTATATGTTATTACAATGAGTTACATAGTTAGGATATAATACTGTATATAAGTATTTTAATGCAAACTTTTTACAGTATTTAATTATAAATAATTTGTACTGTAGTAAATATCCAATCGTGGTTAATTTATGATTATTTTGTTAGATATTATATTGATATATATTTATTCTACGTATCTATTAACATTCTCAAACTATATTCTTAATATAACTATATTTTAATATAATTTAAAGTATCGTATTTTCATACATAATTTTTTTATTTCTAATATAACCATATAATAGTATTTATTTTGAGACAACAATATGACCTTGTTAAAAAAATGTGTTCCCTCTAAACTTTAAGATAATTTATTTCGTGCCCTTGTAAACTTGTCGAAAAGAAAGAACGTTATTTTCGCACCCAAGTAGTGTTAAAAGGTTGGGTCGTTTATTGAAGAACAATGAAGTTAAGTACTAAAAGGGCTCGTATCGGCCACCCCTCTTACCCTTCTGTGAATCCCCAACCTCCACCAATCCCTTTTCACCCCTATTTCGCCATTGTACAAACTGAAAATTATAATGTCTCCCCCGCGCCCCCCTTACCCCCCCACCCCCCGCTCATATATACCCTCTCGTGTTTAAAAAGATAAAAGTAAATAGTGGGGGGTGGGGGGAGGATGAGATTGCGCTTTGGACCAATTTAAACTGTTTCACGTAAAGACCATTGCATACAAAAACAACAATAACAACTTTAATGAAGTTAACACTTTTGCAACTAGCGAAGCATTTATTTCAATAGGACTTCTC